>QVTF01024648.1:290000-419020 GCA_003573665.1 Oxygymnocypris stewartii | reverse complement strand
AGAGAGAGGGAGAAAGGGAGAGGGAGAGGAAGAGAGAGAGGGAGAGAGGGAGCGGGAGAGAGGGAGCGAGAGAGAGAACGAGAGAGAGAGAGAGAGAGAAGAGAGAGAGAGAGGGAGAGGGAGAGAGAGGGAGAGAGAGAGAGAGAGGAAGAGAGAGACGGAGAAAGGGAGAGAGAGGGAGAAAGGGGCGGTGAATCGTCTGCCACTCGCATGTTTTCTTTCTTTACGTCCTCCTCTCTCTCTCAATCTCTAGTTTTCCTCCAAACATGGCTGCGCTCTCAGCCTGGTTCTGGAACGAGCGCTTCTGGCTTCCACACAATGTCACTTGGGCGGATCTGGCCGACCCCGCGCCCGGGGTGGAGTACCCTAAAGCCGGCCACTTGCTGTCCGCGCTGCCGCTGGCCTTGGGGATCTTCGCGGTGCGGATCGTCTTCGAGAGGTATGATTTGCGTTTGATTGGACGCCTTTTGCCGCGTCTGGCATTCATTTGGACATCCAAAACTTTGTGTAGACTTAACTGATGTATAAAAATCAAGCTTTTAAACTCCCATCACATGCTTTCCTGGGTCTTAATATTCAAGGCTATGCATGCACGTGTCTGAACTTTTAAAAGAAGCTGTTTTGAAGTCCCTTTGGGCTGGATGAACTTGAGAGGAATTTCAAGCCTTCATGTTATGAACTTTCAGCCTGATGCATCTGTCAGCTGACTAGCTTAAGGCCTAGACTCAGAAAAGAGGATTGCATTTATTTTTCTTAGCTTAAGGTATTCTTATGTGTATTTGTTTTCACTCTTACCTTTACGACCGCACTCTCACTTTAAAGAAAGCATGCTTTTCAGTCAAACGTCCTTGTTGAGTACAAGTGCAGGGACATGTGTGATGATATACAGTTTCCTAATGTTGATTTTTACACTATAATATACGCTTACTGAGACTTGTTGTAGCACTTGCATATAATTGCCATTTTGTTGATTTTGATTGCTTCCAATGTCCTCATTTGTAAGTCGCTTTGGATAAAAGCATCTGCTAAATGACTAAATATAAGTTTAAATGATTTCTGGAAATAGTGTCAGAAATGAACACCACACCTTTAGAAGAGCTTGTGATGCATGTACTGTATAAACATGTGCAGTGTCATGTCTCGACTATGCTTTGAATTCAAGTGAGCTTTAGTGTTAAGTTGTGTGTCAGTGTGGGAAAGCTTGGTTTTAAAGGCATAGCGCACTCACAAATTAATTACTGTTTTCTGTCATCGTTTACTCACCCTTAACTGTTGATGTTTTTTGAAACCGTTTTTATGTGGAACACGACAGGAGATGTTTGGTACAATGTTCATGCTGCTCTTTTCCATAAAATTAAAGTAAATGGTGACCTGGGGCCTGTTTCATAAAACATGTTTACCAAATAAGTCCGGTTTATTTCAGCTAGTCTGACTTATTGTCAGCTGATTTTGTTCAAAATAAGACTAACTGAAATAAGCCTGGCTTGTTTGGTAAACTTGTTTTATGAAACAGCCCTCCCTCAGTTCTGTGAAGATCTGAAAAAAAATCGACCGATATTAATTTTTTATATCCGATACCGATTATTTGTACGTTTATGTACCCGATAACCGATATGCAGAACCGATATTTATTTACTGTTATAAAGTAAGTGAAGTAAGTCCATTCTTCACTTTCAGTCATCTTAACAACAACAAACAACTGTTGAAAATTAACATTTCATGTACAATTTAATCTTAAAATTACAACAATATAAACATTTTATTTATAAAAAGCATCATCAGCAACACTGATATTAACAATAAGCAAAATAATGTCTAATGTATTCAAATGGAGAAAATAAAGGACAGAAGTCATATCAACTTCATTTTAATCTACAGTTTTAGGTTTAAACGCTGTTTAATAGACTAAAGAGTGAAGAATAATTCACTGAATAATATTCTCTGGAATATTGAAATAAGCTACAACAAACAAAACATCGTATTTTATTGCATTTCTTAACTGTTTTATCAGAATTATTAATGTTTTTGTCTAAATTATGAAAACTGCTGACAGCGGTTTATCTATTTACACAGAACTATACTCAAACTGCGATCGCTTGCGGAGAAAATAAATCATTAATTTAGATAGAGATGTATTTATTTAGATGTTTATTAGTGAAATAATGGTTCTATAGTAAATGTTAATATAGTTTAGTGTGTTTCAAACGAGTGAATCTTGTATAAAGTTACATGCGGTGGTCGTGCTGGAGCTTCTCCTGAGTGTCCACTGCTCCAAGTGTGTGTTTGTGTGTGTGTGTGTGTGTGTGTGTGTCCACTGCTCCAGGTGTGTGTGTGTGTGTGTGTGTGTGTGTCCACTGCTCCAGGTGTGTGTGTGTGTGTGTGTGTGTGTGTGTGTGTGTGTGTGTGTGTGTGTGTGTCCACTGCTCCAGGTGTGTGTCTGTGTGTGTCCACTGCTCCAGGTGTGTGTCCACTGCTCCAGGTGTGTGTGTGTCCACTGCTCCAGGTGTGTGTGTGTGTGTACTTGGATGGGTCAAATACAGAGAACACATTTCATTGCTGTTTATACTCTGTATAATTGTGTATGTGACTAATAAAAAAAAAAAATATCGGTTATCGTTTTTTTTCAAAACCGATATCCGATTATGGTAAAATGCTAAAATATCGGTAAACCGATATATCGGTCGATCTCTAATACAAACTAAGACCTCTCATACAAACTAAGATTTCTCATGTCATGACCCCTTTAAACTGTAACAATATATAATTTAGAATATAGTGCACTATTTTCTTTATGGTTTTGTGGACGTCTTGTACCAGATTGAGTGCAAGTAAATGATGCAAAATCTTAATTTTGGGGCGAATTATTCCGTTAATTTGCACGCTTCAATTTTTCACTCAAACTAAACATTTAAAAAAGGCAGATTGCTATACAAGTTACACCAAACCCCAGGCTGTCTGTCATAACACAATTCTGTTACGTAAGAGCCAGCGTCGCGCTATCTGCTGTTGGCTTTCTGCAGGAAAACATTCAACGTCTTGAACTAATATTTTAGATTTAGGGCTAATAATAGACAATCCAGAGTGTTTTGAGCTAAACGTTCGGTGGGTGGGATCTCGTTTGAGATCTTAAACCCAGTGTTCATGAGGAAAAGTGGGTCCATTATGGTTTCAAGCAGAACTGTGGTGCTTTGACTAATAATGACTAAATGCATATGTAATGGTGTTTGAATGAAACTCCAAGGTGTAACGCTCAAAACAACCTTTATTTGTTAGTTTGGCTGCTTTAAGGTTCGTTGATGTGAAGTATGACAAGCATCTTGAGGAACCTGTTTGGAGAAAGGTCTTCTTACTGATCCAGTTGAGGTAAAAGTGCTTGTGGTTTTGAGTCTGGTTGCACCAGTTCGGTTGAAACATAAAATTGGCGTTTGACTAGTTTTACTTGCGTGGTCTGCGGCACATCTCTAAAAATAGCAAGAGAAACCCAGCTCAGACACATGGCATCACCAAATGTGTTGGGTTTCTTCTTAAAAGTATGGGAAACTGAAATACCGGTGTACTTAAAATTACTGTTTAATAGTGTTTTTAACATCAGAGGAAGAGATTGAGGTGTATAACGTTTATTATTTACCTGACGCATTTATGTCCAGTTTTATCAGTTTACATATTAGATTACATCCTAGACAAGATAGATACTATTTAGATTGAATCTAATTGTGTTTTTGCCATTTTTATTAACATGTCTATAGTTTTTATTTAGCGCATTAAGTTAAACTAATTGGAAACGACAAATGTTTCCTTGGCAAGTAGATGAAAAATACATTTTTCTTACTGTTTACCTTGAGGGGAAACCTAAAGCTTGGTTTTGTGGCTAAACAAGTCTTGGGAATCCCGCCAGACCTCATTCTTGCAGAAGAACATGAACATGTTCAGTGTATCTCTTGAGGAACATCGAGTTTAAGGGGCGGTTCATGGTTCATGAAGCAGATAGAGGTCGTTTAGTGTCCTGCGTGACCATATTGCATTGACTCTGGGTGAACCTTTGTTGTGCTGGCCTGCTTGGTTTCGCAGAAGAGCGTTGTACACCCCTGTCATGTTCCACTATGTCCTCATGTCTCGGGTCTGACCGAGCCTCTGAGGAGGCCAATTAGTGTAGTTGGTCCAGAGGGGGTTGGTCTGGTTTCAGGGGGACATCTGCATGCGGTCGTTCAGGATGACTTCAGCAGTCTCTCTCTCTTCATTTATTCATCAGCGGAGACTGCGGACCACAGATAGCGATGACGAGTTACACACTTGCAGGGGTTTTAAACATTTAAAACTTTATGATGTCCTTGCAGTTAATCTTTATGAAACTTAACAGATTTTAGGTCAAAGTTCTTGTTTCATTTTGATGGCATATTAGAGTTAAATGACTTTACTGAAAGATATCTCTTTTTATCACTCCTGAAATCAGAAAATACTCTCAAAAGCCCCCAAAAATTTATATTGTTTTAAGAATAAAATGTTGTATAAAATCAGGTAAATTATATATATAGATTTGGGTAAGTTACTATAAAAAGGTAATACATAAATACTTACTAATTACATCTTCAACAGCGTAATTAGATTGTTGTACTAATTAATCTCTCTAAAAAAGTATTACGTTACTTGTTACTAATTTATAAATCCAATCCCATCTCAACCTCGAGCAGTTGAACAATACCAGAATGAACATGAAACTACTTGACTTTTTCAAGGGAAAAGTAATACGGTTATTAATTACTTAGTAATGCATTACACACGAGTCTGATTATATATTAACAAACCCCTCAGTAAATTGGAAATTGAAAATGATAAAAAAAAAAAAAATTAGCATATTGTACAAATATGCACTTATTTATTTTAACGTATAAAACCGTATTTTATTTTATTATTCCTCAGGTTTTCTCCATTTTTTTGTCAGGTAAAAACAAAGTATGACATTCAGTTGAAGTGTGTCACTGTGCTCTTGGCATGAAGTGTTACTCTCCAGAATAATTACTCTCTCTTTCTCTCTTGTTTGGGCTCATTCTCTCAAAGGAATGTGTTCATCTGTCGTGCCGATAACATCGGATGATAATGACTCCGCAGGAGTGGCGCTGGCATTCACAGGGCTGTTACTCAAGAGGTGTAGGTTCTGGAAATGTGTCATCACCCGTCTCCAGGATCCTTCCCTCTAGAGTTCAGTCTGTCACTGAATAGTTAATGCTCTACAGACAGCTCTTGTACTGTGGGTCTAATGGGTTTTCCGGAGTCAAACGTTGCCTTTGGTTTCAGCTTACATGCATTGTCATAAATATGTGTCAAATTGTTTGATTACATCTTTGCATTTATTTAGCAATTAATATATTTCATTGCATTTATGTTTACGTAGATACATGAGTTATACATATAAGCATCTGCAACCTCTTTTGAATTTAACAAAGTTTTATATTTTAAAGTTTCTGTCTTAAGTTCAATTCAGATCTACCATCACTTTACAAACTTTAGTTTAGAAGCATTTTTCATCCCTAACTAAATCAATGTAGTTCCCGCACTGAAAAATATTATGCATGAAACTGTTTTGACAGTCGCTTAAGCGAACCTTTTTTTTAGTGGTCTGAAATTACAAAGGAAAAAAACATGGTTAAGTCAATTGTTTCAGACCATTCAAATCTTAAATCTTGTTTGTACTTCAGGGCTCTAGACTAACTTTTTGCACTGGGTGCACTGGGTGCGCCTAACTTTTTTTCTTAGGTGCACTGGCACAAAAGTTAGGTGCACCCAAATTTTTATATAGGCAATATTGACTAGTAAACGATTAACTAACAATCTGGTCAACATAAAGTTCTTTATTTGAAGCACAATTCTACAAGAAAGGTAACTTACTGAAAAAGTGTTGGTGCTTAAAGTGCTTCACTGAGCAGAGATTTAAACTTAAAACATCTCAAGATAAATAAAATCTAAATTAAGTGTTTTAAGGGCATCAAACTGAACATCTCATGGCTCAATGTATTATGGACTATCCTCCATTGCAGTCACATGCCCCTCGGATGGCCAACTCCTGTAGTTTGTCCTTCTTGATCTTTGGCCTCGGCTAAACCAGCTGACCACACTCTCTAGCATTAAACATCTTCCAGACTTGCCCCCTCTACACTGAGTCTTATCAGATCTTCCACTGTGTCTGAACGAAGGGATGCTCTAGTGCAGTGCTTCTCAAACCCCCCCTTAAACCCATAAAACAATCCTGCGCCCCCATCCCACCACAGACTACCAAATAATTGCACTAAACATAATGAAAAAAAAAAAGTATTTACAGTTTTTATAACCAATTCTTACTATGTAAAAAAGAAGTATACTTAGGCCTTTCGTGTTATGTTAGAAGCATTTTTATACTCATACCTTTTCTTGATTTAATATTTTGATTTTTTTTTAGCTTTATTTTCATTTAAATGTTTAGTTTTGAAATGTTGTATGCATTTGTCATGTTTATTTCATGTCTTTATCTTCTTAAATGTGTGTATATAATATGTATAGTTTTAACTTTTAATTTTAGTTACTACTTATTTGTAAGCCGCTTTGGATAAAAGCGTCTGCTAAATGACAAAGTAAAGTAAAGAAAAAAATAACTGTTCTGTTCTGTCTAATCGTCTCTCTGTACTCATACTGTATTTTAATGCAGCTAAATTCTCAATAAAACTGTTTTACTTTATATATTTGACTGTTTATGTTGTCAGTCAACAGGATAAATATGAAATAATGACTGAAACACGTCCCTTTAAGAATTCATAACCAGCTCTCCCTTCCAAGAAGCTAGTCTGCACAAAAATACTAATTTATAATTTTATTGAGCCGTTGTCTGATGAAATCAAATAATACACAATATAAGACAAGACAATTCCTGTGCTGTGATTTCTTCTATATTTGCATGTACGTTTAGAGAAGCAATAATATCTGTTTTAACTGAACGGGCTCCTCTCAGACGCTCGCTGAACAGAGCAGATGCAGAGAAAGCGCGCTGATCTCGTCCCGTTGCGGCGATCACAGAGACACTCTGAGTAGGGATGGGTATCGTTAAGGTTTTAACGGTATTACTACTCTTATCGATACTGCTTATCGATCCGGTATGTATACATACATACACATATATGTATGAAATATATATTTATATGATAAATTAGCATAGATAGATTAGCAGCTTAATTAACATTGCTTTATATTCTGAAATGTTAAATACATATTTAATTAAATGAATATAAAGCATCAATTTGTAAATGCACCAGTGTGCAGGCATTTTTAGTGTTTTATATACATAAGATAAGATAGAGTAAGAACATGAACAAAGAAACAAAGTTAAACAAACTGACAAATATACCATTTGTCATACCATAAATCAAATGTACAAATGAAATGAAAAAACAGTGCTTTCATTTTTTTCTATGAATGTCTACTAACATTAATGTTCAAGGTAAGTAATAGCTAAAAGTGATCAAATGTAAATGAACACTGCATAGTTTTCACTATATATATTGATAGATTAATGCTTATTAAAGCTATAACATTATTCAGAAAAAGAGCTGTGGGTGATTTTCTCTTTGATTAACATTGATGAAGCAGTCTGTCACTTTAAGACAAAATATTGACACACAATTTTCTCCCAACTGTTCTCGTTCACTTTAAGATATAAACTGTATTTAAGTGAATACTCTTCAAGTCGGCTGTTTTTTTTTACATGTTTTATGTGTATTTGATCGTTTGGACACACCAAAAGTGTCCTTTGCTTGTCAGTTTTAGAGCTCGCCGCGCAGGCACGCGCACACACACACGCACGCACACACACACACACGCGCGCAAACACACACACACGCACACACACTTCAGCCTGAGGAACAGCGTCTCTCGTGTGGATTGTACTTTCAACGTTTTATTATCAAACATGTCCAGCAATTTAGTAACTGTAAAGACGGCATTTTACACAATCGACAGACGATTGATCTGATTCTGACGTTAAGGTTTGGTCAGGGAGGAATGAATGCGCGCCGCTGTGAAGAGAAGGAAGTTGTGCTAGAAGAAACACGGCTATAATCTTTAGAAGCCAAAAAAAAACATTAAATAAATTTAGTTTAATATAACAGCCACAGGCCTAAAGTGTAAGCATGTTTTAATTGTTAGTTCTCTCTTCTATCATAAACAGGGCTTTCATGTTGCGCGTGCTGAACTCATCCACGTGAGCGCGATCTGAATTGGGAATAGCAAAAATGCATCATAGACAAATGTTTGAATATTATTGCACATAAAAACAGCTGGTGACTCTGGTGGGATAGAATTTGCAAGATAATGCGTATATATAGCAATAATAAATATATGTGTGTTTTCTTAATTTCTCCAGTACCGATAGCATAACTGTTAACGTCAGAGCTTATCGATACTCCGGTCTTTCATAATTTAGCCCCGAGACCGATTAAATACCGGGTTTCGGTACCCATCCCTAACTCTGAGAGACTCGATTTGTCACTAGTTGCTTTTTTTGGAAAACAAAAAGTTGCTATGGGGGTCTACAAAGGTGCTAAATGTATCTAAGTTGGCAACACTGCACGCATCTCTACTACTCACCTCTTTCTCTCTGTCTGACTGCAGCAGCACACGTGACGCATTTGTCAACGCGCACACACACATACAGGAATATCTGGACCACGGCCAATCAGAGGGGGGGTCCGCCCTTCACTATCTCTGATTGGTTTAGACCACGATATAAGCCTAACGGGGGTGTCTTTTGTTGAACCACAGAGTTTCTGAGTCGCGGATACTTTTTTTTCTTTTCTCGAATGGCTGGACGCACCAGTGCGCCCTGGGATTTTTGTTAGTCGCACCCGAGAGAAATTAGGTTGCACGTGCGACCAAATTGGTCGCACTCTAGAGCCCTGTACTTGGTTTTAATGATGTTTGGATTTATTTTTTTATAAATGTGGTGTAAATATAAAACTTGGTTGTTGGTTTTGTAAGTATTCCACTATGATGTAAATTATGATTAATTTATGATTTGTACTAAAATAATCAAATCTAAACATGTACAAAATTGCAGTTTAATCCGATCGTGACCAAATTTCTGATTTTTTTATGCATTGCATTATTTAGAAATGTAATAATCAAGTCATGTGCTCATATTTTTCTAAAAGTATCTCCCAAATCTTGATTCTTGAACTGAATCGTACATAAAAGTCAGATTCCATGATGCATCACATCATTTAGTGAAAAACTATAACCAAATTTACCTAATTTAGATTTTTGTACAAAAACTCAATTGTATTGATTTGCATTTTCTGATGTATTATGTTTAGTAAAGCATTGTAATTGTAGAAATTGTAATTAAATCTAATCTTTGTCAGTATATAATTACACCCATATCTTTGGCTTATTCTAAGTATTTAGCATTGAAAACGTATTATGGATGTGATAATCAAAATTTGGTTGATTGTCTTTAGTTTTATTTGAAGTTAAAGGAAAAGTTTGCCCAAAAATGGAAATTCTGTCATCGTTGTATACTCACCCTCAGTTGATGGTAACCATTGACTTTCATAGTATAGATAATATTGAAGTCAATGGCTACCGTCAACTGTTTGGGTACCCACATTCTTCAAAATATCTTCTTTAGCGTTCAACAGAAGAAAGAAACTCAAACAGGTTTGGAACAACTTGAGGGTGGGTAAATGATGACAGAGTTTAGGTCATTTCTAGGTGAACAATCCCTTTAACCTTGAGTCTTCAAATAGTTTTATTGGTCGTTATCGGTGTCATTATCTAGTAATCAGTGTTCCCACACATAGCCTTTATATTTACAACCTCCCAAGTATATTTGGTGACAGATTTTAGTTTTTATTACTATTATTATCCTCTTTTTCTTTTTTTATCTGCCCGAGAAAATGAAACCATCCGTGATCGATTAACTGTTGGAAAATCTCCCCTCGCCCTGCGCGTTTCGTTCGTTCTGTGTGCTCGAGAACTATCGACACCGTCGTTCATTTATTTGTGGCGAGCCGCCTCAACCGCCCTCTGCCATCAGCTCCCGCATGACGAGTGCGAATTTAGCACTACATTTAGCAACTTTCAGACCCTTTTGGTGGCTTTTTTTCCATTTCTACACACTGACAACCCTAGCGATTTTTTGTTGTAAAAGCCTTAGCTTTCATTCATTTAGAAAGATGTCTCCAGTAATCTGCCGGGCTGCTCTGAGCAGCGAGCAGCAGAGAAACCGCACATTCAGCTAGTCGTAACGCAGCCGACTCGTCAAGAAATCATTTACAAAAACAGCGTTTCCAAGCACCTGTCGCTTTTACTGACTGTTTGGACTTTTAAACATGAACATAGTTCGTCTGTTAATATGCTCAGTTTGTCACTAGTGATCGACCGATATTGATTTTTTTTAAACCGATTATTTGTACGTTTATGTACCCAATAACCGATATGCAGAACCGATATTTATTTACTGTTATAAAGTAAGTGAAGTCCATTCTTCACTTTGGTTTTTCCTCCTTTCAGTCGTCTTAACAACAACAAAAAACTTTTGAAAATTAACATTTTCATGTAAAATTTAATCTTAAAATTAGAACAATAAAAACATTTTATTTATAAAAAGCATCATCAGCAACACTGATATTAACAATAAGCAAAATAATGTCTAATGTTTTCAAATGGAGAAAATAAAGGACAGAAGTCATATCAACTTCATGTTAAACTACAGTTTTAGGTTTATAATCTGTTTAATAGACTAAAGAGTGAAGAATAATTCACTGAATAATATTCTCTGGAATATTGAAATAAGCTATAACAAACAAAACATCGTATTTTATTGCATTTCTTAACTGTTTTATCAGAATTATTAAAATGTTTTTGTCTAAATTATGAAAACTGCTGACAGCGCGGTTTATCTATTTACACAGAACTATACTCAAACTGCGATCGCTTGCGGAGATCATAAATAATTTAGATAGAGATGTATTTATTTAGATGTTTATTGGTGAAATAATGGTTCTATAGTAAATGTTAATATAATTTAGTGTGTTTCAAACGAGTGAATCTTGTATAAAGTTACATGCGGTGGCCGTGCTGGAGCTTCTCCTGAGTGAACAGTGTGTGTGTGTGTGTGTGTGTGTGTGTGTGTGTGTGCGCACTTGGATGGGTCAAATACAGAGAACACATTTCACTGCTAGTTATACTCTGTATAATTGTGTATGTGACAAATATTTTTATATATATATTTTTTCAAACCGATTATGGTAAAATGTTTAAATATCGGTAAACCAATATATCGGTCGATCTCTATTTGTCACTCAGATGCAGGCAGTGTGCTGAATGACACAAAACAGTAGCCAAAACCACTGCATATAGTCACTTTTTAGTGTAAGTTAGATGCATATTGATTTTATCAGACGATGTCGCGATTATAAATCAGGATTTAAGGAGTATAGTAAGTGTTTCCTGGTTACATGTAGTATCGATGGGTCTATTTTACTATTTATACTTTTCTGTATGACCACAGAAAATATAATGTGAACAGCTTTATTGGGCATTCAGTTGCATTACAGTATGTAACGTTTCATAGAGTAGAACAGATCTGAAGTGCCAAAGCTCGTCTGTAACGCAATGACGTCATAAATATGCACTTTAATATGTGAACCTGCCGCCAAAAGTCTCACAAAATCCTGTGGGAAACACGTCACGTTGACCTGACTTTTATCCTGGGGTCACTTATCAAGCTCCACTTTTACATCCCGTAAAGACATAGAAACAGACAGGACGAGTCTCCACCCAAATAGGACAAGCTCAGGTCATGTTTCACTTATCAGAGCCTCAAATCAAATTTGTGCGAAAATGGCAAATGCTGTTAGCTGGCTGTCCTTGCATGGCGAGGTTTGCATGCAGCGCTGAAAGCGAGCCTGGTACACAAACGCCCACACAACAGCTAAAACATGAACAATTCAGAATCCGTGGTATGACAACATCAGCAGAAACCTGTGCCAGAAATGATGTGTGAGACGGCAGTGATGTAATCCGCATGAATCGAGCATTCAGCTTTTGACCCTGAGCTGTTGCCACACTTCATCCTGTTTAACATTGAATCAGAAGTCCAGTGCTGTTGCCTGTTACGGTCAGTTTTGTGTCATCATTGTTTCAAAAGGTCTTCAAAACCATGTGATTTCATTCAAAGCAGCATGGAAATACTCTACTTCCCTTTCATAGCTCATATAAAGAAGTGAGGTTCTTCCTCAGTATTGCTTTGTTTTTCCAGTACAAATATATAAATGAAATCAAGATACATTTAATTGAGACACAAAATGACCTAAGAATGTCGTCTTTTATTTTTAAAAAAAATTATAATTAATGAAAATTAGATGAGATTGCTAAAAAAACAAAAAATATATTTCAGTGCGTGGAGAAAAATAAACTTAATATGAAGGTAAAACTAAATTATTTTCTAACATTACTGACAGACATTTGCTTACAGCAAATATTTTACTAAAACTTAAAAACAACTTGGTAAAAAAAACTAAATTGGATAAACTTTATTGGTTGAAACTAGTTTTGCTGTTGAAGTAAACTTTGCGCCACCAATTTTGCCAAATAAATATGTTTCTCACTGACCGATATTTAAATTTAAAGAAGACAATCGGCAGATTATTGCATAAGTTAAAGTGAATTAAAAAAAAGGAAAGTATAACAACGTTTAAGTTTAGTGTAAAGAAAATGTACTGTGCTAAATGTTTTATTTTATATAAAATAATGATTTTACTAAATATTTTTGTTTAATAAATGCTGTAAAATCAAAGCTATATGTCTAAAGTTATGCTCCAAATTTGAAGTTGATATTTGAAAAATCATGACATTGCTCTGAGATTTTATTTTGGTATTATACCAAAAATAGCCATTATGTCTATCACAAAAATAACCATCAAATATGTAATCTTAAGACTCAGACCTTTCCAAGGGTATGTATTTTGTCAAGATCATAAAAAGTTTTGATTTTAAAATATTGTAGTAAATTTTGTAATATGACACTTCACACTGCCCATTAGGGGGAGGAGTCTGCTAAAAGATTTTAAAATACCATTTCCATGGTAACGCTTTCTTATTTCAAAATAGTTTTTATGTTTGCAAATAAATACTAGAGATCGACCCATATATCGGTTTACCGATATTTTTCCCGATATTTAAGCATTTTACCATAATCGGATATCGGTTTTGGAAATATTTCTTTTTTTACACACAATTATACAGAGTATAACCAGCAGTGAAATGTGTTCTCTGCATTTGACCCATCCAAGTACACACACACACACACACACACACACACACACACACACACACACTGTTCACTCAGGAGAAGCTCCAGCACGGCCACCGCATGTAACTTTTTATACAAGATTCACTTGTTTGAAACACGTTAAATTATATTAACATTTACTATAGAACCATTATTTCAAGAATGGAGAATGGACTTACTTCACTCTGTTATTAACAGTAAATAAATATCGGTTCTGCATATCGGTTATCGGGTACATAAACGTACAAATAATCGGTATCGGTTATACAAAATCAATATCGGTCGATCACTAATGATTACTAAAATGTGTGATGAGGAAAAACTTGTCATATAAGCAATCTCCCTTCTCAAATAAACATATTTTGATATTTGTTATGCAAAACGAGACTGAGGAACATCATTTTGTGCACAGATCCGGTTTTATAACCAACAAAAGAACACGTGTGTGTGTGTGTGTGTGTGTGTGTGTGGTGACAAGGCCTTCTATTGTCTCAGAGTAGGAAAAGCCCTCGTCCCACGTGGAGTCTTCTTTCTTGGAGCCACCGGTTTGTGTCTTCAGACGCCCCACCAGTGCAGCCCACCGGCCTGAAACAAAACACAGACGGTCATGTGACACAACAGGCCAAATCCGGCCAGGGCAGCTTTAATGCAGGAGTATTTTGCTTAGACTGGCATTTGCAGATTAACCGAGATTGCATTGTTCAGGACATCTGTGTACTGTTGAACTAGCTGAGATTTTAGTGTCGTCTCTATCTCTATTCAGCGGGCTAATGTTTAGTTCGGACACAACCGTCACTTTGACCCCGTCATCGTAAAGGGAATATTGTGAATGTGTCAATCAGGGAAATGTCACTGTTTACACAACTCTGTTTGTGTCTTAGCCTTTGCCTTCTGGCGCACTGCAAAGACACTTAACTTCATACTGAGACACTCAAAATGTCTTTCCGCCCTGTTTTAATTAAAACATTGTTTGCTTTTTATGGCGAGTGTCAGATTCCACAGTGCAGCATGTAGTATTTGTGGGCAGGCGGTGCAGTTTAACAGGCCTGTAGACATAGTTCACCCACGTGTGCCAATTCTGGGTTAATTAACTGCTCAAAACAACCATTGTTAACACATTGCTTCAACGGCCAGTAAGCATGTAGAGTCGTTATGGAGCGGTGTGTTTATTAAGTTGCTCACTAGTCCGGTTTTATTGTTTGAGAGACGTAGAGTGAGTTTTATATTAAGAACTTTGACCACAATTAACTGGTGTGTTTGTTCTTATGAAGACTTGTTTAAGTATTTAACATCAGGATTGATTTGTGTGTAAAAAAAAAAGTTTGTATTTTGACTTTTGCCTGTGTTTTTGTAATTAGTTTTAGGAACTGTGCCATACGTTTTTCCAAATTTGCCAAAAAATGTATGCTTTTTTGCAACGACAGACAGATCCCCCCCCCCCCCCAAAACACACATCATTGGTTGAATCAGTGTTAAAAACAAAGCAGTGTTTGAAAACGCCACGGTATTGAGTTTTCAAAGAAATCAATCTATAAATGGTTAAAACACATGATCTTACTTCACAGAAACAAAACATATTTTTTTAGCTAGGTTTCTTAGAAAACCAAGTCCTGACTGTGTTGTATATTGACGCCAAGGCCCAGACGAGGATGTGTTTGATTCTTATTTGATTTTTTTTATGGTGTGAGATAAACCTGACCTGACGATGTGAGATGTTTGGGATCAGGACATTTACATTTAGTCATTTAGCAGACGCTTTTATCTAAAGCGACTTACAATTGGGGAATACATAAAGCGATTAATCTTGAAGAGGCAAGCTTAATGGACATGCACATAGATTTCCATCACCCACCACCAGTGCTCGTTTGTTTTTCGTTTCTAGATTTAATGCAACTAAAGTGTCCCACTCATAAATGTTCCCATCCTTAAGATTCGTCAGCAGCTTCTGGCGTTCAGACTGATTTGTTTTGCATTCGTTGGAGTTTGAGGAATGTAGCTGGGTTTTGCGTGAGTCAAATCAATGGCTTTTTTGTAATACGTCTGAAATGCTGCTATTTAAGAGCTAACTAGATAAACTAGTTCCTAAACTGCCATCTTAAATCACTGATCTCACCTGAGAGCTTAGTGGGGAAATTTAAGTTTTGGGACATTGTTGTTGTCCGTTATTAGCACCTTGCTATACAGTAGCTATTATTGTGCGCCTACTATACCTGGATTTCGATAGTGAAATGTTGTTTGATCATGTCATTAAATCAAGATTTGTGTTTGAGTTGTAGATTAAAACTAGACGAGTAAAGTCTGTAAACAAACATTGATGTTATCTTGACATAGCCTTGTGTGAAGGTTTGAAATTACTTTGAAAAGTTTGAAGATTTTAGTTGAAGTCAATAAAATATTAAATAACATGTTTAATGCACATTGTTCAAATGTTTAAGCAAGTTGTTACCATGATGCTGCTAACATGTTTTAGCACATTACCACCATGGTTTAGCATGTTGATAACGTTTTAGCGTGTTGTTAAATTGAATTATCATGTTGCTACCATGTTTTAGCATGTTGCTTACATATTTTAACACTTTGTTTTCATGAATTAGCATCTTGCTACCATGTCTTAACACTCTTTGGCCTGCTTTACCGTGTTGGAAGTATGACTTACCACTTTGCTAACATGATTTAACACATTATTAACATGTTCCTAGCATGATTTAAAACTCGTTGTTAACCTGAATTAGCATGTGGTTACCATGTTTAAACATTTAGCTAGAATGTTTTATCATGTTGTTAACATGTTTTAGCATTTACTACTGATCACAGAACCGTGCTTCAATGACAAGATGCACGTGACTATCGCAGCTTTTGCCTAATCGTGATTGTGATTTAATTTCGATTTATTGTGCAGCCCTAAGCGAGAGTAGATTACACACAAAGTCAAACACAAATAGACATATATTCATGCCAGGAAGTGCGGATGACGTGAATTGGACAACGTGTTTGATGCATATGCGTAGCATTCGCCTCAATCGCGTCTTTTCCGTGCAAGTCTAAACATTTCAACTTGAGTGGAATATTTGCATGTGTTGTTGCACAAGCCAATCAGAGAACAGCTTATTGACACGTCCGATTGCATCAAAAAAAAACAGATTTCTATTGTTTTTTTATGTTTTTATTCACTCGAGTGATGTGGAAAATGCAGTATTCGCTTTGCTTTTGGTGTGCTCACCCCATTAGTATGTTTTAAAATTTCAGAACAGTATGAAATTTAGTGCTTGTATCTTAAAAACTACTATTTAAAATTTAGTCCCAGAGGCCAACATCATTAAATCAGTTGAATGTAAAACAGTTCAGATCTAGATTAGTGCGTCTGGCATGTAAATCGGTTGAATTCGAGATTGTGATTTATCTCCGTGTTCCTCCTGCAGGTATATCGCGGGTCCATGTGCCTCCATCCTTCAGATCCAGACGGCGTTGAGTCGGAGAGCTCAGCCCAACGCCGTCCTGGAGAAAGTGTTTACATCCATCACAAAGGTATGCCGAAGCAGCGTAATGGAAAATAAAGCCACGATAAGCCGTGAGAGAGAGAGAGACCAAAACTGATGCTCAATGTGAAGTAAACTGGTGAAATAAGATTAAAATACAATCAAAACATTTTGTGCAATTGTTTCAGTCCCGGTTGTTCTCTTTTAAGAACCTGTTGGCCCTCTACTGTGTGTTTTATGAGGCCATCAGAGAGATATCTTCAACTTTAGTCTAGAAACTGACAATAAATACACCTCAAGCAGGTTTAACATTAGCAGGCGGATGAATAGAGTCGAAACTTTGTCTTTACAATCACCAGAGACTTCAAAGAGCCGATTTGTCAAGCTGCAGTAAAACGTTTTATCAGCTCTGAAGCCGAAGCTGGTGTTGTGGGCGGAGAACTGAACTGATACCTTTCAGAAGAAAGCTGTCAATTTGTGGTTTAATTTTTCATTTGTTGCTTTGCTGGTTATTCTGTAGGTCTTTCTTGAACTTCAGGCGTTTTTGTGCATTTTATGCATCAACTTATGATGATTTATGTTCCAGGGTGTTATTTTTTTATGGAAAGTAGAATTTATCTTATTTTTGTTCCATTTATGCTCCAAAGGCTTGATTCTATTTATTTATTTATTTTTAATGAAAACTAAAATTATTTACTTTGGTCTCAGACCCAGACTTTAAAGCTTAGTGTAAAAAAATCCATAATAAATATATTATTTATTTCAGTAATTCATAATACAAACTATCATGATGAAAAAGTAAAATAAATGCTACGAATTAGTTATTTATTGTGTGATCTATGTACATTTTTACATTAACTTCAGGCAATTTATGTTTGATTTTCTTTTCTTTTTTACGAAACCGTTTTAAGAATTCAATTTATTTATTTTTGTCTTCTACAAAGATTTTAAAGCTTACAATGTAAAAGTCTCTTAAAAAAATAATATATAATTTCAATTTAAAACTATCACAAAGAAAAGGAAAAAGTGAAATAAATGTAGCTATTTCAGTGTTTGTATGATTTACATAAATTTTGACACAAATTATGCCTGCAACAATTTTCGCAACAAAAATGATTTACCTTATAATATTTAGTTAATTTAATTGGTTAGTAAACAAAAGTGTCAGTGAAGGTCTTGAGATACAAGACATGTGAAGCAAACAAAGTCAAATTGAGATGTACATTTTTTTTTATTGTCAGCGCCGATAGCTTTGTGGCTAGCATGACGACATAAGCGCCGTTGCACTCCGGGCGTCCCGAGTTCAAATCCAGACTCGAGGACCTTTCCTGATCCCGCCCCTTTTTCTTAAAAAAAATAAAAAAATAAAAATGTAATTTCCAGTTTAGCTTAAATTGTCAAATTATGCAAAATATGTGAAAATATGAATTACTGTGGGTGTGTGTGTGTGCATGTTTATGTGGTTTATGAGGACACAAATTTGTATAATGACATGGGTATGACAGGTATTACAAGGAGAAGGTGATTTATGAGGACATTTTCAGTGTCCCCATAATTTAAAACGCTTATAAATCATACAGAGTGAGTTTTTTTGAGGGAAAATATAAATGCACCGTCTCCTGTGAGGGCTAAGTTTAGGTGTAGGGTAGGTGTAGGGCAATAGCACATACAGCTTGTACAGTATAAAAACCATTACGCCTATGGAGAGTCCACGTAAACCATAAAAACCAACATGTGTGTGTGTGTGTGTGTGCATGTATCGGGCAAATAAATAAAATGATTGTAAGAATTCCACAAAACAATGAAAGATAATTTGCGATATGATTACGTTTACTCACAATGTTTCTTGTTTGTTCCAGTCCCCAGACTCGAGGCACTTCGAGGGTCTGTCTAAGCAGCTGGACTGGGATGTGCGGAAGGTCGAGCGATGGTTTCGACACCGGCGGAACCAGGACAAACCCAGCATAAGAACCAAGTTTTGTGAGAGCATGTATGTTTTAATGATTTTCTGCATGCTAGTGCATTAACATATAGACATTACTAAAAACAGGGTTC
This sequence comes from Oxygymnocypris stewartii, assembly GCA_003573665.1. Taxonomy (NCBI): domain Eukaryota; kingdom Metazoa; phylum Chordata; class Actinopteri; order Cypriniformes; family Cyprinidae; genus Oxygymnocypris; species Oxygymnocypris stewartii. Next base: position 400,177 of record QVTF01024648.1, on the reverse strand, counting down.
CCACGGGTCATGGAATTTCTGGAATATCATGGACATTTTTAAAAGGTCTATTCCAGACATTGAAAGTCAGGGAATTTTATATTTTTATTGTCCAAATCATGGAATATCAGGGATTATTGTTTGTCTACTCCAAAGTACTCATGCCCTGAATTGAGCTTCTCTCAGTGTCTTTCTTGCACCTGAATGGGCGAATACATACAAAAGTATAAAAATACCCGTCTCGGCAAGGTACTTTCTAGCTTTAACGTTGATTAATCTATTTTAATTTTTACAGAGGAGGACATGCACCCAATCGACCAGACATTTTTTGTTGTATTTTAGAGCATCTTCTGTTCCGTGCTTGCTTCCAAATGCCATTTGTGGGGAAATATTATTATTATTATTATTATTATAATTAGTCTGTAAACGGAGGCCAGAGATGCTGAAGATGGATGCAAAGAGAAGAAAATACCATAGCAGACAGAACAAGATTACGGTTCATGATGTGCGAAATATAGGAATCCTAAATATTGAATTATATATGAATGTGTTTCTGAGGGGAACTGGCTGTTTTCAGAAAAGCTTACATGGCGTTTTCTTTCCATTTTGCCTCTGTATAATGCATTTAAATGAGTGTTAATACTGCTGTGTTTACACTGTATCACTGTATTCTCTTCCCGCTCATCGACTGGCAATCACTTAAGTCAACTACAGTCACCAGGCTGTACCGGTTAACTGAGGAAAATATGCCAGAACATTTAACTTTTAGGAGCTTTGGCCACAAAATGACCACTTCAAAGACTGGGTAAAAAATATAACAAAATCAAAGTGCATTTAACGAGTAAAAGCACTCACAGCGACAGTCAGGGAATTTGACATTTGGCTTCTAGTGGGAACCCTGTAAAAAGACACTTTATGGAAAGTGATGAGAAAATGATCATCGATATTTGGATTACACCAAGTTTCTAGTATAAGCTTTTGAAGTATTAAAACACAAGCTAATAATTCATCTTAGAGATAGTTGGTTTGGTTCATTAGAAATCTTTATTGGGAAAGGTCAATGGAATAATCCACTGCCAGTGAAACGGTGGGCGGAGTCTCGTCCTCGATTGGTCGGTTTTCCTGTCAATCACAGTCTTGCCAGTCGTTTCACCGGAGGTGCTCTAGATTGGCCGTGAAAGTATAAATGCATGTTGATGTTGGAGGAGCAGGCTTTTGTGCTTCACATGGGAAGCTGTCACACATCTACTGTCATATGTTTTGGAAACCGAGCCGTGTGTATTTAGTCATATCAGATTAATCTGTTATCAAACAAAAGATCTGTGATTCAGCAGGCCTCTGATTGCCATGTTTCCCAGCACATGTGATTGGATTGCTGGGATGTCTCCTCTCTGATTTCTATGCACTGTGGTTTGTCTCATATGCAGCCGTGTGTTTTGAGTTTCTGTCATTTGTTTTCTCTGCAGGTGGAGGTTTACATTCTATCTGTGTATATTGATATATGGGCTCCGTTTCCTGTGGCAGGTGAGTTACAACTGAAAGGTGTAGAATTACAGACACATATCACTGTTTGGGCCATTTATGTCATTTTTTAAATGCGCACGCGTGTGTGTGTGTGTGTGTGTGTGTTCTAGTCTACCTGGATGTGGGATACGAGACACTGCTGGTACAATTACCCTTATCAGGTAACGCTTTAAATGTTGCCATTTTCTGATGTGGGTTCAAATGTATCTTAATGGTGAACTTTGACGTTTCCAGGAATCTTTTTCCCATTATGTTTAATTTGTGTGAACGGTCTACAATATTGGAGCATATAAAGAAAACTGCAAAGAACATGTGCTTTTCTGAAATCAAAAATTTATTTTAAAAAACTATTATATTTTGCATAAAGAAAAGGTGACATTATTTTTGATGACCATTAACTACATTTTTAACCCAATGTAATGTTAAAAAAATATTATAAAAATAATAGTATATAATATCAAATTGTGTGTGTATATATATATATATATATATATATTTATACCTTTAATTTGTTATCATATTAATATAATAATTGCAGTGTTTTTATATCACCGTAGTATTTGTCATTGTTGAATGTATGCTAATTCAAATGGTCGTCTTAAGCACAATTAAATAATTAAGTATGTAATCGATAGCAAATGAAGAATGCAAGAGTTTTTGAATAGATAATACTTTAATGCTTTGGGTATTAGAAAAGCGTATAATAAATCAAATGTATTATTATTCAAATTTATTAATAAGGATTATTCATGTGCTTAGTTGCCATGAAAAGATTTCGCATAGCAAAAAAAATATTTTAAAATGTCTGTCACTTCATGCATTAAATAAAATAAAATAAATAAATCCCAAGGATCCTACAAATTATTTCAGAAAATCAATTTAGAAATGCATTTAAATGACAGCTGATGGTGTTATTGTAGTATCATTAATATACTAGTATTAGTATTTATTAATCGCATTATCAATATCTGGGTTTTTATATTTTCTGTTGTCATTTTAGTTTTATTAATTTGTTGTGTGTTTTTACATTTTTAATAGTTCCTGTTTATGTCTATTTCATTGTATTATTTATTTTATTAGTTTTAGTTTCAGTTTTAGTCCATGTAATACTTCAGCTTGAACTAAATAAAAATGTTCCCTGGGCAACTTGCCTAAATAATATATATATTTTTTTTATATCAATGATCCTACAATTGATTTCAATTTTTTTATTTGAAGCACATTTTTAAACATGTATTTATTTATTATGATAAAAATGAAACCCCCCTCAACTATGCTAATTTTTGTTTTATTTGTTTATTTCATTTCATTATCAGAATCAGAATGAGCTTTATTGGCCAGGTATGTTTACACATACGAGGAATTTTATATAGTGACAGAAGCTTCACGGTGCAACAGAATGACAGCAACATGACACAGACAACAAAACAATATACAAATAGGCAATGTACAAAATGGCAAAAACACAATATACAATACAGTCAATTATGTGTGAGGTCGTGCAAATTTGAAATAAAAAAATAAGTATGTGTGGTGAATAAATAATGTATAATAGTATTGTGTGTGCCACGTTTAATGTCAAGTGTTCATGAGATGATTGCCTGAGGGAAGAAACTGTTTCTGTGTCTGGTCGTTCTGGTGCTCAGAGCTCTGTAGCGTCGACCAGACGGTAACAGTTTAATTAGTGAGTGTGCTGGATGTGAGGGTCCAGAGTGATTTTGACAGATCTTTTGCTCACTCTGGATGAGTACAGTTCTTAGAGAGTGGGGAGGGTTGTACCAATGGATTCGCTCAGCAGTCTGCTGTGGTCAGATTTGGTAGCTGATCTGAACCAGACAGTTATTGAAGTGCAGAGAACGGATTCAATGATGGCAGAGTAGAACTGTATCAGCAGCTCCTGTGGCAGGTTGAACTTTCTCAGCTGGCGAAGGAAGTATAACTTCTGCTGGGCCTTTTTCACAATGGACTCAATGTGATTGTCCCACTTCAAGTCCAAAGAGATGGTGGTGCACAGGAATCTGAATGACTCCACTGCAGTAACAGTGTTGTTCATGTTGGTGAGTGAGGGGAGAGCAGAGGAGTTTCTCCTGAAGTACACGATCATCTCCACTGTTTTGAGCGTGTTGAGTTCCAGGTTGTTTAGACTGCACCAGACAACCAGCTCCTTAACCTCTTGTCTGTAAGCAGACTCGTCACCGTCCTGAATGAGGCTGATCAGTGTGGAGTCGTCTGCAAACTTTAGGAGCTTGACTGAGGTGTCTTAAGCGGTGACTAAGTGGTGTAGAGAGAGAAGAGCAGTGGGGAGAGAACACAGCCCTGAGGAGCTCCAGTGCTGATCGTACGGGTGCTAGATGTGAATGGTCCCAGCCTCACTAGCTGCTGCCTGCATGTTAGGAAGATGTTTATCCACTGACAGACGGAGGTGGGGACAGAGAGCTGTGTCAGTTTATTCTGAAGGGTGTCCGGGATGATGGTGTTAAAAGCGGTGCTGAAGTTTACAAACAGGATCCTCTCATAAGTCCCTGGTCTATCTAGTTGTTGCAGAACATAATGCAGTCCCATGTTGACTGCATCGTCCACAGACCTGTTTGCTCTGTAGGCAAACTGAAGAGGATCCAGCGAGGGTCCAGTGATGTCCTTCAGATAAGCCAAAACCAGTCTTTCACATGATTTCATGGCCACAGACGTTAGAGCCACAGGTCTGTAGTCATTTAGTCCTGTAATTTTGGGTTTCTTTGGGACGGGGATGATGGTGGAGCATTTGAAGCATGAAGGGACTGTGCACAGCTCCAGTGATCTGTTGAAGATCTGTGTGAAGATGGGGGCCAGCTGGTCAGCACAGGTTTCAAGGCAGGCTGGTGATACACTGTCTGGTCCTGGTGCTTTCCTTTTGTTCATTCTGAAGACCTGACACCTGTTTCCTCAGATGTGGTTTCTACTCCGTTGTGTGTGTGTGTGTGTGTGTGTGTGTGTGTGTGTGTGTGTGTGTGTGTGTGTGTGTGTGTGTGTGTGTGTGTGTGTGTGTGCATGTTTATGTGGTTTATGAGGACACAAATTTGTATAATGACATGGGTATGACATAGGTATTACAAGGAGAAGGTGATTTATGAGGACATTTTCAGTGTCCCCATAATTTAAAATGCTTATAAATCATACAGTGTGTGTTTTTTGGGGGGGAAAATAGAAATGCACCGTCTCCTGTGAGGGCTAAGTTTAGGTGTAGGGCAATAGCACATACAGTTTGTACAGTATAAAAACCATTACGCCTATGGAAAGTCCCCGTAAACCATAAAAACCAACGTGTGTGTGTGTGTGTCATAGGTGCTGACATCAGGCCTGTATTATTATTATATATCAGAACTGGCCTTCTACTGGTCGCTCATGTTCTCACAGTTCACAGACATCAAAAGAAAGGTGAGTGATTCTGAATCATTTCTATTGTGTTTAATCCATTATTCAATTCACTTCTCACCACACAAGACATACATATTCAAAGTAGTTTTTTTATATATCGACTCTAGTAAGGTCAAAATACTGCTGCTTTACATACTTCACAAAGCATTGTTCTCCACAGCTGTCATGTGATACAGATTAAACTACGCAGAGCAGTGTGTTATAGAGAAGGAAAGGGCCTTAAACTACACAATGAGCTCAGCAGCTGTCAGACGCACATGGCTTTTGTTTCATAACCCCGGCGTTTGACACTGGCGAGCGTCTTCAGGGTGTAAAGATACAGGCTGTGGCCATTATGAGCCCAGAGTATTGTATAATAAGCTAAAGTGACTCGATTATAGCAGAGAGATGCTGTTCCTCTTTATTTGACACGGCGGAAACACTCGGCTAGTGTTTGCAGCTGAAGGGAAAAGTTACAAATCTGAATTGTTTGTGTGCATCATATCTTCATGTCCTGCTGGTAGTTTTGAACATATTTCTGGTGTATTCCTGCAGGATTTCCTCATCATGTTCATTCATCATCTGGCCACCATCAGCCTGATCAGTTTCTCGTATGTAAATAACATGCTGCGTGTGGGGAGTCTGGTCATGTGTGTTCACGACTCATCGGACTTCCTGCTGGAGGTGAGAACGAACGTTATTCTGAATAATATTCATAAAGCAGCATTGAACATTTTATACGAAATTACCTGCGTTAATTTTTTCCTCAATAATATTTGATGACATTTGCCATTTAACTAGATTTTTTTAAGTAGAATTGCACCTAAAATTACTATTTTTTTTATTACTTTTTTTTAAAATTACTATTATTTTATTCAGTGCATTTACAAAACAGATACATTCAAAATCACCTGTATTATTTTATAATAATATTATTGTAATATTGCGTATATTATACATTACATTTATAATATTATAAATGTAACGTATAATATATATGCAATATATTTACTAAAAAAAACGAATAATACAAATAAATCAACAAATTGTATCATTTATTATTGTTATTTTTATTATAGATAGATACCAAATATTATTATATTACCATTTAGAAATTATAATTTAAATGACAGCTGATGCACTTTTTAATATATATATATAATTAATATACTAATAGAATTTTCACACTTTCTATTGTCATTTCAATTTTAGTTAAAGTGGTTTAGTTGTGTTTTTGTCATTGTATTAGTTCGTTTTTATCTTTATTGTAGTGTTTTTTAATTCATTCATTTTCCTTTTTTAAATGTCGCCTTAACAGCTTACCTAAAAAAATTAATACTAGAAATTAGTTTTTTTTATATATAAATATATATAAATATTTGTTTTATTTAATAAAATAAAAAAATATTATAATTATAGTTTTTGTTTTAGTTGACAAAAATAACACTGACTGAATGTTTTATAAAAAATTAAGAAAAAAACACATTATATAACTGTATATAAACAAGTATTTATGTATACAATTCTATCACACTGTATGTTTTTCCAAATGCATCATTTTTTTTAATTAATATTTGTTTTATTTATTTATTTCATGCATTCATTTTTTTTATCTTATAGGCTGCAAAGTTGGCAAACTATGCCAAATACCAGCGTTTATGTGACTTCTTGTTTGTGGTGTTCAGTATGATCTTCTCCGGGACGAGATTGATCATTTACCCCTTCTGGTCAGTATCTGTGTGTGTGTGTGTGTGTGTGTGTGTGTGTGTGTGTGTGTGTGTGTGTGTGTGTGTGTGTGTGTGTGTGTGTGTGTGTGTGTGTGTGTGTGTGTGTGTGTGTGTGTGTGTGTGTGTGTGTGTGTGTGTGTGTGTGTGTGTGTGTGTGTGTGTGTGTGTGTGTGTGTGTGTGTGCGCGCGCGGTCATTTAATAGGCCAATTAACTGTGTTTGAGAGCCGCTGATGAAATCCGAGCAGCTGGATTCGGTGTCACGATGACAGAACCGACACACAGTCCAGATCCACTGACCTTTACCACAGACACACACTCAACCAGCAGGACGTCACCTGGAGAAATCACTATTATATGCCTTATGATTTTATAAAACCAGTCCTGGATTCTGATTGGCCAGCAGCTGTGTTTTATTCATGATAAAGAACCGCTATGACCTCTTCACCCAACGGTTCTGTGTATCCCTTAGCAACACCCTTAGCTACATAAACAATCAATACTATAGTGTCAGAACTGTTCCATGTGTTATGTGTTCAGCAGAATGAACTGTTTATTATTTCTGTAATGAATAATGAGTGAAGGGGTCGCAGTGACTCGTGTCTAACAACGTCCTTCAGCTGTGACTTATTCACAATACAGCACAGCCTCTTATTATTAGCATTCTATTATACTAAATATTGCATACTAATACTAAATGCATTCATTCAGTGTTAATATTATTAATACTAAAATAAGCATTACGTGTTGAAAGTCTCAAACATTTTAGAAATTTAAATGAAGAGAATTTTAATGTGAAATGAAAAAAGTAAATGTATTCAGTATTAAATCATTGCATTGCATTGCTGTGTAATAGTAATACAATAAATGCCTTTATAACTTTAATAAGAATCACAGTGAAGAATAATTAGTTGTCATGACATCAATTTCTCATAGTAAAAAACACAAGATCTTAAATGGCCTTCACCTTTTTGTTTTATTTTAATGAAGATTTCTCAAGGATTAATGTAATAGAAATGTTCAAAGTAAAATATCAAAACATAAATGCAATATATATTTTATTTCGGTTTCATTATTAATTTCTCATTTAATTTCAAAAATAATAATAGTTTTAATGTCAACAGATCATGAAAATGATCTTGTAAATAACATTTACAAGTCTCAATTTAAACATTCATTATTCTCCATCATCCGCATTGCTCTTTATTTTTTATTTTTTTTACCTATATTTATATATATTATCTTGTGTTACATATTTTGCACTCTCCATTGAGCAGGCCTGACCTGATTTACATTTCACTACTGATTATATCCTGTATAATTGAGTATGTGACGAATAAAAAAACACCTTGAACCTTCAAAACCATATGTCTGCAGCCATAGTTTTAGAGTACATTAATAATTCAGACATTAATTTTAAGTTTTTTATTACTTATTTTTTATCAAAACAACAAATGATGATTATTTGAATGCGTGTGTTATCAAATGAGGTCAGTTATTTAATTAATTATATATCCAATATTTGTATTATTGATACTTTGCGCCAGTTTCCCAGGAAGTGGCTGTTTTGTTATCTTAAATACATGGGATAGAATAATGCTTTATTCACAAAGGTTTCTGTGATATTTCAAGTTAAATTTACAACTTTGGATGTAAATATAGATGTTGTTCATTTTCAAAATCTGAACAAATGACGACAGATGTTTGTGGTACACATTGTCAAAATTAAGTAGACATTTTTTGTGAGAAACTAGTAAATACAAAATAGTGAGGCAGACATAGATGAGTTTGTTTCTTCATCTGATTTAAAAAATGTAGCATCACATCACTTGCTCACCAATGGATGCTCTGCAGTGAATGGGTGCCATCAGAATGAGAGGCCAAACAGCTGATAAATACATCATAATACTCCACACCTCTCCAGTCCATCAGTTAATTTTGATGTGTGTTTGTAAGAAACAAATCCATCATTGAGATGTTTTAACTTCAAACCGTTGCTTCTGGCCAAAATATAACTCCATAATTTATAGTAACTTCCTCCAGTTTACTGGTCAAATGCACAAATACTGGTCACATGATTTTTCGATGAGATGCAGTGTTTTGTTGTTGCAGGATTCTGAACACGACGCTCTTCGAGAGCTGGGACATCATCGGGCCGTACCCGTCCTGGTGGCTCTTTAACTTTCTGCTGCTGGTGCTGCAGGTGCTGCACATCATCTGGTCCTACCTCATCGGCCGCATCGCCTTCAAAGCCATCATGAGAGGAAAGGTGCGCACAAGCCTGACGTCATTCACTCGCTCTGAGGTCCACGTTCATGCTGTGTAGTTACACACGTGTCCTCTCTTTTTTATCTTTCTCTCCTGCAGAACTGGTTTGTCTTTCCCCTCTCTAGCTGCTGGAAGGCTGTTCCTGTCTTTCAGCTTCTGTCCTGATAGAAATCTTTCGTTCTTTCTGCTAAACTCACTCGCTTAAAGGGTCTTTCCCTCTCTCTGTCTCTGCGGCTGTAAGTCTGCTTTCTTTACTTGATTTCCTGGTTCATTTTGTAGCAGCCCGAAATGTGAATTAAACCGAATGTGTTTCAAAGGAATAGTTTACTCCAGAAATGCAATTTTGCTGAACATTTACTCTCCCTCCAAATCTGATGAAGTTTGTTTCTTCATCAGATTTGGAGAAATGTAGCATTACGTCACTTGCTCACCAATGGATGTGAATGGGTGCCGTCAGAATGAGAGTCCAAACAGCTGATAAAAACATCACAATAATTCATGTTTCAAGCTGAAGTGAAAAGATTCATGTTTGTAAGAAATAAATCCATCATTACGACGTTTTTAACTTCAAACGGTCTCTTCTGGCTAAAATATGACTCCATAATCCATAATAATGCTTCCTGCAGTGAAATAATGAGCTCTACTGATCAATCTGCAGATCAAGCATAGTTTACAGTCCAAAACGTCTTTAAACTGTTTTAGGATTTTGATGTGAGGACAGCAGGAGATGGACTTAACCAATGAAGGAAGCGTTTTTATAGATTATGGAGTCATATTGTAGCCAAAAGCAACAATTTGAAGTTAAAACCTCTTAATGCTGGATGTGTTTCTTAAAAACACAGCTTTTATCTTCTCATGATGGACTGGAGTGGGTACTTGTGCATTATTGTGATGTTTTTATCAGCTGTTTGGACTCTCATTCTGACGGCACCCATTCACATCCATTGGTGAGCAAGTGACGTAACGCTACATTTCTCCAAATCTGATGAAGAAACAAACTCATCTACATCTTTGAGTGGAGGATTTAGCTTTTAAATCACCCAAGTGCCCTCTAGAGGAAGACTGCCAACATTTTCCAGCCAGAGTATTGAACCAAACTGGTCCTTTAATTAAAAACCGACCATTGGATTGGTCTGCTTTAAAAACCATTAAACAAATGAAAGTTGATAAAATAATTAAACGATTAGATCATTAAAAGTACTAAAGCTAATACCCCAAATGTCGTTCCAGGTGTCCAAAGACGACCGCAGCGACATCGAAAGCAGCTCGGAGGAAGAAACCGAAACGACACCCAAAGAGCGACTCAAGACGGCTTCGTCCCGAGGAGAAAATGGCACCAACGGCCATTTTGGCTCCAAACGCTGGAGCCAGAACCACAACAACTGGTGACGCTCCCTCCACGTGGCCTTACGCACAAAGAACTCATGTCCCAGAAATATCGTGACAGGACTATTCCTCATCTCTATACCTTACTCTAACACCAAAACCAACCGAACACCAACAAAATCACCCTGTTGTGGGACTTTTAAAACTCTGTGACAGAGATCGGGGCATCATTCCGGTGATGATGGAACAGTAATGACATTATGTCCACTACAAGAAGCTTGTGAAAGAGAAAAACGATGAAATTAGCGATATTTGCATTCCCTCGTTTCCTTATCTTGGGAGCTGAGAAGACCGAAGTCTTCTCTGAAGTCATGGAAGAAGATCTCTTCAGATTTTAATGGTCAGATGTACTTGAGTTTCTATAAACGGTTGCTTTTCTTTTCATGTTCATTGTTTGTTTTGGTAACTGATGTGTTTGTAATTTGTTTCCTGTGCTGTTTTTTATGTTTGGAAACCAAATAAGGTTATTAAAATGAAAGCTATGCCTTTGTCCTGTAATGAGATGCTTTTTGATTTAATAGGTGAGTGTTTTGCCTTCCACTGGAAATCAGGGTGGATTAAATTAAATAAATAAAATATGAAAAATAAAATTAGTTTAGGGTCCTAGAAGACATCCTAGAAATGCCTGAATTTTAAGCGTAGTTTCATATCTTGTAGTCAATTTTGAAGTCTTTAAAAATGTACATTGCTATACTGCAGAAAAGTGGACATTTTCAGATCATAATGAGCGTTGTACATGCTAAATGCAAATAATAATTAAATGTTAATAATATCTAGATCCTGAACCAGAACCAATCTACTGGTATGTCGAATAAAACCAGTTATTTTGATTATACACTTTTTATAGTGTTTATTAATATTTTGCTTTTATTTTATATTTTCCGTTATCTTATTTAAGTTGTCATAATTATGTGCTTTTGTCATTTTGTTTTAATGTCATTTCTATTTCGTTTTAATTTCTATTTAAGATAAAGTATTACTTCAGTTTATACTTGCTTTCAATTGGCTTATTCATCTAAGTTTTCATCTAATATTAGTTTTATTTCAGCTTTATTTAAATGAAAACAATCAATTGTAGTAATTTTAGTTGTAGTTAATAATAACACTGAAATGTCATGTGTAATCTTTAAAAAAAAACATTTGTTAACCGGTGTGGGAACCCTACAGAAATAGGACATGCACAAACACTCATGACAGTAGATTTGACAATGTCATTTAATATTACAACATAAGATCTCATTGAACTCCATTAAAAGACAATGAACCCTTCGAGGGTCATGAACGCAGGTGGGTCTCCTGGAGCACATGCTGTCCCACCCGTGTGACATGATCAGTGTCCGGTTAAGTGATTATTTACTGTGTCTTCAGTCTTTAATGGTTTCTGAAGCCGCGCTCTCATTCTGTGCCGCCAGCTCCAGCCGTTTCTGCTTCTGCATGTATCGCTGAGCCCGCAGGACGCACATGTATCCGCCGTACACCGTCAACAGCATCATGGAGCCCGAGAAGACCTTATAACCCACATCAGCGATGCGCTTCCCGCTCAGCATGACGGATCTGTGAAGATAGCACAGGCATTACAGAGATGTCTATTTGATGTCTGCAAGATGCATTTTTTATTGCTTGCTCATCTGCACTACATCTATAGGACGTTTCCTTTTAGATGTCAAATAGACGTTTATTAGATGTATTTAAGATGTAACATCTATAAGATGTTTTTGGTTTAAACTGTATGGACTGACATCTGATAGCACACGTACATCTCGGAGATGTTTTTGCAACAGTGTTTGCTCATCTGCACTACATCTATAGGACGTTTCCTTTTAGATGTCAAATAGACGTCTATTAGATGTATTTAAGATGTATCATCTATAAGATGTTTTTGGTTTAAACTGTATGAACTGACATCTGATAGCACACGTACATCTCGGAGATGTTTTTGCAACAGTGTTTGCTCATCTGCACTACATCTATAGGATGTTTCCTTTTAGATGTCAAATAGACGTCTATTAGATGTCTTTAAGATGTATCATCTATAAGATGTTTTTGGTTTAGAATGTATGAACTGACATCTGATAGCACACGTACATCTCGGAGATGTTTTTTTACAACTGTTTGCTCATCTGCACTACATCTATAGGACATTTCCTTTTAGATGTCAAATAGATGTCTATTAGATGTATTTAAGATGTAACATCTATAAGATGTTTTTGGTTTAGAATGTATGAACTGACATCTGATAGCACACGTACATCTCGGAGATGTTTTTTTACAACTGTTTGCTCATCTGCACTACATCTATAGGACATTTCCTTTTAGATGTCAAATAGATGTCTATTAGATGTATTTAAGATGTAACAGCTATAAGATGTTTTTGGTTTAGAATGTATGAACTGACATCTGATAGCACACGTACATCTCGGAGATGTTTTTTTACATCTGCAAGACGTATTTTTTAGAGTGTTTGCTCATCTGCACTACATCTATAGGACGTTTCCTTTTAGATGTCAAACAGACGTCTATAACTAGATGTCTTTAAGATGTATGTAAAACTGATATCTTGCAGATGTTTGTACACAGCAGATGCTTTCCAGATCAAGACATCTTTAACAGACGTCTTGCGGATGTACGTGTGCTATCTGGGTAACGTTAGCATCTCAGAAAACATTTTTTTGGGAACGTTCTGCAAACCTAAAATAATGTGTTATGTCTGCAAAGGCTGGCTAGTCAAAAACAAACCTTAAAAACTTACTTGGAATCAACATGAGAACCCAAAACTAACTTTCCCAGAACATTCTGGGGACCAAAATGCTAGCATGGATACACAATATGTCGAGATTGAAGACTTTAAAATATGAAATATGAATAATATCCAACAAATGTGCCACAGTCTAACTGAAGAAAGTCTGAAAACTGTAATTGTGTAGATGTGTTGCTCTAGACTTCAAATCAAGATTCAGATACGTCAAGGAATACTATGGTATTACCATGGTACATGGCACCATGTTCAATAACGATTATACCTTGTATAACGTTACATGTATATTCTCTTCGGTTTCACAACACATCAGTTTACATCTCAGCTATATATAATCTAAAACACAATTCGTTTGTTTTCCACCAAAAAAGTCAAAAAACAAGCTTTAGTCAGCTTTCTTCTACATCAATGCTGTTTAAGAGTCGATTAATATTACTGCGTTTACATCAAATTTGCCGAATGCGGAGTCTTACCTGTTTAAATTACAATTCAAAGAACGAGGAAAAATGCAGTTCTGTTCTCAATGTCAGGCAAAGGGGTTGTGCGCATGCGCAGTTCCTTTCGTAACTCTATGGCGAAGCAGAATGGCCAAATTTAGTAAATGCGTTTTCTGTCATAGTTTTGCTGTAGGTTTATAAATTCCAATTCTGAGAGGTAATATTTTACAGAACTGGGCCCAATATCTAGATGTGATTTTTATTGTATTAATTTGTAAAATCGATCCGACATGAGGAACTAGTTGTTAAAGGCAACGCTTCGTCAGGAAGGATTTGGTCGTTGGACAGACATGGAGACTCAGGTTCACGTTCCCCATGTGAATGAAGAGGACAAGGAAGATCCAGGAGCTGCTCCTTATGGAAACTTCATCAATTATTACACCTTCAACCCGCCAGAGAATCGGCTGAGTCTGATCACAGAGACTCTGCTGGAAAACATCGGACTCGGCTCTGAACGCGTTTTAATGCTGGACGTGGGGTGCAATTCAGGGGTGAAGATCACACTCATTTAGTATTTCAGTCATCATAGTATGCTTTTTATTCAAGACACAGAGGTCCATAGAGACAACACAATACAGATATATATATATATATAAACATAAAAAACAAACATAAACAATACAAAACATTTAAGAATGATCAGATGAGACATCATTTATAAAACATATACAGGCTTCGGGTCCAGTGTTTCCAGAAGCAAGATGTGTACCTTGTGTCGCTCTTAGAAACATCAGCTATGGACACAATAATCATATTCTTAGACCCTATCAGTCTGTACATGGATCTATACATACAATTTCTTAAACAGCATTAAAAGTGGGCACATTGTTAGAAACACATTTCACTTGCACTCCTCGGAATTTTAAGCACAATTCTCAGTGCGTCATTATAAGCCACTTTTTCATTTTCGACTCACTAAAATCACACCACAGGTGTAATAATAATCTAACTTATTATTAGATATTAAGCATAATAGATTAATTTTGTCATTTGTATGCTGTGGTTATTTGTAAACAATAAAGCTGACTTCCCTTAACATTTAGGCTACCTTTCCGATTCTTAAATTATCTCAACTAATAACTTATTAGACATATATTACTAACAATTAACAGTCTGTGAATATGTATTTGAAGTGTTACATGTAAAACCGTATACATTCGAATTAAGCAATATATTTCCAAGCATGGGAATGTCATGGGATTTATTAGTAACTTATATTAAAAATGTCATGGGAGTTAATGTGGTTGATCTAAAAAATAATAATAATCTGGTTATGCTCCGCAGTAAATTATTTTATTGTTTAGAAGTTGCTAAACTGCTGTTTATAAGACTTCTTTAATTTTGTCATACATAATAATAATAATACATTTTATTTATAAAGCACTTTACATTTTAAGGAAAATCTCAAAGTGCTACCAAAAGTGTCATAATAAAATAAAACAGTTAATTAAGCAATTAAGAAACTCAATTAAAAACAACTACCAACTAAGATTAACACAATTTAAACACTAAAAGAAACATAAAAATTGAAAGACCCTTTTTTAAAAACCATCAGTCATTTGTGAAGCCCTAAGATGTTCAAGAAGGGACATTGAAGGACTTTTTAAAAAGGTACGTTTTTAAACTCTTTTTGAAACCATCAGTCGTTTGTGGAGCCCTCAGATGTTCAGGGAGAGCATTCCACAGGCGAGGGGAAAAAGGCTCTGTCCCCTATAATATGCTATTTAAGATATTAAAGAATGAGTGGTTTTAATCACCAACATGTTTTGTATGACTCCCTCTGTTTGTCAGGACTTGTCTGTTGCTCTCTACAAGCATTTATTGCATGAGGATTCCTCTGGGAGAGAAGTGTATCTGCTTGGATTTGACCTGGACCAGGATTTAATCCTCCGGGCACAGAACAACAACCCCTTTCCTCAGAATCTCCAGTTCATCCCGCTGGACATCACAGATGATGCAAAGAGCCGGGCAGTGCTACAGTCCTACTTGGGAAGGTTTGGCTGCCCCCGTTTCCACCTGTGCACCTGTTTTGCGGTGACTATGTGGGTGCATCTGAATCACGGAGACTCAGCGTTTCTGTCTCTCCTCTCCAGACTGGCGTCTCTCTCTGAGTATCTGCTGCTGGAGGCGCAGCCGTGGAAGTGTTACCGCTCTGCTGCGCGCCGGTTACGTAAACTGGGCCGCAGTGACTTTGACCACTTCAAGACCCTTGAGATTCGAGGGGACATGACGGCGCATGCTACAGAGCACTTGGAAAAGCAGTGCAGCATGGAGCTGGTGCAGAGTTTCGGTAATACAGCATGGGACAGAAGTCTTCTGCTCTTCAAAAGACGATGATTAGGAGCAAAACAGTCATGATCAGTCTACAGCTGTGGACTATTAGACTGTAACCCTTATCTGGAAGACTGTATTTCTATTTACCAACCACAAGAGGACGCTAGTGATGTATACTTTGCCATTTTTATTTGACATGTTTTTAGTAACAGTATATCTACAAGACAGATACAAGTTATATTATTAAGAAGAAGAATATGTTTGTCCTCTGTATGATCTTTATATTTCTAAATTAACTATTGGAGACAGATGGATATAGTCTTTTTTTTCTTTTAGCACATTATTCTCTATTTTGTATTAATTTAATAAACGCTATACTCACTATAATGTTTCTTATGTTTTACTGTTTTCTCAGTGTTGCATGTAAATAGAATTTAAGTTTATTTATATGCTCAATATTTTAACTACTCATTTTAAAAATGAGCAAAAAGTCAAAATATGTACAGTGCCAGTCAGAAGTTTTTTAATAGTGAGATTGTTAATGTTTGTAAATAAGTCTATTCTGATCACCAAGCCTGCATTTATTTGATCCAAAATACAGCAAAAACAGCTAAATTTTGAGATATATCTTAAAATAACGGTTTTCTATTTGAATGTGATTTGATATGTAATTGATTCCTGAGTTTTTAGCATCAGTCACATGATCCACTCCAGTCACATGATCCTTCAGAAAACATTTCATATTATTATGTTGAAAACAGCTGAGTATATATTTTTTCAGGTTTCTTTGATGAATAGAAAGTTCAGAAGAACAGCATTTATCTGAAATATAAATTACCGTCACTTTTGATCAATTTAAAGCATCCTGGCTAAATAAAAGTATACATTTCTATAATAGCATATATACACTAAAATCGGCGCGCGTTTCCAGAATGAACTTCGCAGAACTCTTCTCGCGCTCTGTCAAATTCAAACATTAACAGACGAATAACTTAACGGTCTCGCGTTCTTATGTGTGATCGTTTTCATATAGGCTAACGTTTTATTGGACACTTCAGTTTTAACAAATCAAGTCAAAGTACCAGAAATACATGAAGCGAAGATGTTTTAGACGAGGAGAGCTGCTTCTGCCAAACTGTGAAGCTTTGTGGTAAGAAATAATATAATTTCCTTTATTATAATAAGTTTAATCAAGTTTGTGAATGTGAGGTAATTCTGAGCTATTCAGGTAATGATTAGTGTTCTGCTCCAACATGATGCTTTTCATCAGCTAAAGCTCCTCAGGATGTCATTTGATTAAATTTGGGCTTTATCTGATTCAAAGTAATGTTAAACCCTCACTAATCATGATGCGCTGAGTAAAACCCCTTCATACAAAGTGACCGGCGACTGTCTTCCTCAAACATTACTCTAATTATCATAATCAGGATTGCAGAACTGAAACGCTTTCTGTTGAAATATTGCTCAAACAGAAATTATTCCCGAGACTGTTGTTGGTGTTTTTGTGAGTTTATGAAGCTTCAAGCTATTGAGAAGAGGGAGCATCAAGGACAATATGAAGAATATCATGGTTTTTTTCCACATATCTTATGTGCATTTGCTTGCTGCCAGATAGCAATTATTGTGTTACATCATGTTTGACAGGAAGAAATACTGAGATATCACTGCTGAACATGTTCACTCTGGTGTTATGTTTCAGTTCTTCTCATTTCTTTCTTGTTGGAGAATGTTAGTGTTTATTTCTTATGTATGGGTTGTGTTCTTACAGACATTGACTAATCTTACTTTAGGGCTTTGTTCACACCACATCCGATTCTTAAGTCTTCAGGACTGTTGCACTGTCATCTTTTCAAGTGGTGAAATCAGATCTGTTTGTTGATGGTGTATCAGGTATACTAGACATACTGATGTTGCATACACATTGTGTCTTATTACGATTAATCGCATCCAAAATAAAAAGGTTTTGTTTACATAAAATGTGTGTGAGCTGTGTATAATTATTATGTATAAATACACGCATACAATATATATATATATATATATATATATATTACAAATATTTATATTCACATAATTTACATTATAAATACATATTTTTAATATATAAACACTCCATATTTTTCTCCTAAATATATGTGTGTGTGTGTGTGTGTGTGTGTGGGCATGTTTATGTGGTTTATGAGGACACAAATTTGTATAATGACATGGGTATGACATAGGTATTACAAGGAGAAGGTGATTTATGAGGACATTTTCAGTGTCCCCATAATTTAAAATGCTTATAAATCATACAGTGAGCGTATTTTGAGGGAAAATAGAAATGCACCGTCTCCTGTGAGGGCTAAGTTTAGGTGTAGGGTAGGTGTAGGGCAATAGCACATACAGTTTGTACAGTATAAAAACCATTACGCCTATGGAGAGTCCCCGTAAACCATAAAAACCAACATGTGTGTGTGTGTGCGTGTGTGTGTGTGTGTGTGTTTGTGTGTGTGTGTGTGTGTGTGTGTTTATGTACATAATAAATATACACTGCACACACAATTTTATGTAAACAAAAACTTTATTTTGGATGCGATTAATCGTTTGCTAGTAGTCCAAAATAATAAGTAAATAATCAAATGCAATAATAGTTAAGAAGGGGAAAAGTATATACGTTTTCAAAAGCATTAGTTGTAATGCAATCATGTGCAGGCTTTATCTTTAAAAAAAAATGAATTCTGTTGAATAAATCATTCCATAATTTCATTTTATAAAGTCATTTAATTTGTGAGTATTTATATTGAATATATATAGTATTTCAATGAAACGCAAAGTCTTTGTTCTTTCAGAAAATGAATTTCAGATTCTTGATCCACAGAAAGTCAAAAGAAAACTACTTGTATATTTAACATTAACTCTCATAGACAGTATAGTGTTTTTGATAATGGTTCACACGTCAGCGGGTGCTGAATCTGGTGCTGTTTCTGGTTTCAGTAGTCTTGATCAGGATTTTAGGTGATGAAGAGCTGTTCTGCTGAAAACCGTTCACCCCTTTGGAACCTGTGAAGAAATACAATAATTCAATTAAACAATAAAAACAATACATTTTCAGATTGTGTATGATGGTCACAAATGCTGGTAATGAACTCAACGTGAAATGGGATTCGTGACCCATTTTACTTTTGTAATATGATGTTGAATGTCTTCTTTCACTTTCAGACGAACCGTGAGATAGCCTTGAATTTCTACATGGACCCTTGATTGGAAATGCCTGTTTCATAAAGGAATTGACCCGCGGCAAATACCTGTAAATATTCTCAAATATTGCTGCTCTATGTACAATACCCTGACCAACCCGTCTGCACATCCCTCTTATTCACATTACTATTTATTAAGTCCCAGTACACTGTTTTCTTTTTGCACATCTTATTGTTTTTTGCACATCTTATTGTTTTGCACTTTTTTATTTCATTGCACATTTTACTCATATTTCTCTTTTTTTACCATATATATGCTCTTGTGTTGTTACTTTATATAATTTTAATTTTTATTCTTTTGCACTGTCCACTGAGCAGACCTGATTCGATTACATTTCACTTCTAATTATACCCTGTATAATTTATTATGTGACAAATAAAGAAACCTTGAACCTTGAGAAGCCTTTTGACCAAGACGTGTCAAAAATTCAAGGGCATCTCCACATATCTCAATGGTAATAATGCTTTGTTTAAATCACGGACAAAAGACAGTATAATGTACACTGCCATAGGCAATCATGTAGAGTTGTGTGTATAATGTGTCCATTGTTGTAATGAATAATGTCCCATTAGTCCATTTACACTTACTGTAGTTGGGAACAGCCTGGATGTTCACAATGGGCTGCTGTCCGATTCTGCAAGAGGTTAGAAAAAATGAGATGGTCAATATTTATTAATGTTAACATTTCAGTTCCACCCTCAATACACTGTGCTAAAGCAGGACTCCTTGCGTTACCTGTCCTCCTCGCCTTCCAGCAGCTTCCTGTAGGTGGCGATCTCTATGTCCAGCGCCAACTTGACATTCATGAGCTCCTGGTACTCGCGGAGCTGGAGGGCCATGTCCTGCTTGGCTCTCTGAAGCGCCTCCTCCAAGTCCTTAATACGACCTTTGGCCTCCTTCACAGTCATCTCGCCGCGATCCTCAGCCTCCGCTATCTGGTTCTCCAGGTTAGCGCGCTAAATCAATTGTAGGCTCGAGAGTTAGCGACCACCGTGGGTTTTGGTTAAAGCAAAGGTGATGTGGCACATTTCTCACCTGTGATTTAATAACCTCGATCTCGCTCTGCAGACGGCTGATCATACGGTTGATTTCTGCAATCTCTCCTTTAGTGTTTCGCAGCTCGTCGTTGTACTGAAGGGCTTGAGAGGCCATCTGATCGAACTGAGCAGCACGAGATGGAAAAACAATCAGTACACTTGATTGCTTGATGTCCATTACAAAATGAAAGCTCAACAAAATGAAAACACCTCAAGTCAATTTACCCTATTTACTTTCTTAATCCATCTTCTGTGTCGTATTGTGAACGATTACTCATTTCAAAGGAAAAAAGTCTTCATAATCTTTCATTAAAATGTCATGAAACGACTTTCCCTACACAATAAATTCCCAATGTATTGGTCCTGTCACTAAATGTGCTTTGTCAATCAGAAATACAGTTCGAAAATGGCATTTCATGTTGACTTGGAAACCAATTTATAAAAGGAAAAAGTTTGTGTTTGGCATCTACCTTGGACTTGTACCAGGATTCAGCCTCTTCGCGGCTCTTGGCTGCGATCTCCTCGTATTGAGCCTTGACTTCGGCCACAATATGATCCATGTTGAGGTTTCGGGAGTTGTCCATTTGCACAATGACGGATGTGTCTTTAATGCTGAACTGCAGCTCACGCAATTCCTGATCCATAGAGATGAAGCAAGTTTATGTGTGGAAACTACTGTAAACACTAGTTCTTGAAAGCCATATTAGCTAAGATGTTTGTTTTGGTCCAACCAATGTTTCCTTAAATGGCTAATTGTAATTAAATATTTAAATATTTTATTTGGTATGTAGTTTTTTGGCTGGTTTTCTAAGTGTATAAACATCACCTCATCGTAGATGGTCCTCAGGAAGTTGATCTCATCAGTCAGGGCACCAACTTTGTCCTCCAAATCAGCTTTCACCAGATACGCTGAGTCTACATCCTGCGGGACACACAGTACTCAGTTTTTCCTCTTCTCAATTACAACCTTGAATAACTTGTGTCTTCCTTCGGCATTGAACACCAACCCCCCCACATGCACCAGAAAAGACTCATATTGATATATCAAGACCTACATCTTTAGTATGGAGCTTTGACTTCTTGCTACTCTCGGTAGGTAGGCCACTGAAAACAGATCTCCTCTAGTGTATAAATAATGCCACGTCTCCACCCAGGCTTTTGTCAGTGGTGATCTGATCCCTTCAGACTCCGAGCTCTTTACCCCTCCCAAACATTTCATTGTTCCCTCTCCTGGGCTGTTGTGAAAGTTTGACTTTCCCTGGTGCTGAAAGTCCAGCTTTTCACTCGGTAACCTTCCCTAACCCCACATAACAGTGAGGTCATACCTATTGGTTTGTGTTTCATAATGTGTAAAAAATACTATTTTGGACCTCCGACGTCATCGAGGTATCCCACCTTTTTCAGAATCACAAAGTCATTCTCCAGGTTGTTTCTTTTGTTGATCTCATCTTCATATCTGAATCAAAGAAAATACAAAGTGGATATTTGTGTATGCAAATCTGTGAATGTGGACAAAGGTTGAAAACACATTTATAGCAAACATGATACATTGTTTTTGATGATACCCGAACACATTTTATGAGCTATGTCCGTTCAAGTTTAGAATAAAACCATAAGCAGGTGTGGCTCCATAACTGGTTTCTCAAAGAAATACGGGGTTCAGTTAAACAGTGGTGTTAGTGTAGATCTAAACACTGTACTTGTGTTTGAAGTCCTCCACCAGTCCCTGCATGTTCCTCAGCTCTCCGTCCAGCTTGGTCCTGTCGTTGTTGACCACGTCCATCTGTCTGCGCAAGTTGGCCATGTAAGCCTCAAACATGGGCTCGACGTTGGACCGGCCCGGGGTCTGGACATCCAGAAGCTCAAACTTGGTCTCCAGCATCTTATTCTGCTGTTCCAGGAAGCGCACCTGTAGAGGTAACAATAACAAAAATACGTTTTTTATGATTTTTTTCAGTTTGTGTTTCATGTGGAATAGATATAGAAATGAAGATACATTTTGGCTTTTGTTATCATCTAAAATGTATTTGACATTAAAGGTGTATTTTTAGCGATAATATGTTATTTTGTAATAAAAATGTATGCAATATATTTAATAACAGAGAAATTATTTATTTATATAATTGTATTTATTTATTTAATTTCCAGTGTCCATATCAAAGTTTAGAATTGAAATATAAGTTCAGTATGACTGATGAGTCTCTGTATTCAATGTTATAAGACACGTTCTGCAGTTTTAAGAGCTAAGTGAAGCAAAAGGTGGCTTCTATAACATCATCTAAAGAATTGTTCTCAAGGTAACCATATTTTTACCCACTGAAATATTGATGTAAAAGTTGTTCACCTTAATTGTAAATCTTCCTTGAGGAACATAAGATAGGTTAATTATAGTGTTTTACTAATGCTCTGTTACCAAAGATATTCCTGTCATATTTTTTATAAGAAGAAAGAGTCCACTTCAGTGTAATTTCAGCATTTTAAGAGCTCTTCTTTGAGACTTCTTCAGTTCACTGCACATGCTGAAAGCTGGCCGCTTTAATTGATGCCCACCCTGCCAGAGTGGACTCATTAACGGAGCAATACGACTCCCCATTAGCTGAACGGTAACACTCCGGAGATTAGCGCCTGACCTAGATGTGTTCTTCGTAAATCCCTCATTTTGAGCACTTTAAAAGCCGACCTGAGACCCGTGTTGGAGGACCCAGCCCTGCCCCGACACGCAACAGTGACTTGGTTGTACTTCAGTGCGATTGAAGTGTCGATTTCAGTCCAGCGGGCCCCTGGGATTCGGTTGCATTGTCCTCCAGCACACAAAAGCTTCCTTCATACTCGCTGGGGTAGTGCTGTCTTCAGTCGCTTGGTCAGATCTGACCTGCTTTTATCAGGTTACAGGCTTCAGAGAAATGGATCATGATACAGAACAATCGGTTTAATGCGAGTGTACCAAATCGCCTTTCTCTCAGAGATTTGGGATTTTGAAAGTATTAAGACTTTATATTCGCCAACAAAGTTGGTTTCAACATTCAAAGACCTTTACTTTTTGGCAAAAATGTTACAAAATGTTCTCTGTGAACAAGAGACCCAACTTTACCTTATCGATGAAGGTGGCAAAGCGGTTGTTCAGCGACTTGATCTGCTCCTTCTCTTGAGTGCGCACCATTTGGATATTGGGGTCGATCTCCAAGTTGAGGGGCGCCAACAGGCTCTTGTTGACAGAGACGCTAGCGATGGGAGACCCCAGATAGGCCGAGCTGGTGCTAAAGCTCGGGGCAGATGCTCCCAAGGAGATCCCACTCAAACTGCTGTAGCCGTAGCCTCCCATCTTCCCACTGCTCCTCACAGAGCTGCTGGAACTGATGCGCTTGCTTCTCAGACTCATAGTTGGGCAAGAGAAACCGTGTAGAGCTGCAGCAGGAGATGAGAACAGGTGGGCAGACCTGAGCGAAACGGGTGTCTCTCTGTAGAGAGACTGGGCTTTTAAAGTCCAACCAGGATGGGGTGGAGAGTTCCTATTGTGGGAATACCTGTTTCAGATTGGACACATGTACACACTGTCTGCTTTATCTGAGCTCCTGAAAGGCCAGTGAACACACGCTCGCTCTCTCTTTCCTACTGTTTCACCAAGCTCATGTTGCATCTAAATGTTTAATGTGCACGGTTCATGTCAACAACATTCCCATACTAACTGCATGCCCTCTGGTAAAGTCAGTTCACACAAAAGCAGTCATAATATCATGCATTTCATGTGTTGTTTCATATTTTAGAGCCACATCATCCAGTACTTTGTATCAGTTTTGGCAAGATGGCAATTCGAATAAAGC
Source organism: Oxygymnocypris stewartii (assembly GCA_003573665.1). NCBI lineage: Eukaryota > Metazoa > Chordata > Actinopteri > Cypriniformes > Cyprinidae > Oxygymnocypris > Oxygymnocypris stewartii. The sequence goes on along the minus strand of QVTF01024648.1, from coordinate 376,281 downwards.
AATATGCTTTAATGCTTTGCATAACCAAATACATATTGTGACCGTGGACCACAAAATAAGTCATAAGGGTCAATTTTATGAAATTAGGATTTATACATCCTCTCTGAAAGCTGAATAAATAAGCCTTCCGTGGATTTATGGTTTGTTAGGATAGCACAATATTTAGCTGAGATACAACTATTTGAAAATTAAAAATTAAGTTTTGATATAATTACGGTAAGAAATTTACAAAATATCTTAATGGAACAAGTATTCTTTACTTAATATCCTAAAGATTTTTGGCATAAAAGAAAAATCTATCATTTTGACCCATACAATGTATTGTTGGCTACTGCTTTAAATATAGCCGTGCTACTTATGACTGCTTTTGTGCTCCAGGGTCACATTTGATAGAGCTCAGAGTAAAGTCTTCCTCTTTCGCAGTTATGCAGGCGTTTCAAATAGCAAAAACAGTGTATTTCTTAGTATGTTTTTTCTTTCACTTTTCTCCAGCAGTTGTAGTTAAACTAAGACATGCTGAGAGCTCCACTTACCGGTAAAAACTGTGATAGACGTTTTGCCCTCTTTATTGTTTTGTGACCGATATTAAAATAGTGTTGATATGGTTTTAAATGACAGAAATTGTCATATTAACATTTAGCAGGTTAAATGCCCTTATGTATTATCAGATGCCGTTTAATTTAGACAAAGTCTACATAAAATAGTAGAAAGTAATGGAAAGAAAGTAATTTGGTAATATTGCATTCGATATTGTTCCCTGTAAGTTTAATAAGTTGTTTGGTATGTCAACCATGTCGAAGAGCAAAAACAATGTATTTCTATGCAGACAAAACCATCCTAGTCTTCCCTCAAGAAGTCGTGCAGTTACTGATATAGTAAGAGCTCCATCTACTGGTAAGTCGTACTGTTTTTATTTTTATTTTTTTACTTTTTTTATATTTGATTTATTTTAATGTATTTTTTATGTTTTTAAACTTTTGATATATGATTTAGTCTCTGTATTGTTTTGACATAAGGATTTTTTATTAAGTTAAATTAAATAAATCTAAACTGATAAATGAAACTCCTAAATAATGATGGATGAAAGCAGTATTAAACTCCAAAACCTCAATAAATAATAATACAATAAAAAAATTATTGATAATAAAACACAGAAATGCATGAAATTTGCTGACAATGACTAGTTTGAGGACTATTACAATATTTATTAACTGCAAATAATATAGAAAATATTTTCAGTTCTGGTGGTAGTTTTATAAGTACTAACATTATAAGCAGTTATATAAAATACATCTCTTTTCCCCACGGTTTAATCAGATGCACTCCACATCAGAACTACACTTTTAATGTTTCCAATATCAGCCCAAATGGTTACACTGTAAACTTTTGCTGTTCTGTTATAATGATATCATGATTGGGATTTCTGGTGAAATCAGGATTTTAATGTAATTTCTCTTAAAACAGGACTGCATGCATTTTGCTATGAAAATGCATTGTTTGTGACCAATCTGAATCCTAAAGCCATTATTACAAGTTAATTTTACTCATTTTCCATCTTCACTCTCATAACATTAGATCATTCTCAGTGTTAGATGATTATCTTTATTAATACAAAGGACCTATTTTGCATGCCAGATTGGTTTCTTTTTATGTTTTATATTTCCTTGAGTGTTCCTGATATCAAGCCTCAATATCTCAATCAGCTTTCAGACCTGCCCAGTTTAAATTCAGTCCTCTCCTGACAGAGATAACAATCTCCATCTCATTACAATGACTATAGAGCTGGCGATCCTCAGCTATTTCTATCGGAGGTACTTGCTGTGCCCTATCGGACTGTCTCTGGTGTGTGTTTGCACGTGAATACAGTTTTCTTTCAGTTTCCCGCTGCCTGGCGTTTTGGCCAATGATATTCCAGCATATAAGGACAGACAAGAAGAGTAGCCAATGAGAGTGCGTTCCTCTCTGCGCGAGATTTATTTGTTGCAGCAGCGTCCAGCGCTAACCAAAAACTAAAATGGATAAAACGGTTAAGAACAACACGGAGGAGTGTGTAAACGATATCAAGGAGGAACACGACGAGGCGGTTATTTTACGACCAGCGCTAGAGAAGGAGAAAAGTGATGAAACGACTAACACGGAGGAGTGTGTAAACAATATCAAGGAGGAACACGACGAAACGGTCAAGAACAACACGGAGGAGTGTGGAATCAAGGAGGAACAACATGAGACGGATATTTTACGACCAGCGCTAAAAAAGCAGAAAAGGGATAAAACGACTAAGGGAAGACATAAGAAGATGAATGTAGAGCTGCTGGTCTCGTTGGTGTCTGAACACAAAGAACTTTATGACAAACGCGACAGCGACTACAAAAATCTCGATAAAAGAGAAATGTTATGGAGTGTAATTGCAGAGCAAATGGGATTCTATGGTGAGTTTCATTTCACTTAATTGTCTTTCATGTAACGTTACATAGGCTTGTAACTTTTTTCCCACAAACGTTTGACCATCGCCATCGTTTGTGTGCTGTAGTGGAGGAGATAAAACAGAAATGGAAAAGCCTGCGAGATACATATACAAGAAAAAAGCGCGAAGATGATTGCCGAAGTGGACAGGCTGCTAAAAACAAGAAGCCGTGGAAGTTTATGAAGGTGATGGAGTTCCTCGCAACATCAACTGAATTTCGAAGGTATTAACATTACAATACATAGCTGTGTGAGCTATACTATATGTAATGCATTGACATTAAACAGTGATTAACATGATACCATTGCATGTTCACCATGCGATCACACCTCTAGTTCAATATATTAGTTTGTGTTCTGTGTATAGGTAACCTCTGCTGAAAATGTGTTGCCAGACATATGGTACATTAAAATTAGTATGAATCTAAACTAAATTAGTAATCAAACATTAAGATCTGGAGTATTTTGTCAAGATGGGTATGAAGTTATTGTTTCTGATGTAAACTGAATTTGTCTTTACAGTGTTCACCGCAATATTTCTCCTGAAAACATGGATGAAGGGGTTGACCGAGTGGTGGTCCAAAATGAAGTGAGCGACAGTGAGGAGGCACCAGCAAGCACGTCTCCAGGATCATCCTTCACCAGCCCAACTGTGACAAGGTCTAATGTAAACAAAAGAAAATGGCCAGAGAGACTAGACTTCTTGGACAGGTACCTCTTATCCAAAGAAGCCAGGGAAAGCAAGAAAGAGGAGCGCAGAGAGCAACGAAGAGAGCAACAAAATGATGACAATTACTTGTTTGCTCTTGGCTTGATACCAGCACTAAGGAGATTGTCCCCAGCCGTACAGTCTTCGGTCAAAATCAAAATACATCAGCTGTTGCATGATACTGAGTTTGGCCAGTCCTCTTCTGCTTTCTTTCCTCACCAGTCGCCGGTGTCCTAGCATCAGGTCACCCCGCAGACCCCAACAAACTATGGCTGCTCCACAACTTCTTGGCCACACTAATAGATGTTTATTATAAGCATTTTATTTCTGTATTTTTTGTATTTATTTTACATTCAAGAAATATAGTTGAAAATGTATTTTATAAATCGTTCACTTGAACTATTGTTATTTTGACTTATTTGCACTGCTGTTTTTTTTGCATATATATAGATATATATATATGCCATTTTATTTACATTCAAGAAATAGTTAAATGTGTATGTGCACTAATGTTCACTTGCACTACAGTCATTGTGACTTAGTTGCACTACTTTTTCTGACTCCTTTTTTTACTTTTACTCTTATGTTTGTGATTTGTTATTGCAACTTGTAGTTCATTAACAAAAATAAGTTTCATTTTTCCAAAAGTAATTGTGCATAAGTGACTTACTTGAAAATAATGTGACATATTTTGGGATTTATTTGTACATAATTTATTTTTTCACAACATAATATCCAAAATACAACAAAGCAACAGACACATACTCAACATCTCAAGGTCCAATCAAAAGGGAGCAGGAGAGGGAAGGACAACAAGAACACAAAAGTCACTCCTTTATACAATCACGTATGTCCAACAAAAAACATTGCCAAGCATCAATGGTCGAAGGCCTGGCCCCACCGACTCGCGCCGTTGTACATTCACATGACACTACTTGCAAGAGGCTACGGATCCAATATGTTTTTCTACACATGTGGTGTAAACCAGTTCTGGATTATTGTCTTCTTCACAGCTGTAAAACATTCTCTTTTGCATTGAACTAATACAAAGACCAGAATCATCTTTGAGAAGACACAAACTTGGGTTAACAGACCAATCAATTCGCAGTAATGATGGCAAAACCAGATTTGGGCACAGCATTGTGCAGGGAATGAGAATTTTAACAAAGAAAATGCTTGTAAAAATGTTTATTAAAAATACACATTTTCAAAATAACTTAAATGTAGCTGTAAATAAGTATATGTTGAAGTGACCAAATACTTTACATTTTGCAAAAAACTATGCTTTAACTTTGATAGAACATGTTATATCAAAAATATTTAATTTGGTGTGGTGAGTGCTGGCATATATTAACTAATGAAGAATCAGATGCAATAGATTTGATCGTGTATTCAAGTTCACAGAAATTGTATACACACACACACACACAAGTGGTTTTCACAATGGGAAATGTAATGAACATGGCTCAAATTTACAGTTTGATTTTATCTGTTCCCCAGACCATGGTTCACATGGTCATACTGCCAAGCAACTTCTCCTGCTGGTGAGTTAAAATACTCTTTGTACAGTTCTCGGACATTTTGTGCCTCCGCAGATGCCCGCTGCCCCCTACAATGTTCAAAGCCTTGTAGTGTTTGCTCACAATCATGGTCATCCTCTGTGGCATGATTCTGGTCATTTCCGTTCGGGCGCAAATAATTGCACAATGCACAAGCAGCTTTGACAACTTTGTCAACAACACTTGGTTGAACTTTTAAAGTTCTTTGGAAAACCCGGAAGCGTTGACTGAGGATGCCAAATGCATTTTCAGAGATGCGCCGTGCCCGAGACAAACGATAATTGAAAATACTGTTGTCTGGAGGGAGGTGGCGTCCAGGGTATGGCCGGAGGAGATATGGTTTCAGCGGAAAAGCTTCATTCGCCACAATGACATGGTTAACTTTTCCCAGCTCAGGAGCACCTGGAAGTTCACTTGGTGGGGGAACATTCAGAGTTGCATCTCTGAGTGCCTTTCCCAGCACAGAATTGGCAAAGATGCCTCCATCACTGTTGCTACCATAGCTCCCCACATCAACCACCAGGAAGCGGTAATCTGCATCAACTAAGGCCAGCAATACAACTGAGAACGTACCTTTATAATTCAAGTAGAGAGAACCAGAGTTTGCAGGGGCCTGGATGAATATGTGTTTCCCATCCATGGCTCCCAAGCAATTAGGGAAATTCCATCTTTCATGGAACCTCCTGGCTGTACTCGTCCACATCTCTTCAGTAGGCACTGGCAAATGTTCATCTCTGAGGCAATGCCACAATGCATCACAGGTCTCACTCACTATCGAAGCCACAGTTGACACACCAAGTCGAAAGCTGGACGCAATAGTGCGGTACGAGTCCCCAGTGCTTAGAAAACTGAAATAGAAATAGACAAATACTAGTTTTTAACAACGCTTCATTTATGTTTTACAACATTCATTGAAGTGAATAACAATGTAGACGAACTCACCGTAAACACACGGCCAAGCGCTGCTCTGGGTCGATTGGTTTACGGTAGTGCGTGTGTTCTTTCGTCAGCGAGGGAGCCAGTTGTTGAAGTAAATGTTCGAACTCACTGACGGACATTCTAAAATACCCCCGAAAACGCGCGTGATACATTTTCAGCTCTTGTACCAGTCGATAGAACTCCCCATGTTCTTCTCTTCTCGCAACTATGGGATGTATCCAATATCGGCGTCTTTTCCGGCGTCTTTCCTCATTCAACAGAACAATCATTTCTTCATCGCTGGAGCTGCTGGTGCTTGAAATATCCATGTTTTCTTTGTATGATTTCGACAAGCGCGTAAATACTTGCTCTCTTCTTCTGAGTGACAAGCGAGTGTCAGAAGCGTAAAGTTGCGCAGCGCCACCTTGTGTACCGGAGTATATTTCTGTTTTACATTAAGCGCCATCTAATGTCAGGGAATTAATTTGCATGTTCACTGAGTAGCCCCAGACAGAACTACACGTTTAATGCTTTCCAATATCAGCCCAAATGGTTACATTGCAAACTGTTGCTGTTCTGTTATAATGATATCATGATTGGGATTTCTGGTGAAATCAGGATTTGAATGTATTTTCTCCTAAAATAGGACTGGATGCATTTTGCTATGAAAATGCATTGTTTGTGACCAATCTGAATCATAAAGCCATTATTACTCGTCAATTTTACTAATTTTCCATCTTCACTCTCATAACATTAGATTATTCTCAGTGTTAGATTAATTTTGAATTTGTATACATTTTTTATTAATACTAAGGACCTATTTTGCATGCCAGATTGGTTTCTTTTTATGTTTTATATTTCCTGATATCAAGCCTCAATATCTCAATCAGCTTTCAGACCTGCCCAGTTTAAATTCAGTCCTCTCATGACAGAGATAACAATCTCTATCTCGTTACAATGACTATAGAGCTGGCGATCCTCAGCTATTTCTATCGGAGGTACTTGCTGTGCCCTATCGGACAGTCTGGTGTGTGTTTGCACGTGAATACAGTTTTGTTTCAGTTTCCCGCTGCCTGGCGTTTTGGCCAATGATATTCCAGCATTTAAGGACAGACAAGAAGAGTAGCCAATGAGAGTGCGTTCCTCTCTGCGCGAGATTTATTTGTTGCAGCCAGCAGCAGCGTCCAGCGCTAACAAAAACAAATATGGATATCAAGGAGGAACACGACGAGGCGGTTATTTTACGACCAGCGCTAAAACAAAAGAAAAGAGATGAAACGACTAACACGGAGGAGTGTGTAAACAATATCAAGGAGGAACACGACGAGGCGGTTATTTTACGACCAGCGCTAAAACAAAAGAAAAGAGATGAAACGACTAACACGGAGGAGTGTGTAAACGATATCAAGGAGGAACACGACGAGGCGGTTATTTTACGACCAGCGCTAAAACAAAAGAAAAGAGATGAAACGACTAACACGGAGGAGTGTGTAAACGATATGAAGGAGGAGGAACACGACGAGGCGGTTATTTTACGACCAGCGCTAAAGAAGAAAAGGGATGAACCGGAGGAATGTGTAAACGGTAACGGTGAGGAACCAGATGAAAACGCTGAGGTGACTGATTTGGAGGAATCCGCTTCCAGCGGGGACTCCACAGAAGAGGAGACGTTCCTCGATCGGTAACTTTACACATCTGCAAAGCCTCTTTTATATATATATATATATTTAAACGGTTTTATATCACGTGTAATTAAATATACATAAGAATTTGATCGGAGCTAAATAATATGTCTTGAAGGCATTTAACCGTTTAATATTCCGCATCTATATAACTTTGCCTAGGTTAAAAAAAGTACACTTCCATAGTGTACTTGAAGTGCTCTATTTTCGAGCAATAATTTTGTACGTAATATATTGAAATTGATTCTTTAGTTCTTATTAAGATCAACTAAGTGTAACGTTACTCAACTGCTGTTTAGGACACCATTAGGATACTTTCCTCTTGTGCAATCCGGCCGCGTAACTTACACGGACTAACAGTTACTTGTATTTATGCTGTATAAATACAGTAGACTTAATATAACCCATATACTGTAACCAAAAGCGTGCGCTGGTGCTTTCCATACATGCACAGTAGATCGGTTTGAGCAGTGAACAAACAATTGCCCAGAGTTATTGCACATCTGGCTGTCTTTTATATTGTTTTATCGACGGATTGTAGAAGCGCGGGTAACAACGAGCGTCTTCACACAGCCTGCGCATGCGCAGTTGGTGCTTTTGTAGCCTACTGTCCGCCCACACCCTCCGATGACGATTTTTACGTCACGCATACCATAGCGAACTAGCGCACGCGGAAAGAATAACACAGGCTTCACTCTGTATTTAAAAATGTATTTAGTTACCATTTGTAGTTACACTCGAACCCATCTTTCAAATGCTAGTACACTCAAGTGTAGGGTACAACGGGGCTTATTTTGAAAAATAAAATAAATATTTGACCAATAAATATACTGTCATTAAAATGTTAATATAAAACATATATATTTAAAAATACAGAAGCAAAATAATTTTAATAAGTAACAATTCTGAAATTATAAAGGAGATCCAATAATAATTGAATATATTTACAGTAGTAGCAACAAATGCTATTTTATTATATGATATGATTGATATCATGTTTTTAAATATGATGGTTTTACTAACTCTAAACATGGTGATTATCTCAAATATGGACACCCAACATAATATATGATATTTACCATCTGAATCTAACCATGTCATGTCAACCGTAGGAAAAGTCAGCGATCTATGAATTATCATGTTTATTATTATTATTAATTATTGTAGCCTTTAGCCCCAACAGCAGGGGCACTTTTTACCCTAGATACAATACTTTTTCTTACTCTTTCGTGATTTAAAACAGTTGTTTTAATTATTTAAACTAGGGATGGCTTGATACCACTTTTTCAGAACCGATCCGATACCAAAATGTCTGAGTATCTGCCGATACCGATATCGCTCCGATACAAGTACAGTTTGTTTTTAATCAGTGTATAATATCTCAGTGTGTGTTGACCTGCTCATCACTCTTTTGTGTTTTATACACAATCTACTAAATATAGACGACTTTACTGTAAAGAAAAACAACAAATGAATGGATATGTAATTATAATCTATGACAAAAATACTTTTATAAACTAGGTTAGTGGATAATTCGGTAGCAAAAGTTACTCAAGAAAGATTATGAGTGTACAATACTTTTATAAAATCTAAAATTAGTGAGAAATTATTGGGGAACAAAGAAAAGTGAATAAGTGTAGGACTACATCTGTTAAAAGAATTATATATTGCTCTTTGTATTATTGTAAAATACATTCATGGAAAACAAGTAATATATTTATATAGAAATATATATATGCTGTAAAATTAAAATACATTTCTTTTAAATGTGCTGCACAGTAATGAGGCAGCACCATAAACAGATGAGACAAACAAGAAAGGCATTTATAAGCTTTCATTGCGCAAAAATATAATACGAAAGGCTCCAATACAAAGCGGCATTAAGCACTTATGCACATCCTGTGCGCATAATGATGTGCTTGAAGCAACACTGAGTCACAGCGCGCAGGCGCAGCGCTCCAGAGTCCGCATAGAGAAGTTCAAAGCACAAAGGAAAGAGATATTAATGCATAGTGTATTAAATCTGTGCGAGAGTTTATTGAGCCTTTTCTTTTAACCGTTTTAAATGTCAGTTACTGTGCTCGTGAAGAACCCTTTATAGTGCTCTCTACAACAGTGTTGTGATCTAACAGACACCTGGTAGAAAGTAACCTGATTTAGAAACAGCACGAGACTCTAGCTAGATAAAATCCTTTTATGCGAAACCATTGAACTTTATTTGCAGATCAAGTATTATAGGAACAGTGGAGAGAGTTTTGTCGTCTTTGTCTCTAGTAACCGAACGCGGCTCACAGTGTGAAAGCTGATTGGAGGATGAAGGACAGTTGCAGCGGAGAGAAGTGTTTACGTGAACTTGGCTTAAATATTAATCTATAGATAGATAGATAGATAAGTTTATTTTGTCCTCAAAGAGGAAATTCATTTTCACAGAAGGTGCACATGAAACACAATGACAACTCCACACACTTATCACAATACAACCACAACCAGAAAAAAAATAATAATAATATTAATAATAATAATGCTAATTATTATATTTTGTTATTATATTGTTATATACCTCACATAAAATTATGTAATGGTTTCAGAACACTTGAAATATAGTGCACGAAAACTTTGCTGTTTTATGTGTTTGTGGCTTTTGTGGGGCTTAACAGTAATACAATATTAGCTATGCAGAATATCGAATTTGGATCGGTCTCGTCAGACCGATATCCAGATCCAACAGAAATGCCAATATCGAAGCAATACCAATCCTGAATATCGGATCGGATGAAAATCATGAAGACCTTTGTCTCAAAATATATGTATTAATTTTAGCGATTTCGTTTGCTACTTAAATTTACAATATTTTTAAAAACATAAAATATTAGATCAAGTAAGCAAAGAATCAACTTTGCGCTGGTGTGCGCGATCGCGTCAAGGATTAGACAAATATACACGTGCATATTGAAAAACGGGTGTTTTGGAAAGTGCTACGGTGCGTTTTTGAGCCATCTAGTGTTTTAGCCCCAGGTCGCCTTTAGCCCCGTTGGACCATACTACAAGTGGTGACTAAATGCAGAGATAGTATGTTAAAAGTGCCTTTTAGTTCATATTCATGGTGTCCCAAAATAGCACAGTTGAGTACACTTAAAGTCAGCGTGAACCAGAAGTTGCTTCGACTTTATTTCAGTGTAGTGACGTATTTCTAGCAGAAACAGAATATTGAATAGAGTAAAATTAAAAATACATTACCACTCAAATTAGAAGACATTATTACAAGCTAACCGCTGTGAATCTGGCTAAAGAAAGGCGATAGTTTTGAACACTGGCTGGTTATTTAGGCTACTTGCTCAAATATTGATTTTGGATTTTTTTCCGGAAGTTACGGACTGCAGCTTTAAGTACATTATGGAAATGCACTAGGGCAGTCAAATTGGCTGAAAAACTACATTTTCATTTTTTACCAAAATATTATCAAAATTCGAATTATATTCAAATTCAAAAGGCATAAATTCAGTTAGGAAAAAGAAAGCTTTTGTCTTCTCTCCTGAGGCCACAAGAGGGCGCATCGAGCAAAATATTACCAAATGCACTTTTCTTCAAAGTAGGGCTGGGCAATATGAGCAAAAATTAATATCTCTGTATTTTGTATTTGGATTAAACAAATTAATAAAGTGAATGTAACCATGTAGGCATATATAATGTGCAAAAAGGGTTAAAATCACATTACATTCTAACATTGTAACATTGCGATCTAAAAACAAAAATAATGCTTTTAAAGCAAAGTTACATTTACTAAACAAAACAAAAAAGCACAGATTAGGCTAATTGAGTAAAAAGGCCATTTTGATTACCCCATTACAGTCACTTTACAGTTAGTGCTATCATACAAATACACTTACTTAGGTTTAAAATGTCCAACTACAAACAGTTCAGCAAAATGTATATTTTAGTTATTGCGTTCCTATTTAATTGAGCTCTGTCTGTTTGGCGCGCGTTCAGAATCAAGTCTGTAGAGTTAAGCGGAAAATCGTAAAATGGAAATATTTCCATGGCTGTCTAACATTTACAGATGGAGAATATACCTGTGAAATGTAGGTTGAGAGCAATTCCATGCAATTGTCAACCTTGCCATGAATTAGTTTTTTACCAAAATAACAAAACCATTTCAAAGTTGTCCTTTAAGGTCTGTATTTTATAGTATTGATGTGCTGCCATGGACATTTTAAGTAAATTGCTTTGTTTATTTACCACAAATGAGGTTTGCACAGATAGAAAAGTACAATTTTCATTCAACCATATTTCATGCTTTCAAATACTTTCTTTTTTATACATTATGTTAACAGTAAGCATTTTGCAGAAAGATGGGGGCATGCATGATAAATAAATACACTCACTTTGTTATGACAGCACTGCCGTGTAAATTTATAAGCGATATATTTAGGAAGTCATGACGCTTCAGTGCTGCGTCATGTCTGTAACGATTTAAATACAAAGTTTATACTGTATAATAAATACTAATACAAATAATGTCAAACTTCATATACAAAGCCAAAATTACGTTATGGACGCTTCATATTAAATCATGCAATTGACCGGCTCTTATTTGTTCACCATGCTGCTGCTATTAAAATTATTGGCTCATATTAAATGTATCTGTTACTGTAGGCTATATCAGACCATTTCAGAAGCCAATTCACTCTAGTAACATAAAAAAAGACGTGCACAAATGTTTACACAACTGATCGCCTACATCCTACCGTACTGTAAAGAACACGCCTCTCGTGATGACGCGTTTTCCCTAATTTTCTTTCCCGCGCGCGCCCTCTGTTGACCAAGAGGAGTTATTTCTGAGGTAAATACAGATCTTCTATTTCTGGATAAATATCTACTTTATTTGAAGTAAATGGTAAGTAATTTGATATGTACATGTACATTTTAATTTTGAGAAAAGTGTATAAATTACAATAATAAATAAAATATCTTGAACACACTGTGGGCACCGTATAATGAAAGAATCAGTTCAGTTTAAAAAAAAATGTATTACACCATATCAATGTTAATAAAAGTAATTAATATAATACTACAACCAATAAAACGATATACAATAACGAACACAGAAACGACAACAAAATGTAATTATACTATATAACTCTCATCCTATAGCGCAAAAACCAATACTGAAAGACAAAGGGAATTCAGAGAGAGGAAGAGGAATGATGAACATTTCAAGGAAAAGGAGAAGAAAAGAAAAAAAGCAGAAAGACTAAGAAAGAAAGAAACCCAATCAAAACAAGAGTCAGAGCGTGTCAGGCAGCTTGCTAGAGAAAGACAGAGGAAAAGGCGTTTGCTGAAGAGGTCACAAGTTCCTGCTTTACTCCAGGAGTCACCACAGAATTCACCGTTTAAAACAAGACAGTCTCTAGGCAAGGCACTAAAACGAGCACATGCCGAGCTTTACCTAGCAGCCCTCGAAAAAATGTGCAGTTATAAAAAAGATTGCAACATCACTGTGCCTCCTTCCAGAGAAAAACACAATGAAGCATGTGACAGCCACCACTACCACATATGCTCATGTCAGGGAATACTATGAGAGAGATGACATCTCAAGGCAAGCACCAGGAATGAGGGATGTGGTCACAGTCAGAGAGGGAGGAGTGAAAAAGAAAATCCAGAAACGGCATTTAACAATGTCTATTCTAGAGGCCTACCGCTACTTCAAAAAGAAACATCCTATAATTGGAAAATCAAAATTTGCTGAGCTTCGTCCATCTCATGTGCTCCGGTCTTCAGACACTCCAAGAAATGTGTGTCTATGCCGATATCATGAAAATGTTAAGTTAGCCCTGGACTGTCTGCAACATGTCATCCCAAGGCTGGTATTCCAGAGCACACAGGATTTTGTTGAAGCTGTGGCCTGCAATACAGATAGTCCCCTCTGCATGTGCTGAATGCATGAATGGCAAGCTCTTGGAAATGCGTACCCTCTGTAACAACCCAGAAGATGACAAACAAATGAAGGTTACCTGGTACACATGGGTAACAACAGAGGGGCTGCCAAATAAGGTGCAAAAGAGTGGCACACTAGGTGATGTACTTTAATTTTCTCAAGACAGAGGCTACAAATTTGTGTATCACTGTTTTGTTCAAAAACAGCAAAGTGGATGTTTCCAGGCCAAAACAATGCTGGCAAAAACAGACCAGGAAACTGTGGTGCTGCAAGTAGATTTTGCCGAAAATTACACCGCTGTCTAACAAGACGATATCCAGTCAGCACGCTGGCATTAGAAGCAGGTCACAGTGTTTCCCTCAGTCCAGTGATCTGATGGAGATCCCGAGTCATATGCCATAGTGAGCGACACACGACAAGAGGTCCGTGGCAACCTTCTTCTCCAAGATTGTGGAGGACATTAAAATGAAACATCCTGCAATGAAAGAGCTTCACGTATTTAGTGATGGAGCTGCCTCTCAGTTTAAGAACAAGTTCATCTGGTGTTTCATGTCAACTACATTCAGGGAGCTGTTTCCAGCTTTAAGAGTACAGTGGCACTTCTTTGCCACAAGTCACGGCAAAGGTGCAGTGGATGGTGTGGGAGCAACAGTGAAGCGTTCAGTTAACACTGATGTCCTCTGCAGACAGGCAGTCCTTGTGACAAATGCTGCTTCATTTGTAGCTTCTGCAAGGAAGAGTTGCCCCAACATCAAACTCATTACATCCAACGAAATTACAGAATTCATACAACATCATAAGCTTAATGAGAGATGGGCCATTACCTCAGCTGTTCCAGGTACTCAATCAGTACATCACATGGAGCCAGTCTCCTGGGGACAAGTGCATCACAAAATCTACTCCGAGGCCGAACAGTCAGGTGTCCATGCATTTCTGCTCTCGGAAATCACATCTGCTGAAAGTCACGAACACCAGTCCTCTTAGCATCAGTCAACAGCTGCAAAGGACATCAAAACTGGAGACTGTGTTTTGGTTCAATTCAAGGCAAACAAGTCATTCAGGCAGTTTGTCGGACTTATTAATAACCGAGAGCAGGAGGCACTGGAAATAAGGTTCTTAAGAAGGAACGACAGTGCTGGATTAGTGTACATCTTACCTGTGATGGAAGATAAAGCTTGGGTGACACCTGACCAAGTGATCAAGACTTTCAACCCAAAAGTAGACAACCGAGGGAGATATCACTTTGCAGAGGCAGTCTTTGCAGAATAGAAAGATAAAAAAACAGGTAATCCAATTAATTACATTTGCAATTGATTTGATATTTTGCGTGTTTGTTTTGCCTTGATTGATGTTTTACATTAGCTTTTACATTTGATAATTTCATCTTTACAATATTTAATAACATGTAAAAAGTAAAGACTGACTACAATTAATTAGTTGTACTTTATTTTATGTCCACAGTGAATTAACTTTATTAATTCATATTTTGTAAGTTTCTTATTCACAATGATTCATGCTCATAATAGTGATCAATATCTATGCTTACCTTTTTTGGTTCATCTGTTTTACAGAGCTCTTGTTGCTACAAAATCCCCAATGCTAGTCAGTTACAAATGTTGACCTATAATGTAAAAAAGTTGTTGTTCATTATTTCTTTCAAGTATTTATTAAAGATTTTCTTATTAAACGATAAATTAAAATACTGTATGTACTTTTATGCTCACCTTTTTTTGCACATCTTTTTCACACGTTTTGCTGCGTCTTAATCTTCTTAACATCCAAATGCCAGCCATTAAACTTGGTAAAACATAACTACTAATTAAGTAATCTTTAGA
The DNA here is from genome assembly GCA_003573665.1 of Oxygymnocypris stewartii. Classification (NCBI taxonomy): domain Eukaryota; kingdom Metazoa; phylum Chordata; class Actinopteri; order Cypriniformes; family Cyprinidae; genus Oxygymnocypris; species Oxygymnocypris stewartii. The sequence goes on along the minus strand of QVTF01024648.1, from coordinate 361,180 downwards.
GACTATAAATAATATGACCATTATTCTGAAACATTGTCTTACACTGCAATTATTTTGACAAACATAATGCAGCTATTTTGAATCACGATTGTGCATTTAGCAACGCAAATTGGGAATAAACATTGCCATCAAACATACTTTTGCGATCATTGTGACACGATTGTATTTTGCATACCATTCTTCACACAGACACAGGCCTACACAGTACACACTAACAAGCGGACAATAGGCTAACTTCAATTCGCCGAAGGTTGTTCTGAGTAGACACCGCAACGACCTCCGGGACTTGGTAAACATTTATTATAGCTGATGATATATATTAGCACATTCTATATTATTTGAGGTCTAAAGTAAAGAACACATTAGCAAATAATCATGTCTGAATTCAGTGAGAGACCCAGAAATAGATCTCGGTTAAAGTTTTTAAAGCATTTTATCTGATTCGGAGTCAGATAAAGGGGCGTGAGCCAGAGTCGGACAAGTGACAATTTCAGATCTGTCACGTCCGTTACGAAGAGGTTTTTCCGTAACAATGTTTTTTCCTCATAAATGCAAAATAAAATAAATAATTTATGTTCCATGGAGAGACAACCCTTATCCTTTCGGCTGGTATTATTTATTTTGGCTTGTGCATTTGAATTCGCAGAATTTATACAAAGTATGTCGATCTAGTGTTTTAGATTAAAATATCAAAGGCGCCTTTTACCCCAGGTCGAGGTACTATGGACCATACTACAAGTGGTGACTAAATACAGAGATAGTATGATAAAAGTGCCTTTTAGTTCATATTCATGTTGTCCTAAAATAGCACAGTTGAGTACACTTAGTTGATCTTGATCTTAAAGTCAGCGTGAACCAGAAGTTGTTTCGACTTTATTTCAGTGTAGTGACGGATTTCCAGCAGAAACGGAGTATTGAATAGAGGGCAGGGTTTTGCGCTCTTCCTCTCGGCCTCTCGCTCATAGCAAACTAACGGTTGGAGGGGTGTGTTTAAGGATATTCTGCCCAAGCCGTCAATCTGACATAATCAAAAAAGGAATGCCATCCCTGAGAGACATTCTCTCAAATGTTCAAATTTTGATTAAAGATTACCAAAACAAAAAAAAATTCAGCAGATTAACTTGCACGGATTAATTGTTAACATCAAGCAATATGCGTTGGTAAAGTAAGTAGTCCGTTTTGATTTCATGCTGACTTTAAGTTTATCTTAAAAAGTACTAAAGAATAATTTTTAGTATATGAAGTACAAAGGTAGGGCTCAAAAATAGATGATACAATTCTGCCAAACACTGAAAGAGCTTTTTTCGGTTTCCGAACATTCGGTGTATCCCTAGTTGAAACTATATTCTATTTTTGAATGTAACACATTTGTGTCTGTATATTTAAGTCACTAATGCCAGTTTGTTGTCTTGCTTAATGCAACAGGCTTCCGGATACCTCTGAAGATGACTGGTATACAGAGGCCACTGCACGAAAAAAGACGAGGTCCGGAGTGTCTTCCGTATCGCCATCTCCAGCAAAGTCTTGCAGATCTGGTTCTCCTACCTCTGTGCAAAGTGGCACAAGGAAAGGTAGGAGAAGCAGCGCAAGTCAATCCCTACATTTTTCCTTGAGCGTCTCAGAATAGAAGTGGAAAAGTGCAGATGAGCCTGATGTTGAACCGACACAGCCAGTATTCAGACCTAAACAAACGGCTGGTCTCCAGTGCATCGTGCAGTCCTCTGCAGTATTTTGAGTTGTTCTTTTCAAAATCAGTGCTACAGACACTTGTAAAGCACACAAATGCATATGGAGCCATGCGTCAGGAAGGAAAGAAGAAACCATGGGAGAACATTTCAATAAAAGATCTGAAGTCATTCATAGCACTTGTGATTTACATGGGTTTGCTTAAATGCTCCACACTGACAGACTACTGGAAGAAATCAGACCTATACAGTCTGCGGTATACTGCAAGAATCATGACTGAAAATACATTTTTTAGCATCTGTGCGGGGCTCCATCTTAGTGATCCCAAAGTGGATGCCGAGAATGACAAGAAGAAAGGAACACCTGAATACGACCGCCTGTGTAGGATCAAACCGCTGTACCAAGACATTAGGGACGCCTGCAGAGCCTCTTTCCATCCCGCTCAGAACATCTCCATTGATGAACGAATGGTGGCATCGAAGGCTAGAAATGGACTCAAACAGTACATGAAGAACAAACCTACAAAATGGGGGTACAAACTTTTTGTACTGGCAGATTCTCTCTGTGGCTATACATGGGACTTCTTCATTTATGAAGGAAAGGCAAATTTGGAGGATAGCAAAGGTATTAGCTATGATTCTGTCATGATTGTGGCAAACGAAAGGTTGTTGGGAAGCGGCTACAAGCTGTTTGTTGACAACTTTTACACCAGTCCCAAGCTCTTCAGAGACCTGCTCCGTAAAAAGATCTGGGCTTGTGGCACCGTTCGTGCAAACCGCATTGGCCACTCGAAGACACAGGCTCCTCGTGGCAATATTCGCTGGTTTAGAGAAGACGATCTACTGTTTGTTGAGTGGAAGGACAAGCGGGATGTGCTGATGTGCTCCAGCTTTCATAAAGCCTATAATGGGGACTCCATTAAGAGGAATGTGAAAGGAGCCGATGGAGTTTGGGCCGTCCAGGATTTCCCCGTTCCAGCCGCAGTGCTGGACTACAACAAGTTAGTAGATTTGACATATATGTGGTGTGAAGTTTGTGCTTGATGGTAATGCATTGCTAGTGAGTTGTTATAGCTAACTAGTAAAATAATGCATTCCTGAGTAACGCAATTTTGCAATTCATTACTTCTAAAAGCAAGTCTTATAATAAATCAAAATGTTCCTTTCATTCCAGGCACATGGGAGGAGTGGATCTGTCTGACGCTCTTATAGGATATTACACAGTTCTGCATACAACACAAAAGTGGTATCGGTCCTTTTTTTACCACTTTGTGGACATCGCCGTAGTCAATGCCTTCATTCTGCACCAGCAGATGGCCAAGATGAACAACCAGAAGCCTCTGACCCAGAAGGACTTCCGGGAGGCGCTTGTTGCCGAGCTTGCGGAAACAGGACCTTTATATGCCTCTGCACAAGAACAACCGGTTCCTGCTACAGGTTCCCACCTGCCCAAGTACCTCAATGCAGACAGCACTGTTGGAAGACTGAGATGCAAAATGTGCCACAACAAAACTCCAGTCATGTGTGCAACTTGTCGGGTGAATTTATGCTTTGTACCAAAGCGTGACTGTTACAGTAAATGGCATGAATTAGCTGATGAGTCTGATACGGAGTAATGTTCAAGGTATACAATGCGCGCCAGAGCTTGCGTACAGTTGAACGCATAGCCATTCAAAGTATAGCATGCGCGAACGCAGGTGGTCAACACATGCTCTCTAGAAAGTTTCGTCTATGTCCAGCATCTACACTTTTTCTTCAGAGATTTTGACAGATAAAATATATTTTGTACTCTTTTAAACTAAAGTGCCTATTTAAACTAAAGTGCCACTCGTGTGCCTAGCTCTTATGCACATGAGTGCTTGTCAATGCAGGCATTTATTGTTGCAGTTTGTTTAGTTTCTTTTTGTTTTCTGTTGTGAAACCATGGCAGACCCAGTGTTTCTAACTGAATTGTGCAAAACAAATTTTATGCACGTGCGACCTGCACATACAAAGTTGGGATAGTGAGCATAAGGTACGCATGTACAATTCTGGTGAACAAATTGCATCACACATTATACTTTGGGCTAAATGCTCACAGTGCAGTTTATTCATAAACCAGTCCAAACTGCCAATCAAAACTCAGGATAACCTGAAACTAGCCAAACATCGATGACAGACTAATGGCATGTGCAGCTTATAAATACTGATAAACTGGAAGTATCTTACAGACATTTTAGCTTCTAGTGGTAAATTTGAGTATTCGCTTTGTAAGTAAATATCTGAAAAAATCTCCACTGTTATAACCAAACTAGAACTGTATTTTCAGGGCTCTTGCACCATCAGTTTAAATGTGTTACCAATGCAGAACCGATCCAGACACATGTATGGACTCTTTGTTCATTGTGGTGCTGCAGATTTAGGATACGAATATATGTGGCTAGTCGTGAGGGACTAATCGACCATTGATGTTCTCCTGTCCTGAGCAAATTTAGCTAACTTTGCTGGAAAATCTGTGTGGAACAGTTTGTAATTGTACCAAAACATGTTATAGAAATGCAGTTGGTCCTGATACCCGTCAGAATCTGGAGCTATGTGACCTGAAGGTGTTTAATATTAGTCTTACAACTGTGTAGACTTTAACAACATGTTTTATATCGACATTCTAAAGGTGTAAAATATATATATGTCTAGTTTAAAAGATGTATGAACTGTTTGTAAATTGTTGCATGTCATTAAATGGATTTCTTAACGTCTCTTTTTGTACACACAAAACACACTATATAGCCAAAAGTATTGGGTCCCCCCCTTCTACAGAACAGGTTTGACTACTTTAGTAATTCCCACGAGTACAAATCTTAATGTTGCAGCATATAATTATATTCTAGGGAATTGTGTACTACTAATTTTATAGCAACAGTTTGGACTCTTTTCTATTCTAACATGACAGTGTCTCTGTCTATAAGACAAGAATTAAAGAGAAATGATGATTCAGTCAGTGTGGAAGAACTTGACTGGTCTAATCCCAGCTGAACACCTCTGGTGTGACTTTAAATGAGCCAAAAACTCATCACCAAACACCAATGACTTGTATACAGTGTATGGACTAAAGTATTGGGACACCCCCTTCTTTAGAAGAGAAAAAGGTACTTCCAAATGTGGCAATAAAGATGGAAACATAATGTATTTAAAAATGAATATTTATGTTGCACCTGTTTTGTAAGAGTCTAAAATGACTACCCATATGTACAAGTCATTGGTGTTTGGTGATGAGTTTGTGGCTCATTTAAAGTCACACCAGATGTGTTCAGCTGGGATTAGACCAGTCAAGTTCTTCCACACTGACTGAATCATCATTTCTCTTTAATTCTTGTCTTATACACAGAGACACTGTCATGTTAGAATAGAAAAGAGTCCAAACTGTTGCTATAAAATTAGATTCCCTAGAATATCATTATATGCTTAAACATTAAGATTTGTACTCATGGAAATTACTAAAGTAGTCAAACCTTCCATTAAAATGAGGTGACCCAATACATGTGTCCATGTTGTGTATGAGATATTGTTTTTCCAAAGTGAAGACTTCACCTCGACGATTTGCAGGTTATGTTATTTATATTTGGACATGTTCGTTCAAAAATGTCCCCGCATGCGTTGCGTAAATGCCTCGGGTATAATTGAGCGCTTGATTTGAAAACATCCAATCAGGATCATAAATCACTGCACGGGATGCCAGGTGTGTTTACAGGGCGGATCTGGCCAATGACAGGATGGTAAATCTTGACAGGCGAGAACAATAGCGAATGAAAGAGCGATCGCAGTGGTTCGGGTTTGTAGTATTCTTCTACAACACATCTCCGCGTGGTGTTTTAGCTCAGTTTGCTGGAGCCCAACTCTTATCTGCGACCCTGGGCAGCGCTGCGTTTAACGATGGGTTCGTGTAAAAAGGAGATGGTTGATGTCGTTATGGACAGCTCGGAGGAATGCGTGAACAGTGATGAAGAACAAGACGAGAAGAAAGAATGGGATGATTTATCTGGCAAGGACAGTGTGGCTTCTAGCGACTCTGCAGTAGAGGAGATGTCCATCGATGATCTCGAAACTCTTCTGGATGAGTAAGCTGATAGTTCACATTTTAAGACTTTTTTATTGTTATACGAAAATATGCATTCTAAGATAGCAAATGTATGAATGAATGATCGAATGAAAAATAGATTTAGTAGTATATATATATATATAGTTGTGTCTTGCTTGGATCATAATCAATTCAGATCACGTAATGAATGAATGAACCTGTGTAGAGTCAATACAGCGATACGGGCAGTATTCACTAACTCTAACAAACATGCACTTGTCATTTAACCCAACAGAGTGAAGATAATCAAGTATTTCATTCATACATTATGCATGTTGTGCACAATGTAAAAAATGCTATAAAAATTAAATTGGCTTTGTATCCGTACTTAAAGGTGGACTCTGATCTTGATTACATCATTGTGAATCAAACCAGCTTTTTGGAACACTGTCTTCTTTTGTATATTACTTTAATATTGAATTGTTGTTATTATAGCATATAAGCCTTAAAAAAATTATTCACACAGCGAGCGTAATGCATTCTAATGAAGCCTTTATTGTTGTAAAGATATCCTTTTCACTCTGTTGGTAGTTAAAAATGCTCTTTATTCCATATAGAAAATGATCAGTATTTTATAATTTATCATCCGAACAGGTGTATAGCTTGAATACGGGGAAATGCAGCAACACGTTTATCGTTTCTATCCCGGGATAAAAAAGAAACCATCGAGTTATTATTATTAGGCTATGATTATCATTGAGTTGAAACGTGATTGGATTGCCTATATTCTCGTCTATCCTTGGTTGCTGGAGTACTTCAGGCACATCAGATCGATAAGAGACTGCGAGACCCGGGTGTGTCCTCCAGAAATGTGCTTTGTATTTCAGGGTGACGCCCTAGCGTTTAAACACGCGGAGCAGGTGGACCGTTTTAGAGTAATTCAATCCTACCACTTCGTGGTGTTATAATCGCGCATGCTCATCGCGATTTCGGTTTGAAGTCGATACTGTGAGCTGTAGCGCACACATATAAAATATACAAAAGCTTCAATTTATTTAAACGCATATACGTTAAATAAATATAGGCATGTATATAAACAAAGAATTTTATAGAACACTCTAGACATGGGCGTAACCACCATATACTTTCCCCCCAATATTGGAAAAATACCAATCCGCCCCCCCCCCCCCCCCCCAATAATAGGCCTATTATATTGTAATATGTGACATATGATATGCCCTCCTTTTATGAACCCTGGTTGTAGCCTAGTGGATCTGTTGTTATTTCTGTTGTGACACCTAAAAAGTAGTGCCATGGTCAAATTTTTTTTGAATAAATATCACGTTTAAATGGCTCAATATTATAGCTAGGTAACTTAGCTAGCATGATACCCTGAAAATAGGCTGAATAATGAACTGCTGGAGTCACAGACCAAGGAGTTCCCGCACTTCCCACTCCATTGATAAGCCTCTAATTCATTCGTTGATGGCCTGGCCTGTTTGTTTTTACGATCTGATCCGCGACTGAACTTAAAAAAAAAAAATCTGGGGGAGGGCTCACATTTGGACCCCCCCCAATATCTATACCATGGTTACGCCCTTGACTCTAGAAGTATTAAAACCACATTCAGAAATGTAATGTTACTCACATTTTGTTATTGCATAGTGCGGTGTGTTTGTAATGGTCAGGTTTTTTTTTTTTTTTTTGCCTCATGCAACAGGTTTACAGATGTCTCTGATGATGACTGGTATCCGGTCTCCCCACGAAAGAAGAAGAAGTCCGGAGTGTCTTCCGTATCGCCATCTCCAGCAATGTCTTGCAGATCTGGTTCTCCTGCCTCTGGGCAAGGTGGGAAAAGCAAAGGTAGGAGAAGCAGTGTGAGTCGATCCCTGCCTTTTTCCTTGAGCTTCACAGAACAGAAGTGGAAAAGTGCAGCTGAGCCTGATGTTGAGCCGACACAGCCAGTATTCAGACCTAAACAAACGCCCGGTCCGCGGCTGGTCTCCAGTGCATCATGCAGTCCTCTGCAGTATTTTGAGTTGTTCTTTTCAAAATCAGTCCTGCGGACAATTTTAGCGAACTCAAATGCATACGGGGCCATGCGTCAGGAAGGAAAGAAGAAGCCATGGGAGGACATTTCAGTAAAAGATCTGAAGTCATTCATAGCACTGGTGATTTACATGGGTTTGCTGAAATGCTTCAAACTGACAGACTACTGGAGGAAGTCTCAAATATATAATCTTCCCTATCCTTCTCAAATCATGTCTAGCAGGAAGTTTATGAACATCAGTAAAGCTCTTCATCTTAGTGATCCCAAAGTGGATGCCGAGAATGACAAGAAGAAAGGAACACCTGAATACGACCGCCTGTGTAGGATCAAACCGCTGTACCAGGACATTAGGGACGCCTGCAGAGCCTCTTTCCATCCCGCTCAGAACATCTCCATTGATGAGCGAATGGTGGCATCGAAGGCTAGAAATGGACTCAAACAGTACATGAAGAACAAACCTACAAAATGGGGGTACAAACTTTTTGTACTGGCAGATTCTCTCTGTGGCTATACATGGGACTTCTTCATTTATGAAGGAAAGGCAAATTTGGAGGATAGCAAAGGTATTAGCTATGATTCAGTCATGATTTTGGCAAACGAAAGGTTGTTGGGAAGCGGCTACAAGCTGTTTGTTGACAACTTTTACACCAGTCCCAAGCTCTTCAGAGACCTGCTCCGTAAAAAGATCTGGGCTTGTGGCACCGTTCGTGCAAACCGCATTGGCCACTCGAAGACACAGGCTCCTCGTGGCAATATTCGCTGGTTTAGAGAAGATGATCTGCTGTTTGTTGAGTGGAAGGACAAGAGGGATGTGCTGATGTGCTCCAGCTTTCATAAAGCCTATAATGGGGACTCCATTAAGAGGAATGTGAAAGGAGCCAATGGAGTTTGGGCCATCCAGGATTTCCCCGTTCCAGCCGCAGTGCTGGACTACAACAAGTTAGTAGATTAACTCACTGGTTTGAAGTTGTACCTTTTATATTACGCATCTTATAATGAATTTTCAATTAATTCCAGGCACATGGGAGGAGTGGATCTGTCTGACGCACTCATTTCGTTTTACAAAGTTTTACATAAAACAAGAAGGTGGTATCGGTCCTTTTTTTACCACTTTGTGGACATCGCCGTAGTCAATGCCTTCATTTTGCACCAGAAGATGGCCAAGATGAACAACCAGAAGCCTCTGACCCAGAAAGCCTTTCGGGAGGCGCTTGTTTCCGAGCTTGCGGGAACAGGACCTGCAACCGCCCCTGCACAAATACGCCCGACTCTTACCCCTTACTCCCATTTGCCCAAGCACTTCAGTGAGGACAGCAGCATTGGAAGGCGAAAATGCAAAATGTGCAACTACAAAACTCCAGTCATGTGTGTGACTTGTGATGTGGCGCTGTGCTTCCTTCCCAAGCGCGACTGTTTCACCAGCTGGCATTACCCAGAAAGCAGCAGTGAGAATGAGGCAGATTAAAGTGCTGGGATTTTGAGTCTAGTGTGCGCTAGGATCACTATTTGAAACTCATCGCTCAGAGCAAAATCAAACACGAGAAAAACAATACTCAGAATGGGAGGATGAAAGTAGCATAGTAATGTGATGAGAGCAGAACAATACACAGTTGATCTGCAACATCAAACACACAGTACAGCGCAACTAGAGAATTGGGATCTGTTACTGTTTTTATGAGAAAAACACTTAAATAAGTGTAGTTACTAAAACATGCAAATTTGTCATAAAATGCATAAAAAACTATACTCAATTTCAGAGTAGTTAGAATCAATCTAATCAAATACTAAAATAATCAGTAATGAAATTGCTAACAAACTAAGTCCGTTAAATGAAATCGAACATAGAAAGCGAATTGTTATGATTCTGATCGCTACTTGTTCATGTGTGCACCTGCTTTTATAAATGTTTTGATTTAGAAGCAATGTCTAACATTTTTAATCATGCCGCTTCTCGTAATAGTGTATTTCACGCAAAATATTCCTGCTTTATTCATGCAACATTATGCCTTTAATCTCCTAATAGAACAATTAAATTTTTGCAACATTACTCTTAGATTATTCTCAGACTTAGATGAATCTTATATTCATATAACAGCTGATGTAAATAGAGGGCACCCCTGCTTAAATTTCTCCATCGCTGTTTATTCTTTGATAAATGAAGGCAGGGTAGGGAAAGTTACTCCAAATCAAGGTTCAAGGTTCTTTTATTCGTCACATACTCAATTATACAGGATATAATCAGTAGTGAAATGTAAAGAATCAATCAGAAGAGATATTCATCGACGGACTTGGGGTGAATCCCAATTCTCTGTCTTACCCCTTCCTCTTAGTTTTGCGCGTTCACGTGAGAGTAAGGGCTGTCCCAATTCTGGTTTTGATCGAGGGGTAGGGCTAAGGGGTAGATACCCCTTAAAACCAAGCATTTTCATGAGCTTACTTGAAACCAAGGGGTACCCAGAACACACTGATCCAGATCATCCAGAGAGTATTTTCGGCTTAAATCATTTATTTAAAATTATGACAGTCTTGTTTTGTGCTCTACACAGTCCTGTAACTTACATATATATTTGCAACCATGCTCTTAATTGAAACGTTTTAAAAAATCGCTATTTTTCCACGCTAACGTTACATTGCTGATTTGCACAACAGTCCAGCATTTCTCTGAATAGAGAAAACATCACTAAAACACACGCAATCGACAAACACACACTTTTAGACGGAGAGTTTGTGATCAAACACACACTTTTAGACGGAGAGTTTGTGATCAAACACACACTTTTAGACGGAGAGTTTGTGATCAAACACACACTTTTAGACGGAGAGTTTGTGATCAAACACACACTTTTAGACGGAGAGTTTGTGATCAAACACACACTTTTAGACGGAGAGTTTGTGATCAAACACACACTTTTAGACGGAGAGTTTGTGATCAAACACACTTTTAGACGGAGAGTTTGTGATCAAACACACACTTTTAGACGGAGAGTTTGTGATCAAACACACACTTTTAGACGGAGAGTTTGTGATCAAACACACACTTTTAGACGGAGAGTTTGTGATCAAACACACACTTTTAGACGGAGAGTTTGTGATCAAACACACTTTTAGACGGAGAGTTTGTGATCAAACACACACTTTTAGACAGAGAGTTTGAGATCAAACACACTTTTAGACGGAGAGTTTGTGCTCAAACACACACTTTTAGACGGAGAGTTTGTGATCAAACACACACTTTTAGACGGAGAGTTTGTGATCAAACACACACTTTTAGACGAAGAGTTTGAGATCAACACTTGTCTCCTCTGGTGACGTAGCAGCAGCTAGCGACGATGTATGATGACGTAACAGTAACCAAGCGGTGTCTCATTTCATAGGGATATGTTTTCACCCCTAGCGCTTACCACTCGGTTTCGAGGGACAAGGGCTAGGGGGTAAGACGAAGGGGAAGGGAAGGGAAGGGGTAAGACAGAGAAATGGGATTCACCCTAGATCTCCTCCTCCCGTGAGTTTATACACATTTTCCTAATCTTAATTAAGAACAAAGAGAGGTTAATGTTCATTTTCTATTTTGTGTTTTACCTTTCCTTGCATCTTCATCAATCAGCCAATCGTCAGACGTGTCCAAACACCTGGCTTGCAGATTTTTGATTGGCTCTTTTCTAAATCAGTCCCGCAGACAACTATACAATATGTGCCCAGATGTCAGGAAGGAAAGAAGAAACCATGACATTTTTAACCTTTCCTGTCACTGGTGATCTACAATCATAGATCTGCTGAGATGGACTATTGGAGGATTTCACACATCTACAGACTACTTTATGGCCACCTGTAATACAGTCAACAAAAATGGTGGTACAAATATTCATTGTAACCTAATTGTTCTATTTCATCTTTAAGACTTCTTGTACGTTTAATCTCATTTATGAATGCTTTCTTGCTAATGAAGGTTGCTTGATTCCTTGAAGGTAAGTGGACTGCTGTAATTGATCTCTTGTTTGGTAATGCAGAAGCTGATGTCCATGTTAACTGTTTTGCTTGTTAACCGACTTGTCATGCTTGTTGCTACAAGCTAACTTAGAGTTTGCTAAAGGCGCTTGAGGCATGATTTTCACACAACAGCAGTGGTTTGGCATTTATTGCTTGTTTTCCTGCCAATTAAAATGTATTTGCTATGTATGCTATGCTATGTAAAATGTATTAGTGGCTGTATCTAACTGTGCAAACTAACACATGTATTAACACTTTAGGCATGAATAAGCTTTTTGAAAAAATGACATTAAATAAATACAAGTTAAAAGTTTATTTTGAGATTTCACAGTCATTTCAAACATGTATAAACTTGTGAACTATATTGAAATGTAAATTTAATTAAATTAGCATGAAAAGATAACTGCTTTTAAATTATTTTATGGCCTGAATTTTCTTATGAAGAAGTAGCATCTCTCCTTCAGTAGAGTGAAGTTAAGATCCTATACATTGTGCATTGGCATCCCATCATGCTTTGCGTTTCTGTGTTTTGGTTTTGGTTTTGCTGCTGGTCTTTGTCGCAGACGACTTCTTCAGACTCACCTCCACTGGGTAATGATCACTGATGTCTAGGGCCTGCCGTAGATTAATCATATTAATATACTATTTTCTAATCTGTATGTGAACCTCACATTTATTCAAAAAAATAGACATATGTAATTAATATACTCACAGTTTCATCTGAAAGTTTGTAGGCTTCCTGGAAGTTGAAAGGTTTTGCAGATCTTGGAACAATAGCTTTTACCATGTCGTCCTTATACACCACAATCCTAGGAAAAAATATTTGGCATCAACATTTTTCAAAGCTTGACTGGCAGACTGATGTGTCATTTTAGGGTATGTTTACAGAACAACAATGTACCGAAACAGAAAAAGTTTTCCTTTGCATTTTTAAAGACTTTTGTGTACAACGTTCACACGGATCCACAAAAACTAAAACAAATCAACAACAAAAAAACTGCAGTATTATTCATGCCAGGCCAGTAGTTAATGATGTTGCTTTGTAAAGAAGTACTATACACCAGTACACATGTACATTTCTATAGCCTGAACATGTACTACGCATGTATAATGTCACCGGTTTCACAAATTTGTGTTCTTGTAGTTTACACGAAGTTCAATACAGTACTGTTTTCATAAACTTTCAGTTTGAAACCTATTTTCTAAAGTTTGCACTTTCAGGCCCCCAAAATGCAGTTGTCCTGTAAATAAATGGCCAAAATATTTTTTGCATTTTTAGTTGAAAACACCAAGGCTTCTAGTTACATCTAAGCAATGGTTTGCTCATCTTTTAATTAATAGTAATAATTTCACATTCATCCACTTGATTGTCTCTATGTCTCTCTCTCTCTCTCCACCTGTAGCTGGTGTGTGGTGAGCGCATACAGTTGATTGGCTCTATGTCTCTCTCTCCTCTCCACCTGTAGCTGGTGTGTGGAGCGCATACACTTGATTGTCTCTATGACTCTCTCTCCTCTCCACCTGTAGCTGGTGTGTGGTGAGCGCATACACTTGATTGGCTCTATGACTCTCTCTCCTCTCCACCTGTAGCTGGTGTGTGGTGAGCGCATACACTTGATTGGCTCTATGACTCTCTCTCCTCTCCACCTGTAGCTGGTGTGTGGTGAGCGCATACACTTGATTATCTCTATGACTCTCTCTCCTCTCCACCTGTAGCTGGTGTGTGGTGAGCGCATACACTTGATTGGCTCTATGACTCTCTCTCCTCTCCACCTGTAGCTGGTGTGTGGTGAGCGCATACACTTGATTGGCTCTACGACTCTCTCTCCTCTCCACCTGTAGCTGGTGTGTGGTGAGCGCATACACTTGATTATCTCTATGACTCTCTCTCCTCTCCACCTGTAGCTGGTGTGTGGTGAGCGCATACACTTGATTGGCTCTATGACTCTCTCTCCTCTCCACCTGTAGCTGGTGTGTGGTGAGCGCATACACTTGATTATCTCTATGACTCTCTCTCCTCTCCACCTGTAGCTGGTGTGTGGTGAGCGCATACACTTGATTGGCTCTATGACTCTCTCTCCTCTCCACCTGTGTGTGGTGAGCGCATACACTTGATTGGCTCTATGACTCTCTCTCCTCTCCACCTGTAGCTGGTGTGTGGTGAGCGCATACACTTGATTATCTCTATGACTCTCTCTCCTCTCCACCTGTAGCTGGTGTGTGGTGAGCGCATACACTTGATTGGCTCTATGACTCTCTCTCCTCTCCACCTGTGTGTGGTGAGCGCATACACTTGATTGGCTCTATGACTCTCTCTCCTCTCCACCTGTAGCTGGTGTGTGGTGAGCGCATACACTTGATTATCTCTATGACTCTCTCACCTCTCCACCTGTAGCTGGTGTGTGGTGAGCGCACTGGCGCCGTTGTCCTGTGGCAGCTGTCGCATCATCCAAGGGAATGCTTCACACTGGTGGTGGTTCAGGAGAGGACCCCCCCCCCCCCCCCACACATGATTGTAAAGCGCTTTGGGTGTACAACAATACACAATAGAGCGCTATGAACCGTTCATTCATTCATAGTCTAAAACAGTGTCTACACCGGATGTGGGTTGCTTTACTGTGATCTAGGAACTTTATACAATGCATGCCATTGTACAGACTGCAGGCCAGATTGACAAAACAGGGCAAATTAGCGTAAGAGCACAATCCCACACAAGCACTAATGGGAGTGGGAAGTTCTGCTGGTGATCTCCTGACAGACAATGGGCTAAATAAAGAACACAGACATAGTCAGCGCATTTCCAGAATGACCAACACAATCTACCAAGAGCAGCACAAATTAGCATAGAGTCGCAGACAAGCAATGCAAATGATAAAAGGCACAAAATTGATTAAGACATGTTTCATGGGGCGTTAAATAATGGCGCAAATACTAATAAACTAACTACCACAACACATGCTACATAGGCCTACAACATACATACAAAATAAACTTGTACACTTTATTTAAAGGGATAGTTCACTGAAATATTTGTATTCTGTCATTTATTACTCACCCATATATCGTTCCAAACCCATAAGACCTTCGCTCATCTTCAGAACACAAATGAAGATATTTTTTTATGATATCTGAGAGCTTTCTGACCATGCATGGATAGCAAGGGAACTACCACATTCAAGGCCCAGAAAAGTAGTAAGGGCTGTGCAATTAATCGCATGCGGTAAATCTCCATCACCTGTTTTCAGATGGATCGCCAGTTAATACACAGAGCCGTATTTCACTGACAAGCTACGCGATATTGCGTTCATAATTAAATGCGATTCATCTGTGATATTGAACGCAATATTGCCTAGCTTGTCAGTGAACTACAGCTCTGTGTATTAACTGCTGAACCATCTGAAAAGAAGAAATTGTTGATTAAAGTCACTATTTTGGTTTTCTTCTATGAGTAAAAAGTATTCTCATAGTTTCTAAATATTAAAGTTGAACCACTGATGTCACCTGGACTATATTAACGATGGCCTTACTACGCTTCTCGGCTTTGAACGTGGTAGTTCCCTTGCTGTCTATGGAGGGTCAAAAAGCTCGCGGATTTCATAAAAAATATCTTGATATGTGTTCCGAAGATAAGAATGTCTTATGGGTTTGGAACAAAATGAGGGTGAGTAATTAATGACAGATTATTTTGGGGTGAACTATACCTTTAAAATACTCTCATCCCAAACATTTTGTGTCTGGAAAGGGAAACTGTGCAAGCTGTTAGTACATCTGGCCCTGTAAGTCTATCCTTCACAGCCTCACATTTTCAATATGGTGTCTGCTTGTCTATACTGTGTGTGAGTTTTGTCACATCGCACTATGCCTCAGCAGTTTGAGGCTGTCTGTCATGAACACGTCAAAGTGGAAGATCTGAATCCATTTGTAGTGCTGGAAGTAGTGCAGAAATAAATTTGGACTCCATTTGCTGTTGTTGGATCAGGCAGCAGATGAAAGGTAGGTCAATTTATATTTCTTCACCTCACCTGTCATAGGTGTGGTCGTTGGACTTGATAACTGTGGTGTCCACGTCGTCCCCAATCAGCCAGTGGAAATCGGGATCGCTGCGGATCCTGATGGTCTTCATCTTCTTCTTGGAGACGTAGGCGCCATCTGCGTTGAAGTCGCCAAGGATCATGACGTTCTGTAAG
Organism: Oxygymnocypris stewartii; assembly: GCA_003573665.1. Lineage (NCBI taxonomy): Eukaryota > Metazoa > Chordata > Actinopteri > Cypriniformes > Cyprinidae > Oxygymnocypris > Oxygymnocypris stewartii. The sequence continues at coordinate 345,217 of QVTF01024648.1, read as the reverse complement.
ACATTTTGAGCTTTCTCTTAAACTCTTATACATTTTTGGCCAAAATAGAGCTCACTTGTGTGTTTTCGCTGGACAAGAATTTCTTTATCTCCTCTTTAGATAAGGTCAATCTACTCAATTCCTTTGAATGTATACATTCACAGAGACAGACGCTTTATCCAAAACAAAAAGAAGAATAGATTTCCTCTGGAATGTGTTGTGGTTGCATAGGGGTAAACTCACATCCGTTTTCCATTTATCTTTGACATGCAGAAAGACGTCGTATAGTTCATCCAGTTCCTTCTGTGAGTCTTTGGGCTTTGTGTGAACAGGGATCAATACCAAATCTTTTAGCACTGAAAGAGACAAAACATTCACAATCAACAATCAACCTCCTGTTTGTGTAGGAACATGCAATTACAATCAATGAATGACTTCAGTTTTGGTCAGTTTCTCAAATAAGTTGTATAAACCACTTTTAAGGATGGTTTTACATCTTTTGATGAAGTTTCAGTTCCCATTCACCATAATGTTAAAAGCTCCAAATTTAATTTAATCTCATTGAACAGAAGAACATGGGACAACATGAGGGTGAGTAAATGAACCTAGACTTTACATTTTGGGTCATGTTAACACTGAAGAATTTTTAGTCTAGAGTTGGTGTAGAAATTGAATGTACTGGTACAAGGTTTAACAGAGGTTGTTTACCTGTGTGTTTACAGTGGAAACGCAAGATGAAGGGCTCCCGAGAGAAAGCGTCCTCGTCACCCACTTGATTGTCTTCGTATTGGTACGTGTCGACCAGTTCGGCCTCGTCTTTTCTATTAGAAATGAGCAAAAAAATACGTATCTACATGTATGACTATTCATAATTAAACATCTAATTTCATTAAGGGGAAAGGAAGACGTATCAAATGCTACAAAATTGTGAAATGCATGTGAAATTTTTATTTTGGTAACATAATTTACACTAATTTTCTGAGTGTTGTACCTGTAGAAACAGACAAACTGTTCCTTATAAAGAGTCCGCCCCAGCCTGGAGCTTCCCACCATAGTGAAGGGACGTTTCTTATTAGCTCTGTAGGAGAACAAGTTACATTTGCGTTTGAGTTTAGGCTTTTGAGCTACATATGGTGAAGAGAATCTCTGAAGGTTTATACAGACCCGGTGCTGTTAAGCTCCTGCAGAAATTTGGCTATAGATTTGCCAGATTTATCCACCACCTCAAGAAGAATGACTATACTGTACCGAGAGAAGATCTAGGAAAGAGTGTTGTGGTCTGTTTTAAAAATACTTCTGAGCTTTTACTATGTGATTTTCTTACACAATCAGATTATAAACTCACCTTAATGAGATATTTCACAATATTTTTGTCTGACAGCTTGCTTGGACCCATACGTCTGATGTTAAAAGATGCAATCTTCATGGTGTCGACCTTAAGAAAGCAAACAGCATCACAAAGTGAAACGAGTTTCACGACAACAACACTTCAGACTGGCTTCATGTTTTCAGGTCTGTTCGGTACAGAATGCAAACATATAATCCGAGGAATTTATATACCGTTTTCCTGTTGTAAATCCCCAAAGGAAGTTTAACAGACAATTCAAGGATGCATTTGTTCGTACACAGGAAACCTTATAGTTTACAAAGAGCTGACATGTCAGATAATGCAGGACCACAGCAGATCCGTTAGAGACAGCAAGGAAACCACAGATAGTTTCCTTTTTAAAGTTAAAAAACAAAATGTACTCAAAACAGCACAAAGTTTTAATCAAATAAATCAATCTAAGAATAGAAAGAAGCTCCAATGCACCAGTATGAAGTGAAAACACTATTAACACATTCAAGGATCATCTTTGTTCTTGTTTAAATGTAAACAAATCTGTTATATATATCTGTTATTATATGTAAATTAAATGTTTTATGTATTTACATAGATTTTTCTAGAAGTAAATAAACACAAATAATCAGCTCTTACCGAAGCTTTTGTTTACTATGAAGTCTTGTTTTCCTGTGTTGTCCGTTAGACAGCTAGTAAATAATGAATGGCAGCTCATTTGAAAACATGCCTACTTCCTGTTTTAAATCAGATAAGGTTTCTGTCGCACACATGTCTCGTAAAATGGAGCAGTAGAGGCTTCACTGATTAATAACAGATCTCTTCATTAGCCTAGTGTCATTTCTATAGTATTTTACAGCAGGCTTGACTGAAGGTAAACGCATAGCCATGGGTTTAAAGACCAACTGAGTTGACTGTCAAAAACAAGAGCCTTTTTGAATGAATTTGCATTTGTGAAACCTCACCCATCAGGATAATAGGACAGGTCAGACTCGAACCTGCGGGACTACTTGATACACTTTATTTATTTTTAAATATGTCAATATGTCACTAGCTTTGACCTCAGAACCACTCAAATTCCCTATATGCTTTGCAAATAAAGTATTAACTTAAAACAAGTTAATTCATAATGAATTTGATCTTGGTTTCCCAGAGTGCAATAGTTTGGTGGTAATTTACAACATTTAAAAATGAAATAGTTTCATGTACTTTTGCTATCTATCTATTGAAGTGGAATTTTCTATTGAAATCCACTGCTGCTTCAATAAATATCCTTCCGAGTGATTTGTTGTTAATTAATTTTATTCTTCGAAACATTAGATGATTTGAAGGACTTTCCCATGTGAAACAGGAACCAAAGTTCCTGTGGCTCAGTGAAACAGGAACTCAGTGGTAGAGCATTGCGTTAGCAGCGCAAAGGTTGTGGGTTCGATTCCCAGGAAACACATGTACTGACAAAAATATGTATAGCATGAATGCACTGTAAGTCTCTTTGGATAAAAGCATCTGCTAAATGCATAAATGTAAATGAAACTTGAATAGTATAGAATAGGGACGTAGTGTCTGGGTATGCTGGTGTATATGGGCCCAGGCAGATTGGGGCCCGCTGAACCGAGAGGGAACTTTTCATTGAAACAAGGGAACGAATATAGAGCCCTGCATGAGGCCCTTGTCTGAAAGTATATTCTCCGCCCGAGTCTGACCCGAGCCCGTCTTCTCTCTCTCTCTTCCCCTTTACACAGCCGCTATTATCTATCTATCTATCTATCTATCGACACCTGAATAAACATTTCCCGCCATTTTCCTGGTATGATGTTTTGTTGTTGTTCTTTAAATTCCTCAAATCCTCTGAACCTGTTGCAGCTGTAATGTTGTTTTTGCCTCACCGGTCTTTACTATAGTCGTATTTCACTTCCCTATGAAGGCACAGACTGCATTTCAAGCGGGAAAAGCAACAACACACCTGGATTGTCTGAACATGAATTCCATCTCAACGACACTTATGAACACAAAGGACCTGTGACGTTGAATATAACATCTATGTAGAAAAATATTTTACCTTATGTTATAATTTAACCAATATCCACTTTAACTAATGTCCAGGACAACGTCTCCTTTATCTACTACCTTCAGCTGCAGAATTTGTAATTCAGTTTCTGTGTATGTCCAAAAATAAGCACACTGCATTCTTAAGGCAGCAGTTCCTGTTACACCTGACTGATGCTAACAGGCTCTTTCGATTTTTTCTTACTCTTCAGGTTTACATGGCGCTTAAACAACAGAAACATCTCATTCTGTCCAACCTGATAATTACTTCTCCACCTTTGAGTGCAGCTTTAAATGTTTTGTGGCTGTAATGAGGATGATTGTATTGTCTGAACTCACCTGTACGCTTCCACTTCGAGTCAATGTTTGCCAGAGGGAGGAACTCTTTTGTTGTTTCGAGGGTTGTCCAAGTTGGGGCCGGGCCAAATCACTCAACAGGTTCCTGAGCCAATCATGTCACAGGTGTCCAATATAAGTAATGCAGCTGATTTTATGAGTCCCTACAGTCTTTCTCTTCAGTGCTTCTTTGGACCAGTGCTTGGGTAAGTTACATTTTGTTCTTGTAGTCCTTCAATCTTAATTTGTACCATTTTTATTGGTGTCCAAAGTGTCCAGACAATGTAATCTCATCATGAATGTAAATGTAATCATCTCAGCGGTCTCAGAATCTCATGTAGTTTGCCATTTAAATTAAAAATAAATATGTGTGGTAAGTTAAGTCTTGTTCTTTGACTCTTTAATTCTTCATCTGAATTTAAAACTGTCACTCAGTTTTGAACATAGACATTATAGAGCACTATCCAAACTTACATTTTTATAATTCATGAACGAAAATATTTTGTCACATGATGGTGATTTTCCATTTCCATGGTAATGCAATGTCGGATTTTAAAATGGGTTTCAAAGGATGAATTTTGAGATTTTAAGTTTTCAAGTGATATATAATTTCTTATGATTTCTAAAGTGTGATAGATAAAAAAGGCAACTAAGAAGATTGTCCGTGACAAAAAACTCCTGTTATGATTTATTATGTTTTCAGGTGCGCTCTTGTCATAAATTAATCTATTCATTTTACTACATCATTTTTATGGTACACTATCTATTTAGGAGTCTTAGACCTTTCCAATGATAGTTAGTTTGTCATGATTAGATTAGGATTTAATTGTAATATAGTGAAGCAAACTAAGGCGTCCCATAGGGTGGACGGTGACAGTTACGGGGTTAAAAAATATTCCAAAAAAGATTAGCTTTTTTTCTTGATTTAAATAAAACAAACACAAAAGGAAATCATGTAACTGAAGCCCCTAAACGTGTCTCTGCGTGTATGGAGTTGAATGAGGTGGAATGTGAAAACACTCTGTATAAGTCCAGGACTTTATACTACAGCCGTGGTCACAAATAAGGTTTCGGGTGGTGGTGTCATGTTCACGACAGATTGTCGTCCATGTGGCTTGAATGTATAGGCGATTTTGCTGCTTTGAAGTGCGCTTAGCAATGTCTGAGCTCTGGAACTAATTTCTGCCCCATTCAGAGAAACCTTCTGGGTATAAAGACCCCCTACACCAATTATTGGCCCAACACCAAGTCACTGAAATGGCCTCACACAGACCTATCTTGAATGAATAGACATATTCTTTTGCCTCTGTTTAGTAGTCCATTTCCTTTTCGGCTACATCAAATGTACCCTTTTTTGTATTAAGACACATTAAGGTGGTGTTTGACCGTTTCAAGAAGAGATTATCTTGTCTGCTGATCTTAAATTCATAGTAAACACATCGGGCGACTCCTAAAACACGTTCTTCCACTTATAATTGCTTTCAAAAGATTCAGGTGATAGCAACAGCTTTCTAAGGAAAGAATGAAGATTGTGTTTCACTTTATATGTTGACAACTGCACGATAAAGTCATTCATGAATGTATAAACGTCATAAATGCAGTAGGCATGGCCTGAATGACTTTCTACGTAGGTTTGCATTTCTATTCTAAAATTGAAAGTGTCATAATAAACTTCTAATTTGGTTTCTTTCATTTCATGATTAACAGGCATCATGAAGGTCGCATCTTTTAACATCCAGAAATTTGGGAAATCAAAACTCTCTGATCCGTTCGTGCTGAAAACACTGATTAAGGTGAGGCCTGTCCACACCTACAGAAAGTCCAGAGTCACGAGAAATACATGCGAAACATCACATTTGACATCTTAAATGAGTCTATTACATGAGATTTATTTTAATGTCTGATAATCCCTCATAGGGAGGAGTAGCATGTGCGGTTCGATGACGATGAGGTAATGGTTTGTTTTTACGTCGCTCCCTTTCTTCAGATTGTGTCTCGCTATGACATCATCGTTATTCTGGAAGTGGTGGATTCTAGCGGAGATGCAGTGGATAATTTCCTCGAAGAGCTGAATAAGTGAGTCAAACAGGTGTGTTTTTCTTTAAAAAGAACATTATTACATGACAGTAATAAACATAGCTGACTGCTCATCAACAGGTTCAACAAGACACACCATTACACCTTAGAGATCAGCACACGCCTGGGAAGAGGAAATTACAAAGAACAGTTTATGTTTCTCTACAGGTAACTGTGTAATTAAGACGATGCATTAGACTCTTAATTGGAATTGAGGTCATAGTGATTTCTACGAGGGTGCAGAAAACATAGAATGTTCCTCTAATGTTCCCATCTGGCTCCGGTTTAGTTATTTTTAGGAAACCAAATAAGAACGTTCCCTGTAGATTCTCTTTGTAACCAGAAACAAACCTTCCTAGACATTGCAGAACATTCCATAATGGTTGCTTTTAAATGACTTATTTAACAGCATATTATTTTTACAGTGATAAGCATGACTTAAGTCAAATTTACAAACAAAGAGTCAATCAAATTTACAAGGAAATCCCAAGTAAGCTTAACTTTAAAACTATTATATTTAAAGCTACGAAACATTATGTTTAGGCTTTTACTTGTACATTTCTTGTAAATGAACAAGCCTTTTCTGAGTGAAAATGGTTTTCAAGGTTTTTCCAAGTAAATCCTTCGCCAATTGTTTTTCAGTGTATATTGTATTTTTATAACTATAAAATAAAATTTCCCAAATCTTGCAGGGAGTTTTTCTGTGACAACCTAATGTAAACCTATAAAGAATATTTCCATTTTTGGAGGTTGTTTTTAATTACCAATAATAGAATGTTGTGGGAACGTTTTTATGTCAACCTATAGAGAACATAATTTACACTTTATACTTTTTTATTACTTCCATTACTAGTCATTCAAGGCTAAACCTCATGGCCCTGACAGATGTGGATCAAACCAGAGGACACTGTTACACTTGCAACACTCTCCAATAATTTATCCTTTTCCAACACCCCCCGTTTGACTGGAAGAGGTGGAGGTACTGGTCTGCTCATCTATAATAATTGGAAATTCACTCCTTTATCATCTCCGAGTATAATCCTCGACCTCAACATGATTCCTGACACATCCCATACCCCTCCACATGTCACTTTTCGACGTAACTTACGCTCGCTCTCACCCTCCCGGCTATCTGCTATGGTTTCATCTTTGCTTCCTCCCCTTAAACAGTTATCATATCTTGATGCTAATAGTGCTACTGACACTTTCTGTTCCACTCTGATGTCTTGTTTTGATACGTTCTGCCCCTTATCTTCCAGGCCAGCATGTACCACTCCTTCTGCCCCTTGGCTATCTGTCGTTCTCCGCGAACATCGTTCTAAACTCAGGGCTGCAGAAAGGGTATGGCGCAAATCACAAAATCATACTGACCTTAATTTATATCGATCACTCCTCTCTGACTTCTCTGCTGTCTCCACTGCTAAAAGGACATACTATCATGACAAAATTAACAATTTGCCTAACTCTTGCCTAACTCTCGCAATTCCTCCCTCCTTTGTCCTCCTCCTCCCTCTCCTTCATCAACTCTAACAGCTGACGACTTTGGCACATTCTTCATTAATAAAATTACAAACCTCACTGCACAATTTTCCACACCACAATCTGTCAAACACTTCTTACCAGCAAACATAAACTCGTTCACATACTTCTCTCCACTCCCTGAGGCAGAAATCTCTAAACTCATCCGTTCCAGTCATCCTACTACTTGTACACTTGATCCTATTCCATCTCATCTCCTTCAAGCTATTTCTCCTGCAGTTGTTCCTGCACTCACTCACATCGTTAACACATCCCTTCACACTGGAATTTTTACCTCAGCATTTAAACAGGCTCGTATAACCCCACTTCTTAAGAAACCAACTCTTAACCCAACTCTTTTAGGGAACTATAGACCGGTTTCCCCTCTACCTTTCATTGTAAAAACACTTGAACGAGTTGTGTTCAACCAAGTCACTGCCTTTCTCACACAGAACAACCTCCTGGACAGCAACCAATCTGGCTTTAGAAGTGGACACGCGACAAACTGCCTTGCTCTTAGTTGTTGAAGACTTGCAAGAACGGCTTCCGAGTCTTCATAACTTATCTTGCTGGATCTGTCTGCTGTTTTTGATACGGTCAACCACCTCCTGTCAACCCTATTGAGAAAGGGCATCTCAGGAACCGCACTCCAGTGGTTTGAGTCTTACCTCTCAGATAGGTCCTTCAAGGTATCTTGGAGATGTGAGGTGTCTAAGTCGCAACATCTAGCTACAGGGGTGCCACAGGGCTCAGTTCTTGGACCACTTCTCTTTTCTGTCTACATGACTTCACTAGGTTCTGTCATTCAGAAACATGGCTTTCGTCAGCTGAACAATCGGTATGTTGTTAATCAATAGTACAATCCATTGAACGCACTGTGATTCAGTCCCTCACAGCCTCATTTTAATTCCTGTCAACAAATAAATATGGTGGAATGGCGCTACCCTGAGAATGCCTGCAAAACTTTCTGATTTTTGTTAAATAAACACATTTAAACACATGGCAATCTATATTTACATGTCAGTGGCACTTTTTCTGAATTTAAAAACTTGCCTTGCCCATTTACTTTGAAATTCACGTTGAGTGTAATTTTCATAGTCTAGAGTACAAAGACAATAAAAGCATAAAGCAGGCTGTTTAATTCTAACGATCAGAGAGAGGGTGATAAAAAAGGTCATAAAACATTTATGACTGTATTAGAACACATACTTGTGCTAATATCACAAGCGGACCTTGGGGTGGAAATTGAAAATGAAATATTTAAATACATTGTTTTACTTATTTATTTATTGTACTAAATTACATGGTCTGTTTTAAATATGAAGGGACGACCTGGTGGATTTGGTTGGGTCTTACCAATACAAAGACAACCAGCCTGGAGATGAAGATGCTTTCGCCAGAGAACCGTATGTTCTGCGATTCAAATGTCATAAAACAGGTAAATTACATATTCCTTCAGTGTAACACCATGCAACAGTCCCGTTATTTTGGCACATTAATGCAAAATGTAATTTCACTGGCCCTGACTATGAGTTTAGGCTACAAGGTTTTTCTTTGTAGTGTTTCCTTGTATTGCATTGTGTAATAACTCAATTCCCGGTTTATACAGTTAACAGTCAAAAACAAATTACACATAAATGTGACTGGCTAATTTACATTAATCTCAGGGTTGGGCTGTGACAGAGGGTGTGTGTGGAGATAGATTATTGTAATTATTATTACGTGTGTTCATGTCATGCCAGTGTTGGAAGATCTGGTGCTGATGCCCGTCCACACCAAGCCTGAGGATTCAGTGAAGGAACTTGACGAACTGTATGACGTGTTTCAGGATGTCAAGAAGAAATGGAAGACTGATGTAAAACATTCTGCACAACTATTATACCTTTGTAACAATCATGCATTTGTTGAGACATTAGTATTTTTCAACTGAAATCAATTTGCATTTAAAGGAATAGTTTACCAAAAGTTGAAATTTGCTGTAAATTTATCTACTCGTCCTCAGGTTATCCAAGATGTTCGTGAGTTTGTTTCTTCGTCAGATTTGGAGAAATTTAGCATTACATCGCTTTCTCACCAATGGATGCTCTGCAGTGAATGGGTGCCGTCAGAATCCAAACAGCTGATAAAAACATCACAATAAGCCACACGACTCCAGTCCATCAGCGTCTTGAGAAGAGAAAAATTAGTATTTGTTAGAAACAAATCCATCATTTAAACATTAAATCATCACTTCTCACTAAAATATGAGTGCATAATCCATAATAATGCTTTATCCAGTAAATAAGTATATCCACTGTTGATGTCTCGCATAAAAACATCCATCACCATGTTTGTTTAGAACTGATTGGCTTTGTAAACGGTGTTTGATCTTTGCACATTTCTCTCCTGATTCAGACGAGATTACTTTTTCTCTGGAGAAAGCAAACTATGGATAAAGGACATGGATATTTTTAAGTATTTAAAGTAAAAACACCTTAATGATGGATTTGTATTATTTTTCTTTTTACAAATATTTTGGTTTCTCAAGACATTAACTGATGAACTGGAGTGGTGTAGATTATTGTAATGTTTTTATCAGCTGTTTGGACTCTCATTCTGACGGCACCCATTCACATCCATTGGTGAGCAAGTGATGTAATGCTGCATTTCTCCAAATCTGATGAAGAAACAAACTCATCCTAATCTTGGATAACCCAAGGATGAGTATATTTTAAGACTATTTAAATGTTGGGGTGAACATACTGTATTGAGATGCCATGCATAAAGTTTGTTAAGCAAGAATATATATAGCAGTATATAAAACAACACTGTGCGTATCCATACAGAACATCATGATTTTGGGGGACTTCAATGCAGATGGCAGTTACGTGTCTGATAAAAAAATGAAAACAATCCGCATCAGGAGTGACAAGAACTTCCACTGGCTGATCGGGGATGACGAAGACACCACAGCCAGCACCAAAAATGACAACACTTATGACCGGTAATTCATTACACGATGATGAAAGATGAACAAATATGATTTGATGTCACTCTAATGTGATGTGTTCATACACAGGATTGTGGTTTATGGAGACGATATGCTGAATGCTGTTGTTTCAAACTCTGTGAAACCGTTCAACTTCCAGACGGCCTACAAACTGACAGATGAGGATGTAAACACAAATCACTTGAGCTGATATTTAATAACACGTACCATAAATTTAGCTCACAGAATTTATGTTGAGTTTAGTATGTTTCTAAAACACAGATTGAATGTCTCCACAGGTAAAGAAAGTGAGTGATCACTATCCAGTCGAGGTGGAACTGAAGAGAAAACGCAAGCAGCTGAAGCGGAAACGTAAGACATGACCGCAGCACAACGACTGAAAACACAAGACGAAAACAAACTATAACTTCATTCTGTTCAGGTTAAATGAAGATGCTACTGAGAGATGGAAAATATGATTCTGGAGATCTGAATATAAAGATGGATCAGCTTTTATGAACTTCTGTATATGCGAGTCTTGATTTACTTCAAATGTTTGGATATTGTACAGTTGTTATGAATGTTTCACAATCAAAGACAATAAACATCTGAAATCTGAATTTACAGTCATTACAAACTTTATTCCTTAACGTTTTCTTTACAAGAGTAATATAAAGTAACTAAAAAATTATGAACTGGTACCTAAACTGATTCGATTCGTAGAGTTGTGTTGTGTTGTTTATGATTCCAGTATGTCAACCCTTTTTTATTCCCAAATCTAACTTCAGCCGCAGAATTTGTTATTCAGTTTCTATTAATTTCCAAAAATAAGCACCTGACTGATGCAAACAGGCTCCTTCACTTATTTTACTGTACAGTTTTATTTGTGTCTCAAACTAGTTTCTCTTTTTTCTTTGTGTGTGTGTGCGTGCATGCGTGCGTGTGTGTGTTGTGTGTGCGTGTGTGTGCATGCATGCATGCGTGCGTGTGTGTGTGTGTGTGTGTGTGTTGTGTGTGCGTGTGTGTGCGTGCATGCGTGTGTGTGTGAGTAAATGATCTCATTCTGTCCAAACTGTCCAATTATTTCTCCACCGTCCAGTGCAACTTTAAACGTGTTGTGGCTGCATGAGGATGATCGTATTGTCTAAATTCATCAGCACACTTTCCACTTCTGATTGTTTGCTCCGAGGGAGGAACATTTTTGTTGTTTCGAGGTTTGTCAAAATTGAGGCCGGGCCAAATCACTCGACAGGTTCCTGCAACTGACCAATCAGATCATGGGTCCAATATAAGTAATGCTGCTGTTTTCATTAATCTCAACAGCTCTTTTCTTCAGTGTATCTTTTGACTAGTGCTTGGGAAAGTTACATTTTGTTTGTGGATTTTTAAAATCGTATTTTCTTTATACAAAAATTTGAGAATTCGAGCAAGGTTCTCACGTTTTTATATTCTTATATTAAAATATATACAGTATATCTATATACTTTTTTAATTAAAAAGAGTATCCTCTCAGTCACACAAATGGCAATCAAGGTTCAAGGTTTGTTTATTCGTCACATAATAAATTATACAGGGTATAATCAAAAGTGAAATGTAAATCAAATCAGGTCCGCTCAGTGGACAGTGCAAAGAATAAAAATTATATAAAAGTAACACCACACAAGAGCATATATATAGGTAAAAAAGAGAAATAAGAGTAAAATGTGTAATAGAATAAAGAAAAGTGCAAAACAAGATGTGCAAGACAAGTAAGATGTGCAAAAACAAGTAAATGTGCAAAAACAGCATATGGGACTTAATAAATAGTAATATAAACAAGAGGGATGAGAGGGATGTGCAAACGGGTTGTACTGGGAATGTAAACACAGCAGCAATACGGATGATGAGAATATGGATGTTTTACAGTTAATAATGAGTCTTGTAAATGTTTATGAAACAGAGTTTGTGTTAAGGAGCCTGATGGCCTGAGGAAAGAAGCTCCTCCTCAGTCTCTCAGTCTTTGCCATCATGCTCCTAAACTTAAACCTAAATTAAGCCCCTAAACTTGTCTTTTCTTGTGAGGTGTTGAATGAAATGGAAAGTGAAACCACTTGAAACATACCTTTGGATTAAAACCACAGCCATTGTCACGGTTTCACGGTGCTGCTGGTGTCATGTTCACGACAGATTGTCATCTATATGAGATTTCTCTGTTCTACAGCAAACTGTGGTGGTGACATTTGTGAATGAACACTTCTTCTGCCATCGTTTAGGAGGTCAATTTCTACTCTTAATAGAGTTCCTTTGACTTTTCAAATCTTTGTCTACTTGACGAAATGAAACATATTTTAAGGTTTCGTTTGACCATTTAAAGAGTCATCAAGTGATCTCTTTCATGCCCAAAATCTTCATGAACCGCTCTGGTGACTCCTAAAACAGGTTCTGCCACTTGCCTTTGCTTTAAAAGAAATGTAGTGATACAGTTTTCAAAGAAAACAGACCATGGATGTGTAATTGTATCTGTTGACAGCTGCATGATAAAGGCATTCATGTGCAAAGGTCACGAATAGCCAGAAATGCAGGTATAGAGATGAGCTGAAGAAATTTTACAGTAGACCATTGTGAACACCTTTTTTTCTGAAGATGCATGCATGCTACTATCTATCTAATTATTATATTCATTATTCTATATGGGTTGTAGTCATGTTTGTATTGCCATTATCGAGCATAAGTTTTATTAAAAACATGAAAACAAACAAACATCTCAGAAATATTCATTTATTGCCTTGTTGCATTATCGGTCTAATTCACTTTCCTCTCAATCTGATGTTTGACAGGCATCATGAACATCCAGAGATTTGGGAGAGAAAAGCTCTCTGATCCGTTTGTGCTGAAAACCCTGATCAAGGTGAGGCCTGACCACACTTAAAGTGATGATAAACAGCGCAACATTTTGAACAATGTTACCGTCAGCGCCCAAGACCAATCTAAAGTATCCAGATAAAAATATGTTCGCCATTCTCAATGGGAAACAATGAACAAATGAAGGATGAACAAATAATATCATCACATTAAAATTACCTTTCAAATTTGGTAATACTTAAACGTTTGAAGTGCTGGGAAAAGTTGTGCATTTAAAAACACTCAAACATTAGACCATATCTGCCACAAGTTGTCCCTGTAGTTATGTTAAATCCATGGTGAATGCTGGAGATTGTGTTTATTGAACAATGTTTTCCTGGTTTTCACATCAGTGGTGTTTGTTCTGATATTTGTAGCTTTAACTGCGTTCAGCGCTGAATTTGAATGCTTCTCACAAGATTTGACAGATGTTATTGATTCTACTTTCTTCATTTAGTTCACAGAATTTATGTTGAGTTTAGTATTTTTCTAAAACACAGATTGAATGTCTTCACAGGTAAAGAAAGTGAGTGATCACTATCCAGTCGAGGTGGAACTGAAGAGAAAACGTAAGCAGCTGAAGCGGAAACGTAAGACATGACCACAGCACAACGACTGAAAACACAACGACGAAAACAAACTATAACATCATTCGGTTCAGGTTAAATGAAGATGATACTGAGAGATGGAAAATATGATTCTGGAGATCTGAATATAAATATGGATCAGCTTTTATGAACTTCTGTTTACACGAGTCTTGATTTACTTCAAATGTTTGGATATTGTACAGTTGTTATGAATGTTTCACAATCAAAGACAATAAACATCTGAAATCAGAATTTACAGTCATTACAAACTTTATTCCTTAACGTTTTCTTTACAAGAGCAATATAAAGTAACTAAATAAAATATGGAATCAAATCATAAGTTGGTGGTTTGAACGGCAAGCAGTGAAACACATTAATTTCTTCCCAGACTTCTTGATTCCTCCTCCAGCTACAGAAAAAAAACAAAAGAGTTTGTTGACAAAAGAAAACATTTCAAATCTATATTGAAAGATTAACTGGTGGCTTATATTGATACCATTAAAACATAAATCACAAATAGAAAACAAACGCTTAACAGACATATGTATTCAAATTAATAAGTGGATTTAAAATAGATTTGTATCATAATAAAAAAGAGAAACCCACACTGAGCCAACCCATGCTTTTCCTGGAGGCTCCTATTTAAACACACCTGAACCAAAGTAATCAAGATCTTCAGACTCACTAGACACTTCCAAGCATTACTCTGCAGAACGGGGCCCTCCAGGAACAGGATTGGACACCCCTGATTTACCTCATGCTTTTTTCTGCACTGTCAGGACCCCAGCTTGGTTTTTAGATATTTCTGAAAATATGCACTGCATCCTTTATGCAGCAGCCCCTGTTATGGAGAAAAGTCTTCTCTGTCTTACAAAATAATGCTCAGGAGGCAGAGTTCCAGAAGTCAGAATTAGACTTTATTACAAGAGATGCCTGCAGAACATCTGAATCTTGCTTTGTCCAGGAGACCATTATACAATTTTGTTATCGGTCGCTGTCCAATGAGTGTACAGACCCCTTGTTGATATGTCATTCCCAGTACTTTTGCACAATTGTTTTTCAGTTTTCATAATGATTGCATTCAGTGTAGAAAAACATCTGCTAGTCTGTTTTTCAAAAGAACTTCTCTTATCTCAAGGTTACAAAGGCATATACATTTTAGGATTTTAATGAGTTGCACACACATGATCTTTTCCACACTATCTCATCCTGTGGCATCTCCCATCTCCGGTACTTCCTTCTGTGTTCTCTATTCACAAGCGCAGTTACGTAGATAATGAGGCTTACACAGTCAGTTAGTTTGGGCACCCAACTCACATATGTGGTAAACTAACTTTCACAAACATGCAAAATATCGTCTCAGGTTACGTATGTAACCATAGTTCTCTGAGAATGGGAACGAGACACTGCGTCCTCTTAGAGGGTCGCTATGGGAACGCCTCCAGCGTGACCGGTTACCTGAAGCATGATTACAACACCCAATACACCTGACATTGCAGGTGGACGCCTATGACGCAAGCTAATGAGCGTCTGCGAGCATAAAAAGGGCACCTGTGGAACACATCATCCTCATTTTTCCTTCAGGGGACCGACAGGAATGCCCGAAGCATGGCCAAGAGACGCAGTGTCTCGTTCCCATTCTCAGGGAACCATGGTTACATACGTAACCTGAGACGTTCCCTTCCAAAGGGAACTCTACACTGCGTCCTCTTTCGAGGGTCGCTTTGGGAACACTATGCCAACGCCGCCATGCTGAGGGAAAAGTGTCCAAAAGCTGGATTCCTAAGTCACAGACTTGAGGAACAACATCCCTGCTCAGCAGAACTAGGGTCGAAAAGAAAGAAAAACCCTTCTTCAGGCCAGCTCAAAGCTCGCCATCATAGACTAGCTCACGAGAGTATGGCTCTCGGAGTGGAAGTCTCAGAAAGCGACTCTCTAAATTGAGAGGAGACTTCTACACTCAACGCTATGAACAGCTAGTGAGGCTCAGGAAGGAGCACGCACGTAGTACTGCCTAAGCGGAGCTCTTGAGAGTGGAGGTTTAGGAAGAATGACTCTCTAAACGAGAGAACACCTGGCACACTCAATCCAGGTAGGGGAACTCCTAAGAGTGGAGGTCTCAGCATGACGACTCTAACTGAGAGGAGACCTGGCTACACTCAGCGCCAGAGGCAGTTAGTGAGGCTCAAGAAAGAGCCTGTGCATACTTAGTGCTGTCTAAGCGGAGCTCTATAGAGTGGAGGCTTCAGCAGAATGACTCTCTAAACGAGAGGAAGCCTAACACTCAACCCTAGTTGAGGGGCTCTTAAGAGTGGAGGCTTCAGCAGGACGACTCTTAACGAGAGGAAGCCTAACAACACTCAACCCTAGTTGGGGGGCTCTTAAGAGTGGAGGTCTCAGCATGACGACTCTCTAAAGCGAGAGGAGACCTGACTACACTCAGCGCTAAAGACAGCTAGCGAGGCTCACAATAGAGATTATGTACTAAAGGTGCTGCCTAAGCGGAGCTCTGGAGAGCAGAGGCTTCAGTAGAATGACTCTCTTAAACGAGAGGAAGCCTAACACTCGATCCAGGTAGGGGAACTCCTAAGAGTGGAGGTCTCAGCATAACGACTCTCTAATTGAGAGGAGACGTGGCTACACACAACGCCAGAGCCAGTTAGTGATGCTCAAACAGAGCCCATATTCTCCTATTACTGCCAGTGACGGAGCTCTGAAGAGTGGAGGCCTCAGCAGGACGACTCTCTAAACGAGAGGAAGCCTAACAACACTCAACCCTAGTTGGGGGGCTCTTAAGAGTGGCGGTCTCAGCATAACAACTCTCTAGCGAGAGGAGACCTGACTACACTCATCGCTAGAGACAGCTAGCGAGACTCACAATAGGGCCTTCATACTCATAGTGCAGTCTAAGCGGAGCTCTAGAGAGCGGAGGCTTCAGCAAAGTGACTCTCTTAAACGAGAGGAAGCCTAGCAGCGCTTAATCCAGGTAGGGGGATCCCTACGAGTGGAAGTCTCACGCTAGGTATAGCTAGCGAGGCCCACAATAGGGCCTCCATACCAACCGTGTAGACTAAGCGGAGCTCTGGAGAGTGGAGGCTTCGGCAATATGACTCTCTTAGCGAGATAAAGCCTAAAAACACTCACTCCAGGCATGGGAACCCTTACGAGTGGAAGTCTCAGCATAACGACTCTCTAGGCGAGAGGAGACCTGACTTCGCTCAGCGCTAGCGACAGCTAGGGAGGCTCACAATAGAGCCTACATACTAGTAGTGCAGTTTAAGCGGAGCTCTGGAGAGCTGGGGCTTCAGTAGAAAGCCTAGTAACACTCGATCCTGGTTCCGGAGCTCTTAAGAGTGGAGGTCTCAGTATAGCGACTCTCCAGTGAGAGGAGACCTGACTACACTCAGCGCTAGAAAAGGCTAGCAAGGCTCACAATAGAGGCTACACATCTATAGTGCGGTGTAAGCGGAGCTCTGGAGAGCGGGGAATGACTCTCAGATGGAATTGGGCAGATGATTGTCCCAATTCCCTCGAAAAAAGGGACATACGAGATCGGAGCTTTCCCAGAGAGAAAAGCTCACAATGCGCGCACTCCATTCCCTCGAGAACAGAGCGCGCGTGCTCTTCGCCCAAACACATAACGCACAGATCGTGTGTATCATCTGGCGTCAGAAAACGCTGACACGGATCGACACACCTCCTAAAGCGCTTCTCAACAGACATGTCTTCTCACACTTCAGAAACAAGGTCCCCTGAAGGAAAAATGAGGATGATGTGTTCCACAGGTGCCCTTTTATGCTCGCAGACGCTCATTAGCTTGCGTCATAGGCGTCCACCTGCAATGTCAGGTGTATTGGGTGTTGTAATCATGCTTCAGGTAACCGGTCACGCTGGAAGCGTTCCCATAGCGACCCTCTAAGAGGACGCAGTGTAGAGTTCCCTTCGGAAGGGAACTTCTATTGTTTTTCATAAGATAAATCAAATATTGCATCACATCCTGCTACACCTGACTGATGGAAACAGGCTCCTTCAATTATTTCAATTATTCAATTATCAATTATAAAAGCGTCTGCTAAATGACTAAATGTAAATGTATTTCACTTGTGTCTCAAACAATAATAATTATTTTTTATTTGTGTGTGTGTGTGTGTGTGTGTGTGTGTGTGTGTGTGTGTGTGTGTGTGTGTGTGTGTGTGTCGAAAACAAGTAAATTATCTCATTATGTCCAACCTGATAATTTCTTCTCCACAGTCCAGTGCAACTTTAAACGTGTTGTGACTGTATGAGGATGATCGTATTGTCTGAATTCAGCTGCACAGTTTTCACTTCCGCGTCAATGTTTGCCAGAGGGAGGAACTTTTTTGTTGTTTCGAGGTCTGTCAAAATTGGGGCTGGGCCAAATCACTCGACAGGTTCCTGCGTCTAACCAATCAGGTCAAAGGTGTCCAATATAAATAATGCTGCTGTTTTCATGAATCTCTACAGTCTTTCTCTTCAGTGCATCTTTGGACTAGTGCTTGGGTAAGTTAAGTTTTGTTTGTGGATTCTTCAAATCTAATACAAATTGTACTGTTTATTTTTAAAGCATCTGAGAATCAAGCAAGGTTCTTGTGTTTTTATATTCTTGTCATGTTGTTTGACAAATATTCTAAAAAAATAAATAAATGGGAATCGTGGAAATGAAGCCAAACTTGTCTTTTCTTGTGAGGTGTTGAATTAAATGTAAAGTGAAACCACATAACATTGAATTTAACATTGAACATTGAACATTGAATATCTATTGTCACAGATAATGAGGTGTCACAGGCTTCATGAGTTGCTGGTGTCATGTTCACGACAGATTGTCATCTATATGAGATTTCTCTTTTCTACAGCAAACTGTGATTTCATCGTCACATTTGTTTGTGAATGAACACTTGTTCTTCTGCCTTTATTTAGGAGGTCAATTTTCTTCTCTAAATGATCAGATTTATCCTTTTATAGAGTTACTTTGGCACGTCAAAACTTTGTCTATTAGACAAAATGAAACATGTTTTAAGGTTTTGTTTGACCATTTAAAGAATCATCAAGTGATCTCTTTCATAAACTCGTCATAAACAGCCCTGGCGACTCCTGAAGCAGGTTTATCCACTTGTCATTTTTTTTAAAGGAATGTAGTGATAGCAACAGCTTTCAAAGAAAACAAAGCATGGATGTTTCACTGTATTTCTTGACAGCTTTCTTGACACATTCATTCATGTGTAAAGGTCATGACGGCTAGGCATGGCCAGAAATGCAGGTATAGAAATGAGTTTACATTTATGTATTTAGCAGACGCTTTTATCCAAAGCGACTTACAGTGCATTCAGGTTACACATTTTTTGTCAGTATATGTGTTCCCTGGGAATCGAACCCACAACCTTTTGCGCTGCTGATGCAATGCTCTACCATTGAGCCACAGAGGAAGCTGACTTCTAAATATTCATCATTCTATATGGGTTGTTGTATTGCCAATATTACCTCAGCATATACTGGTTAGGCGGGTTTTGAAGCATGGATGCTGGTTTAAGCTGGTCCTTAGCTGGTCATGCTTAAACCAACTCAAACCAGCATCCAAGCTTCAAAACCTACCTAACCAGCATATGCTGTTTTTTTTCAACAGGGTAAGCATGTGTTTTATCAAAAACATTAAAACAAGCCAACATCTCAGAAACATTCATTTATTGGCTTGTTGCCTTATCTTTCTAATTCGCTATCCTCTCCTAATTTAATGTTTTTCAGGCATCATGAAGGTCGCTTCTTTTAATGTTAAGAGATTTGGGAAAAAAAAATTGACTGATCCATTGGTGCGGGGAACCCTGATCAAGGTGAGGTCAGACCACACTTACAGACAATCCAGAGTCATGATGGGCTGTAAAACATCATCTTGCCAAACACTTGCCAGCAGGCTTCCTCCTAAATCATAGGTCATCAAACTTGATCCTGGAGGGCCGGTGTCCTGAAGAGTTTAGCTCCAACTTGTCTCAACATATCTCCCTGGAAGTTTCAAGTATACCTATAAGAGATTGATTAACTACTTCAGGTGTGTTTGATTAGGGTATGAGCTAAACTCTGCAGGACACCGGCCCTCATGACCCCTGTCCTCAATGATTCTCTGATTCTGTATCATAATATTTATCTTAATGTCTGATAATCTATTTTGAAAGGAGTAGAGTGGGGTATGGTATACTGATAATAGCCTAACGGTGTGTTTTTATGATGTCCCCTCTCTTCAGATTGTGTCACGCTATGACATCATTGTTATTCTTGAGGTGGTGGATTCTAGCGGAAAGGCCGTGGAAACGTTTCTCAGAGAGCTGAATCAGTAAGTCAACCAAATGTGTTTTTCAGTGAAAACATTATAACAAAACAAAATAGTAAATATGTCTGACTGCTCTTGACAGGGTTTACAAAACAATTAATTACAAGATGGAGATCAGCACACGCCTGGGAAGAGGACAATACAAAGAACAGTTTATGTTCCTTTACAGGTAATTTTTAAGTTGCAAAATATCTGCAATTATCTGATGTCAGCGAGACGAACACATTTACATACAGTGCCTTGCGAAAGTATTCATACCGCTTAATTTGTTTCATGTTTTATGTTGCTGCCTTATGTTAAACTGCTTTAAATTACTTTTTTCCACATCAATCTACACTCCGTACACTATAATGATAAAGCAAAAAAATAAAAATAAAAATTTTTAACATCTTTGCAAACGTATTAAAAATAAATCCTTAAATGATTCCATTGCATAAGTACTTACTCCCTTAACTGGGACCGTTGGAATTTAGCTCAGGAGCATTCATATTGCTTGTAGATGTTTCTACACTTTGAGTGAAGGTAACCTGTGGCAAATTAAATTGAATGGGTATGATTTGGAAAGAGACACACGTCTTAACAAAAGGTCCAACAGCTGATAATGCTTATCAGAGCAAAAACCAAGCCCTTGGGTGAAAAGAACAGTCTGTAGAGCTCAGAAACAGGGTTATGTCAAGCCACACATCTGGGGAAGAGTTCAGAAAAAAAATCTGCTTCATTGAAGGGTCACAGGAGCATGTAGTCTCTGTTACCCTTAATGGAAGCTGTTTGAAACAACCAGGACTCTTCCTAGAGCTGGCCAAACTGAGCAATTGATGGAGAAGGGCTTTGGTTAGAGTGGTGACCAAGAACCCGATGGTCACTCTAGTTGAGCTCCATGATTAAATGTGGATATATAGAAGAAATCTACAGAAGGACAAACATCACTGCAACACTCCACCAATCTGTGTTTCCACATTTTAGGATTTATGGTGGCGTGGCCAAACTCTTAGTCCGTCTGAGATTTTTTTATTTATTTTAAAATAGCATTTTTATCAGGTCTCCTGTTTATGTTCAGTAATTTCATTTTAATGGCAAAGAAAAGATTAATAGTTAGTTACTTTAAAACATCTCCAATGATATTCGGAGCTTGATAAAATGCTTATTTGAAAGAAACATCTCAGACAGACTTAAAGGTTTTTGCATCTGAATAATAAAATTACTGTATGAAGTGAGTCCTTTTAAAAATTATATATAATTTGAAATATATATTTTCAATGTAAAGGGAGAACGTGGTGGATTTGGTTGGGTCTTACCAATATGAAGACGATCAGCCTGGAAATGCAGATGCTTTTGCCAGAGAACCGTATGTTCTGCGATTCAGATGCAATACAACAGGTAAAGTATGGCATTGTGTATTATCTTAGTGAAACAAATTATATGTGAAAGGAGTCATGAATTTGGCTCAGCATAGTATGTATTTTCAACATTTCCAATGGCCTCAGACCTTGCAGCTGACAACAACTCAAAACTAATGTCAGTGGCTTAGCTCTAACTGTATGTGGACACAAATTGTTGTAATATTGATTAATTGTAGTCCACTCATGTCTCATCAGAGTTGGAAGATTTGGTGATGATACCAGTTCACACAAAACCAGAAGATGCAGAGAATGAACTTGACCAACTGTACAATGTGTTTACAGCTGTCCAGGATAAATGGAAGACTGATGTAAAACACAAAGCAACACCAGCAGCTACATTCATGATCTATTTTCACTTAGTGATTTCATCTTTGGCTCCAAACACTCTATATACTATTTATAAAGTAATAGGAAGCCATGCATGATTCCTTTAACAAAACAATACATTTATTAAATGTCATGATTCTGTTAGATTTAGTCTTGACGTGTCAATATATAACACAGCTCTTACTGTATTGAGGAATAAAGTACAGTCAGAACATTTGTTTTGACCAATCAGCATCCAATGCCAGACGTATTTGTTCTTACAAATAGTTGATACGATACATTATTTATATACTTATTGATACAGAACATCATGATTTTGGGGGACTTCAACGCAGATGGCCGATATCTGTCTGAGGCAGCCAAGAAAAGAACCAAAATCTGGGAGGAAAACATCCATTGGTTGATCAAGGACGGTGTGGACACCACAGCCAGCAACAACAATGAATATACTTACGATCGGTAAATAATCACACAGCACAAACTAACACATTTGATTTGAAGTCACTCTCTTTAATGTGACATGTTCATACACAGGATTGTGGTTTATGGAGACGATATGCTGAATGCTGTTGTTCCAAACTCTGCGAAACCGTTCAACTTCCAGACGGCCTACAAACTGAAAGATCAGGATGTAAACAAGAGTCCTTTCAACTGATATTTAATAACACATACCATAAAGACATGAGTTATTACTGCACATTTAGCTCACAGTATCTTTGAGTTTAGTATTTTTCTAAAACACAGATTGAATGTCTTCACAGGCGCTGAAAGTGAGTGACCACTATCCAGTCGAGGTGAAACTGAAGAAAAAACGTAAGCAAAGTAAACGCAAGACATGACAGCAGCACAACGACTGAAAACAAACTAAAACTTCATTCTGTTCAGGTTAAATGAAGATGATACTGAGAGATGGAAAATATGATTCTGGAGATCTGAATATAAATATGGATCAGTTTTTATGAACTTCTGTTTACGTGAGACTGGATATACTTCAAATGTTTGGATATTGTACAGTTGTTTTGAATGTCTCACAATCAAACTCATTAAACATCTGAAATGGAAATTTGTAGCCATTATTAAGTTTATTCCTTTACAAGAGATATATAAACTAAAAAAAACACATTATGTTGCCACTGTGGACCCAAATCAAGAGTTGGTGGTTTCGTTCATTTCTTCCCAGACTTCTTGATTCCTCCTCCAGCTACGGAAAGAAAACAAAACAGAATTAATTATTGACAAAGGAAAAACTCAAATACTACGTTACACAGAAAGATTTGTGGTGGCTTTGTCTCTTACTTAAAGGGCCTTTTCCAGAAGCCTTGACTTTCAACTGTTCCATTGCTTTCTGATCGTCTTTCTGTTTCTGTTTGTAGGCCATGTCCTCCTGTAGAGATGAGTGAAGGTGATTAAACAGATCATGACCGGTACAAAGCATTACACATGTTCCCTGGTCTTCGTCCTACTTCACTTAAGCTGCTTATCATGTAGAGACAGTTCAACAGAAACCTGACTGTACAGGTGAACTTACGTCGTCCATCTCCTTCGACTGCTTTTTGGGAGCCTTGAGGGGTTTCTTTTTACCTCCTGCATAAATAAAGTATTTCAATACCATTATAACATCAGTCAATACAAATAATACATTTGACAAAAATATTGCATATACACATTTACTCAACTTCTGTAGATTTTCACTGTAACAATACAAAGACAAAAACGATGCCGAGCCAACCCATTAATTAAAATGAGGATTGTCCTAATGTGGCTAATGCTAATAGCATCGTGAATATAAAGATTAGGAAATCCACAAGTTTACAATCTATAAAGACCCGAAGAAAAAAAAACGTCTTGTTTTTAGTTCATGCGACGTTCTACGTGATGAAACGGTCATGTTTAGCGATTGTATTTCATTATTTACCGTCTCTTCCAGACATGATGCTCAGATTGTTTAGCAGATGTGTTTTTCCGCGCTGTCAGGACCCCAGTCAGTGGTTACCCGGATGTAGTGTTCCCGTCAAGTGCCTGATTCACTTTTGGCGAATTGGTTCGTTCGGAGGGTTAGAGGAAATGAACTGGTTCAAAGACTAATTTTATTCGTTTGAGTCAGCCATTACAGTTGTATTCCTAAATATATAATCCCCACCCCGCTGTTGCTTGTTTTAAATGATTGGTTAATGAATTAAAACAAATTATAGACAGTCGAGGGATTTAAAAGATTTGCGAGTCGGTTCAATTGAATCGTTGAAAAAAAGAATCGATCGAAAAGAGCACCAACCTGTGCCTGAAAGAAATGCTCTCTCGTCCCATGCCGCAGGGTGACATTTCAGGAAATTAGACAGATATGTTATATACTACACAGCCTGTAAATATGAGATATTACTGACCAGAGCAGACACGGCACGAAACGGAGAATCGCTGGAGTGAGTTTAGTTGATTCGTGTTGTGAAATTAATTCAGTTAGAACTGTAAACATCGTTTGCCGACATTATTGATTCATTCATTAGCTCAAAAATCAGTTCAAGTTAATTTATAATAACAGTTTCGTGACATATAGCAAATAACGGCATCATTAGAGTCACACTTAACGTTACTTTGAACATAATTATTTTTCCTGTGTAATTCACTTACACATGGACAACTTTATATTATTTTATGTTGTGTTGTTGCCTTTGAAAAATGCAAACTGAATCCTAAATTTAAGTAAATGCCCTTTTTAGTATATGTATCATTGTTTACCGTCTATTTGATGTATTTGCTCCTTTCCTAATACGTGTTTTTTATTCATTATAGCCTTGCAAAATACAATAAAGTTAGATAGTTGAGCGAGAACAATAATCCCTGCAGACATGACCCAATACTATAATATTTATAATAATAAGTTTTTGACATAATATGTATGGGATTGGTCTGTGTTTTGGTGTTTTTGTTAAAACCACCAAAAATGTTGGGACTTATATAAACTTGAACTTGAATAGTAAAGTGTATACCGTATATTATTTACAACACTATGGTGCTCATGAATCGCTAGAGTAAACTTAACTACAGTGAACTGATAAACTGTAATACATACTGTAGTATACTTCCGTTTTACTACATGTAAACGTAGTGTATTGTAGGATAATATACCCTATTAGTCTAATACGTAGTACAGTTATTGGGCATAATAGAAGAATTAGTTTTATATTACTATAGTTGTTATTACCATAGCAAAACTCATAGAATTACACACTAAATTAATTCAATTACCTTACTATAGTATGGTTCAAAAACATACTATAAATTACTATAGTATTTTTCATGTGAGGATACCACCTTATGTATGATTCATCTCATGATGTTCGTTTTTATTATGTTTACAGGTTGTGTATTTGACGTGGGTGGACTCCACATATGAGGCTCTTCAATGAGGTTCAGAGGGAACAGTATCTTTCCAAGCAGCTATGTCTCCGCATGTCTCTACAGACACCAGGTGTCTGGCCCGGTCCAGTGGAACCTCCACAGAACGTATTGCACCCAGCAGCAAAGCCCGAAAGATGAGCCGAATAAAATGACCTCCGTTAAAGAGCGCACAGCGTCTGCGTTAACGTACGCAGGAGAGCTGGGAAGGCAGTGGGGGCGAAATGCCATGAAAACCGCAACAGTGAGCGTCAACTACTGGTGGGAGCGATATGAGGAGTTTGTTGGACTTAATGAAGTGCGAAACGCTCAGTCCAATGTCACAGAGGTAACGTGTATGACTAACCAAACCTGAAAGAAGTTTACTCATAACCAAATAATCTGATTGGTGGCTTTCGATCGGATTTTAAGGGGTTGAAATAATCCTATCAACAGGTTCCATCTTTTAACTAACCTAATTATTGCATGTAAGCATAATCCCTGTTGGATTCGTTTAAATGTCAGTATAATCTGAATTATGTTTTGCTGTTAGGCTGAAAAGGCCTTCATGGTCGCCAGAGGAATCGTCAGAGAAGCTCACATCAGCCTGGAGGCTCTTCAGGTTCGGCTGAAGGAAGTGAGGGACCGTTTGGACCGCGTGTCTCGTGAAGAGGCACATTACTTAGAGTTAGCCACACTGGAGCATAAGTTATTACAGGTGAGGTGGACCTAGTAATGGGCTGGGAGCGATATGGCCAAATGTTCATATCAGTCTATATTGATAATTATCACAATGCATTTCAAATGTGTATTTATTTCAAGTTTAAACGCAGATTTTTGCCCCTAAGTGAAACTTGTAGAAACCAGACAGTTAATTGTGGTTTTAAAGGGACAGTTCATCCAAAAAAATCAGTCATTAATTTCTCCCCCTCATGTCGTTCCAAACCAGTAAGACCTTCGTTCATCTTCAGAACACAAATTAAGATATTTTAGATGAATTATGAGAGCTCTCTGACCCTCTCATTGACAGCAATGTAATTACCATGATCAAGGTCCAGAAACGTAGCAAGGAGATCGGTAAAATAATCCATGTGACATCAAGGGTTCAACCGTAATTTTACAACGACTTAAACAGCATATCCATGTGGTGCAGCTGACACAGAACAGCACACGCTGTTTACGTTCAGTGGATACTCTCCAAAATTACGCTATAGGGTGACACGTGGAGGAGCCGAATTATTAATTATTTCTGTTTTCTTTGCGTATAAAAACTAATCTCGTAGCTTCGTAAAATTACGGTTGTCACATGGATTATTTAACCGATTTCCTTGCTACGTTTCTGGACCTTGATCATGGTAATTACATTGCTGTCAATGAGAGGGTCAGAGAGCTCTCATAATTTATCTAAAATATCTTAATCTGTGTCTTACTGGTTTGGAACGACATGAGGGTGAATAATTAATGACAGAATTTCAATTTTTGGCTGAACTATCCCTTTAAACTACTCTTTACTTTAGACGAGATGTAGTTAGTAGTTCGTCAGCTCTCCGTAAAGTAATGCAGAGTCGCATAATATGACGTTTACCCTAAATCTTCCAAAAGAAACCTTCAAATACGGGAGCAAAACTTGTTTAAATGCTATGAATTTTTATTTATCCTTCATTCTAACTTCTTTCGCCTCACGTATACTAACGGTAAAAACATGTTTCCATTAAAAACGATACATTAGTCTACATGTATTTTTATATGTAAATAACATTCAGAAACTGTAACTGAAATAAATAAGGATCAATAAATACTGAAAGAAAAAATAAAACATCACAAATGGCATTTATTTATTATTTCATCTGACGTGCGTAAACACAAACCGAAGCGCACAGAGGGGTGCTGTAGATGGGGTGTTGAAGACGTGCTAAAAAAAGAAACAAAGTATGTTTATTCACACATTTTTCTCTATTAATAGTACGTGAGTGTAAATTACAGCAGCATCATATATGCCTAAAGGATTGAAGGTTGTCGGGTAAAAGAAGAGCATATTGATGCAGTTCACTCTTCCGGAAATATTTAGTTTATACGTAGAGTTACGCTTCAACTAAGGTTAATGGTGCAACGAAAAAATATTTAGTTGTGCGTAAGTTGTAACTAAGATGCCCATTTACGTCAAAACTAGGCTAAATTGTAACTTACGTACAGCTGGTGCAGCCGACCCCTAGTCGTTTGTGTTCATCGCTGAATTCAAGCGCTTCACACTGGACCTTACAGCGCTAAGTGCTTGCATGACCAAGTGAATGCATCTGCGCTAGTAAGCTCACGCCGTGCTGCCGTTTGAACTATGTGCCGAGCGGATAAACGTCCGTGTGGTGCGGTTCAAATGAGTACATTTACATTTACATTTATGCATTTAGCAGACGCTTTTATCCAAAGCGACTTACAACTGCATTCAGGCTATACATTTGTATTGTCAGTATGTGTGTTCCCTGGGAATCGAACCCACAACCTTTGCGCTGCAAACGCAATGCTCTAACCACTGAGCCACAGGAACACATTAAGTAGTGATTTTAGCCGAGTAGTGCTGTTTCGGTCCACTTTTGGTGCATAACCACTGCATCAAACTCTTGTTATCCTTTTATCAAGGAAATTGGTATCGCTTTAATTATCACTGTTCCTGTGGTTCAGTGGTAGAGCATTGCGTTAGCAGCGTAAAAGGTTGTGGGTTCAATTCCCATTGAACACATGTACTGATAAAAAAATGTATAGCCTGAATGCACTGCACTGTAAGTCGCTTTGGATAAAAGCGTCTGCTAAATGCATAAATGTAATTATCATTATCGGTCTATTGCCCAGCCCTATACATAAATGGATTGCACAATTGCACCTTCCCTTTTAAGTTTTTGTCGTTTACAGGAAGAACGGCGTCTCAGAACGGCCTACGAGAATGCAGAAGGCGGCGAGCGAGAGAAGTTTGCGCTCTTCTCTGCTGCCGTGCGAGGCAGTCACGAGAAAGAGAGGACCAGGGCCGAACGGACCAAAAACTGGTCCGTTATTGGTTCGGTGTTGGGCGCCGTCATTGGGGTAATGGGCTCCACTTATATAAACCGGGTACGTTTGCAGGAGCTCAAGAGCTTGTTGCTGGAGGCCCAGAAGGGACCGGTGAGTCTTCAGGAAGCCATCAAGGTCCAAGCCAACATGCACAAAATACAACAAGATGAGCTCAGTAACCTCATCGACTCACTCAGGACGGCTTTGAAAGGCAGCGTAAAAGATGTGAAATCAGTTATACCAGCGTTTGTCCCACTAGCGGCTGCCGTTGTACCTGCATCCAGTGCTTCAGAAGAAGCGATTCAAGAGATTCTCCAACACAGCCAAAGAGCCCAAGGGCTCATTGAAAGCTTTAAACCGCAGCTGGAGCATCTGGAGGAAAGCGTCGGGAAGGTTGAGACCGAGCTGCAGGTGGTTAAGACGACCCTACAGTCCCGTCCCATGGAGAAGCCAGTCATTCAAACCCGAGACAGGCAGCTCTTTGTATGCGATACAGAGGCTGTCGTTCAAGGCCTCGGTCAAACGGAGAAAAGACTGGAAGCGCAGATCAACAAAACAAGTCTATACAATACAGTCCTGACAGGTGCGGCGTTTGCTGTGACTGTGCCAGTTCTGTACATACTGTTGAGAGGTACTTGAGAAGTATGCAGGCAATGTGCACTTTATAATACACTAGAGAATAATGTATCTAAAGACTACAATTATTGTCCAAGGTTGTAAAAGATTAAATATTGTCAATACTAAGCATCACTGTTGTAGTTGCATTCTTTGTGTTCTTTTAATTATTACGTCATATGATAACATACTGTACTAAATAATGTAAGTAATATGAAATAATTTAAATGAAATTCTTTCCACATAGAAACAACAGTCGTGTTTTCTAAAGAAAATATAAAAAAATCTCATTCGTTTTATTATAAATATAAACATAATAACAACCATCTGAGGGGTCACATATGTGACTCTTCACTGTAGATCGAACTGCTTACTTTCTTTTAAGACAAAATGCGAACTTTCTAGTGAACTCTATAATAGAACTATATTCTATTCTATATCTCTATTCTATTCTAGTGCTATATGTCTAGTTTTTCTATCAGTCCTAACATGTCCGCCCCTCTTCACGGGTCAAACCAATGAACGTTCAGTTCGGAATGACGTTACTGCCACTGGACCAATCACAATGCTCAGATTCGCTTCCTCAATACATATTCATAGCGCTTCGCGCGCTTTATGATCACGTGGAGCGTTTTCGCGCGAAAACTCAGTCTTCCCGGGAAAAAACAGTCTACAGTCGAGTTGCTGCATAGGACGGACGTGAGAAGATGGCGGTGAGTGTGCTTATGTATATTATTTATGAATTCGTACATAAATCGTTTAAATGTAGTTCAAATGTGTTTTAAGTTTGCAGACGTGTTTGAAAATATGCGAAGTGTGCATGGCTTGTCTAACATTAGATTGTCTAGTAAAGTTGAAATGTAAGGATCTAGATATTACAATAAACTCGATACAATAAACATTATACAATAAATATGCGTTCATATTTACACATACGTTGTGATTTTTATTCGATTTCTGTATTATAAATATTTTTTATAACTAGCTGTCAAATTATTTCACTTATTAGGAAAAAGTTTAAAAACTATATAAATATGATGGAAATGTTTGCTTTTAACTTCACTGAAACTGGCGTATGTAATATTTTAGGACTATTGTCTGTTGAAGAGTTAACGTTAAGTCGGTCTAAAAGGTCCCACGTGGGTAAAACTTGTTTCTTTGTTGTGGCTTAACAGTTGTTACAAGTTATATGTTGCAGCAATAAGCTTCTATAATCTTTCGGGCCAATGTACATATAAATCTAAACATATTTAAAATAATATCTACTCAAGCACTTCTAACTAAAGTGTTAAATTGCAATTATTTAAATTATGGCTCTTACATTATAACTGATATTTCTTAAATAATATGATAGAAGAGCTTCAGTTTTGAACACATTGGCTGACTGACAGGTCTGTTTTTCAGAAGTAATATTTAGTTTCAGTATTATTATCTCAGTCTGATCTACATTATGTGCATTTTCCACATTGACCTCTAGTCTCTCACTTTAAATTATAGTGTAACACTTTTTTGCTGTATACAACACTGACATTTTTTGGGGTTCATAACAGGATTCATCAGAGTCGTTACACATGGCCACCAGCCCCAGTCGCGGCTTGCGGCGGGGGGACCTGACCTCCAGCCCCGGCAGAGACCTGCCCCCGTTTGAGGACGAGTCCGAGGGCATTCTGGGAGACAATATCCTTAATCAGGAGGACGGAGACGGAGAGGAGCTGATCGGAGATGGGATGGAGAGGTGAGAGAGGGGATTTATTATATTAGAGACCTCATGAAACCTGTCAAGAACATGTTTAGGTTATGTTTAACCCCCCCTAAAATACAAAAACAGCTCTATGTAGGATAGCAACTATATATGTGCCATTAAACAGTTTTTTTTTTTGTATTCTGATGCTGTGATTATAAATATGAAAAGATGTTTACATCCAAAAGGTTGGAATATTGCATAAAAAAATGCACAATTGTGTTTCCAAACATCAGGTGCTTGAAATAGATATTATGATGGCGTTTATTGCATGTAGTCTTATTTGCATGTAATTACATCCAAGTAGAGGTCTGCACGGGCTCAAAACTGAAGCCCGAACCCGCCCCGTACCCGAGATTGTCTGACCCGACCCGACCCGAAATCCCCCCCCCAACGAATAGCCAACTAAAAAAAAAGGAAAAAGGCTGCATTTCACGATTGCATGCAAAGAAACGGATTAATCAAGGCTCTGCCATTTCACAAACATTTACCAGTTATGAAAGTTTGTGAACATCAGGTGCAGCGGTCGCATACATTCTGCCGAGTTTATGAATTTTGTATGGACAAGAAGATGATGACCGTGCAAATTATGGTCATTTTTTGTCAGTTAAGGCTCGTTAGCATTCTGTCTACTTTAAATCAGACATAAGCTCTTAAATAAGATTGTATTTATTTGAATGAATTAATCATTTATTTGAATTAGCGAGAGAGAGAGAGAGAGAGAGAGAGAGAGAGACCGAGCGAGAGAGAGAGAGAGAGAGACCGAGCGAGAGAGAGAGAGAGACCGAGCGAGAGAGAGAGAGACAGAGAGAGAGAGAGACAGAGAGAGAGAGAGAGAGACCGAGCGAGAGAGAGAGAGAGAGACCGAGCGAGAGAGAGAGAGACAGAGAGAGAGACCGACCGACCGACAGAGAGAGAGACCGACCGACCGACAGAGAGAGAGACCGACCGACCGACAGAGAGAGAGAGAGAGAGAGAAGGGGGATGAAAGTTGCGCGTGCATGTGAACCTGCTTCTGCGCGTCTCTCTCTACAAGCAATGAGGCTTAGTTACTTCAAAAACAGCGATGTTACCCCTCATTGCAGATAAATATAATGTTGTGACTTGCGAGTCAGTAGCCTGTCGAAGCTATTTTACTAATAAAAGTTTCCGTGCTGTTTGTGCTCGATCTCTCTGATATGTGTGTGCGTGCGTCTGTGAAAGCAGCGAAGCCTCTGCATATAGTTTTGGTTTAGCTACAAACCCGAACCCGACCCGAGCCCGACGCTATCCATTAAACATTAACCCGAAACCCGACAGTATTTCGGGACCCGCGGGTTCGGGTCGGGTAGCAGACTTCTACGTCCAAGTAATTTATCATGCAGGAAAACAAGAGCCACAATGGCTCCCCCAGCTGCAGCAATTTTTTTTTTTATTATCAATACTTCGTGCTGGTTTCCTAGAATGTGACAGTTTCGTTGTCTTGAGTTCATGGGAAGAAACTGGTGCTTTCGCTAATGTTTTATGCAACATACCTAAAGTTAAATTCACAACCTTGCATGGAAACACAGCTAACATTGAAGCTAACATTCAATTCTAATTAAGATTTTAATTATAATAAAAAATCAACCTCAGCTTCTGTTTCTAAACGATCGGGAGCCCTTTTATATTACTGTAAGGTTACAGTTAACAACAGAGCCTGAACTTAAATTCAGTTACTATTTATTTTTAACTATAATAATTGATGCTCAAATTGACAAAATTGTATGCAAACGCGTACATACATTTTTTAATTAACTTCTAAATTATACAATTTCTATTTGCTGTTGAAATATAATCATTTACAGAGTCCTAAATTGTTTAGTAAAATATTTATTTAAACATAAAATAATTAAGACATCACTAACAAGTAAAGTGATTATAATAAAGTATGATCTAATATTTCACAAAATGCTCTTTACTAGACTCAAATAATGAGCTGTAGACGCTGATGACTTGCCCGAGGTAAATGAAATGCTACGAGACATCGTTTACAAGCCGTTTTAAGCATGTCTTTCCGCGGCTGAAACACTAATTGAGCGATTACGTGAAGGGTGAGACGTTCATTAATGTATATTTTGCGTTAAAACTAGTAATAAAAGCATCACCGGCATTTCTTTTTTTAATTTCCAGAAAAAAATCGAATAATTTGCATTGGTAACCGAACCGAAAGACTCGTACTGAAAATGTTTAGCTTGAACACGTAAACCGTTGCACCCCTAATTTCTACTGTAAATATCACAGAGACTACCGTGCCATCCCAGAACTGGACCGTTATGAAGTGGAGGGTCTGGATGAGGACGAAGACCTCAGTGAACTCTCTCCTGGCGCTCGG
Source organism: Oxygymnocypris stewartii (assembly GCA_003573665.1). Classification (NCBI taxonomy): domain Eukaryota; kingdom Metazoa; phylum Chordata; class Actinopteri; order Cypriniformes; family Cyprinidae; genus Oxygymnocypris; species Oxygymnocypris stewartii. The sequence continues at coordinate 312,301 of QVTF01024648.1, read as the reverse complement.
GCAGACGCAGAAGCGGCTATGAGACGACGCGACCGAGAACAGGGCCTTGGTATGGGCCGCATCGGACGCGGGCTTCTTTACGGTGGGTGTTTCAGTCATCAACAAATAGTCACACCACAAACCACTCAAATAAAAAGCCATTAAGCTAAAGCCGTTTGTGGTTTTGTGATGGACAGACAGTGAAGACGAGGATGACAAACGACCCACAAAGAGGCAGCGGGTTCTTGCGGAGAGGGCAGCTGATGGCGTCGCGATGGACGGTGAGGATGAAGAGATGATCGAAAGCATTGAGAACCTGGAGGACATGAAGGGCCACACGGTCAGGGAGTGGGTTTCAATGGCCGCCCCGCGACTGGAGATCTACCACCGCTTCAAGAACTTCCTGCGCACACATGTGGACGAGCACGGACACAATGTGTTCAAAGAGCGCATCAGCGACATGTGCAAAGGTGGGTGGCGGATGGTCGTCGTGGAGCACCGTGTTGTTGATTTCAGTGATTCTTAACGTCATATTTTGGGATCTCTACAGAAAATAAAGAGAGTTTGTTGGTGAACTATGAAGAACTGGCTTCCAGGGAGCATGTGCTGGCGTATTTTCTCCCGGAGGCTCCCGCAGAGATGCTTAAGATCTTCGATGAAGCTGCCAAAGAGGTGGTGCTGGCCATGTACCCCAAATACAATAGAATCGCACATGAAATACACGTCCGCATCGGTAACCTGCCGCTGGTGGAAGAACTTCGATCGCTCAGGTACGAACGACTCCACTTCTTTTGTTTTTCCTAATACATTTAATGCACTGCGTTAATCTCTCTCTTGGGTGTATTCAGAACAGCAACAAAGTAATACAAAAATGTAATTATTGTGTATGTTAGGGATGCAGAAATACAGTTAGTCCACGGTTCAATACGTACACGGTTTTCGGTTCAGTTCTGATGGCTTGTTGTTGTTTTTTTGTAACAAATTAAAAACAAAAACTCCTTTAAACCTCTGTACACTTGAAAAAGCCAATATTATTATATGTCTGCATAGCATTTCTTTTGAAAGAGGTATTATTTTTCAGATTTTTACCCAAAGTAGGATGGATTGGTCATTATTGAGCACTATAAACACATGTTTTTCAATCATACTGGATGCCAGAAGACGCCCTCGTGCAGGAAATCTACATATGCATCATAGACGTAACACTGATGATGTTACAGGAAATAATTAATATGGATAAAGGCATCGCTATAGCCGTATAAAAATAAGATCTAATGTTAAAGGTGGGGTAAGTGATTTCTGGTAGCCAATGTTGATATTTGAAATCACCAAACCAAACACGCCTTTACCCCAAAAAGGCTCTCTCCCCTATTTGGATAGCTCCGGCCCACACATATGTACGCATCCCAGGCAACTGTGAAACAAAGCAAAACCAATGTTGCTCACCTATTGCGAAGAAACAAATCAACCTCGGCGTCTGATCGTAGGCCTTCCCGCTCCTTGAGTTCTCTCCAGCGCTGGAAAGCAGGTCCGATATTTATACGAGGCCTACTTATCATAACACGATAAGCGGCGCCACAAAACACTCATAATCACTGATGCTGTCTACACTGGATGCGACACGACAATTCCCGACAGTAAACTGCTGCTGCGTTATATTTATGACGCATTGAGACAAATTTCAAATGATTTTCATTGGTCGCTTTGTCACGTCCAGTGTAGACAGTCTTTAGCGGTGTCCGGTGTAGACACGGTGTAAGCCTTCTTTTGTTCCGCAGATGTTTTTCATCTCTTATCTTTCTGTCGTTGCTCAGCTAATGTCCGTCATGTGCACGGATGAGCGCTCTCTCCTCTGGATCATGAGTAGACACGCCTCTTATTGCTGGTTGGCTACACGTTTGTTTTGGTACTGGTCCCGATTCAGTTTTCGAAAGCGTTTTTGAAAAAATACATACCCTACCTTTATCCCTTTACGATTCCTGTAAAATGTGCCTAAAACGCCTAAAAAAGGCATACCCAAAGTAAAGTGCATGCTGTTCTTGGGCCATTTGGATGATATGCATGGTGTTGGTCTCCTTTGAAAGGTGACACTCTGAGGTTTGTTTCTCAACAGTCAGAATCACTGTAAGTCTTACTGATATTGAGTAATAGCACTTTGAATACACTGAAAAATAATTCATTTTTTTTGTAAATATAAGCCTGCAGATGACTATAGCTGGGAGGTATGAACTGGAAAATACATTGAGATCACAGAATGAAGCCTTACCAAGCCACATTTACCATTTTTATAAACAATATATTAGAAAATTAGTGTTTTACACACGTTTATCTAATTTTATGTCTAGACGCTTCCAAAAAAAGTACACTTGGGAGACTCCAAGCGACGCTTTGTAACAGCGACACATACAATGCTGTAATTCTTGAATGCTTTAATGTACAGTCATCATTTTGGGCTCTAGTGAAAGGTTACACTTAGAGCTATTCAGTTTCTCATCCAGATTCACTGTCAATAATTGCTGACACATAGTAACTGAAGCATAAACACATTATAGTGACATTTATTTATAGAATCCAAAATGTGTACACTTTTAAAACTGCATATATATTTATAATCTAAATACATGTTTTTCCTATATTTATATTTCTGTACATAGTAAATAAAAAAAATATTTTCTTATATTGGTGTTATATTGCATCCCTACTGTGTTATTCCTATGTATGTCTGTACTATCATGCATGTCTGCATTGTCAACAAAAAGTGGTCTGATAAAGACACTGATTGTACATGCTGTGTTTATTGTATCTTAAAATGGTTTACATAGTTGAAATCACAAGAATCTCAGCTTTCCGTGAATATATGACATGTAAAAAAGGTTTTTTTTTTTTTTTTTTTTGTGTCCGACGACTTTACCCTGTCACCACTAGGCGTCCCGCGGCGGTACGCTGGATTCTTAAAGGGTTAAACATTTTGAATGATATGTAATTACAATAATCACTCGCCTGCAACAATATATGGTGTATCTGTGTTCTTCAAGTCATCCGGGATATTTTCATAATTGAGTATTTTTATAAGCCATTTCTAATCGATATAGCCTTTGTTACAGTAGGGACGATGTTTGGTGTGTGTTGTTTCTTCAAATATATGCAGAGAAGTGTTTAATCTTTTCAGCACGTGAACTCACGGTCACACACAATAAAACACCGATATTATTTAAACGCAAAACCTACAAACCGCAATTCACAAGCATTTATTGAACCGTGGAGGTCGTACTGAACGATACGATATTATATTGAGTATTGTGGCATCACCAGTGTAGATATAATTATTAAGACAGTCAGTCGATTACAATTTTTTTATCCAATTACATGAGGTTTGATTAATTAATCGCAAAATAAATGTGACCGTGAACCCCACAACATATTATTTAAAGCTGTTTTTGTCAAATGAGAAAGTATAAAGTAGACATTAAAAAGTGTAGCTTTAGAAATATTTTATATTCAACAAAAAGTATTACACTACAATGGCCTTACATAAACTATGCAACATTAAAAAAATGATAATTTGAGAAACATCTCAGTATTGTTTCTTCATACAATGAAAGTCATTGTAACAAAGCAACAGTTATACTATAGCAATATTATATTCAATATAGCTTCTTTTATGTTCCACAAAAGAAATGTTTGAAACGACATGAGGGTGAGTAAAGGACAGAATTAAAATCATTTGTGTGAACTATACTCTTAAGGTTTTTATGTTGTTGTTATTATTCTTAGTCTGATTATTAATAAAATGACTCTACATAAGAAAGTGAATCTGCCTGCAGGTGGCGGTAAATGTCCTCGTTCGATTCGTTCAAACGGCTGAATGAAGTACACGGCTCTCTTTATGATGGGACTTTAAATCATTGATTCGATCAAAACGAGAATTCATTTATAATCTGAACATAACAGTGCTGCTCGGAGACGGACAATTCTGCTATGACTTTAAAGGAAATTATGTTCTCTGCAAAACTGAGCAAAAACAGACAATATTGTGTTTAAAATACAAGACCATATCAACTTCTTATTTACTAAACTGTTGTATAAAATCATATTTAAACTTGTCATATTGGGGACAATCAGCACACGTGTGATATTGCCCTTGGTGCTCCTGTGATATCGATGAGACAAAAACACATACAGGGGCATTTTTGCACCAATATCTTGAATATTAGGGTAGGAGATGTTGCCCAGCATCATATTTGTCAACTGTATGGACTGTAAGATGATATACAGGTCTAGGGGCGGGGCCGGTGCATTAACTGCGTTCAAATATTTTAACTTCTTCCCCAGGCAGCTTCACCTGAACCAGCTCATCCGCACCAGTGGAGTCGTGACCAGCTGCACTGGAGTTCTGCCTCAGCTCGGGATGGTGAAATACAACTGTAACAAGTGCAACTTCATCTTGGGACCCTTCTTCCAGTCCCAGAACCAGGAGGTGAAGCCGGGCTCCTGTCCCGAGTGTCAGTCGCTCGGGCCGTTTGATATCAACATGGAGCAGGTGCGTGAGGACAACATTTCTGTGGGATTTGGGTGAATCTTTGAAGAAAGTGGTGGATTTAATGACTGATTTGGGGTGGAGGGAAACTCTCTATTTTATCTAATCCAAACTGAATTATACAAGTGGTGATTTATCGACCTTTAATCTGGTTTATTCTATAATAAGCTAATACATGTTTGAAGAAAATGATCTTATCTGCTTATGTAAATGTGCTCGTGTCATCTCATTTGTTGCCATAGCAGCTGCTGCTTTTCTTCTTCTGGTGTTAACTAAGGTTCTTGTCTTTCACAGACGGTGTACCAGAACTACCAGCGTATCACCATTCAGGAGAGTCCAGGCAAAGTCGCGGCGGGCCGCCTGCCGCGCTCCAAAGATGCCATCCTGCTGGCCGACTTGGTGGACACTTGCAAACCTGGAGATGAGATTGTGAGTCAGCAGACCCTGATCAATACAATAATTATCAAATCCGCTTTAATAAACGGGATTGAACTGCCCTGCATTCATCCCAGACAATAGATCAAACTTGGGATGAAGTTCATTGTTCATTTTGGACTTAAGAAACTCTTTAGCCATTAAACAAGCTGAACAATATTAACATAAATATGTATATAAAATATGCTTTGAAATTTAGACGTGCAAATAATAAAAATAGCCTTTCGTGTTGTATCACTATAACTTATATGCAAGTAATATTAAGTTTAAGTAAAGTTTACACTCCCCTAATTGTGTATTTATAGTTGATTGTCCTCTATTCAACTTCAAATCATTTTTCGCTATAATATATTATTTAATATTTTAAATAAAATATTCTCCAAAAATGTGTTATTTCTGCTGGAGCTCACAGGAATGTACCTCCACAGCTGCATATTCTTATAATATTTAACTAAATTAAATAATATAACATTTAAAATATGTCCATCTAAATGTCTTGGACTTCTTATAATGTTTATATTACTAACTATATTAAATAATCTTCAAGTAAGAATACCCTTTAAATGTACATTTAGATATTTTATTATATAATATTTGATTATAAATCTAAATAAACATTCCCTATAAAAAAATATTTTTGTGGAGCTCACATTTATATTATGCGTTTATGTATTTATTTATTTTCACTAAATATTGGAAACGATACTTGAATATTATTAGGAACTCACATGAATCTGCCTCAACAAGCAAACTTGAATATTATTTGATATAGTTATATAAATATTCCAATAAAATACGTTTCAAATATGTGTAGTTATTTATTGTTGAACTACATAACATTCTTAATAATACTTTGATATATATATATATTTAAATAAAATGTTTTATTTTTGCAGGAGCTCACAGGAATCTACCACAACAACTACGACGGCTCTCTCAACATGGCTAATGGGTTCCCCGTCTTCGCTACTGTAATCCTGGCCAATCACATCGCCCGTAAGGATCAGGGCGTGGCCGTGGCAGAGCTCACCGATGAAGACATCAAAGCCATCATGGCTCTGTCCAAAGACGAGCGCATTGGAGAACGGGTGAGCAATGATCATCACATAGCACAGTTTGAGCTTTAACCCTTTAAGAATGCAGCGTACCGCCGCGGGACGCCTAGTAGTGACAGGGTCAAGTCGTCAAATATATATATAGTCGTCATATATTCACGGAAAGCTGAGATTCTTGTGATTTCAACTGTGTAAACCATTTTAAGATACAATAAACACAGCATGTACAATCTGTGTCTTTATCAGACCACTTTTTGTTGACATAATGCAGACATGCACGATAGTACAGACATACATAGGAATAACACAGTAAGGATGCAATATAACACCAATATAAGAAAGAAAAATAAATAAATAAATAATGTACTGTGTACAAAAATAGAAATATAGGAAAAAAATGTATTTAGATTATAAATATACATGTAATTTTAAAAGTGTACACATTTTGGATTCTATAAATAAATGTCACTATAATGTGTTTATGCTTCAGTTACTATGTGTCAGCAATTATTGACAGTTGATCTGGATGAGAAACTGAATAGCTCTAAGTGTAACCTTTCATTAGAGCCCAAAATGATGACTGTACATTAAAGCATTCAAGAATTACAGCATTGTATGTGTCGCTGTTACAAAGGGTCGTTTGGAGTCTCCCAAGTGTCATTTCTTTGGAAGCGCCTAGACATAAAATTAGATAAACATGTGTAAAACACTCATTTTCTAATATATTGTTTATAAAATGGGAAATTTGGCTTGGTAAGGCTTCATTCTGTGATCCCAATGTATTTTCCAGCTCATACCTCCCAGCTATAGTCATCTGCAGGCTTATATTTACAAAATAAATGCAGGCGGAATTATTATTTTTTTTTTTTTGTGTATTCAAAGTGCTTTAAAAGTGCTGATATTACTCAATATCAGTAAGACTTGCAGTGATTCTGACTGTTGAGAAACAAACCTCAGAGTGTCACCTTTCAAAGGAGACCAACATCATGCATATCATCCAAATGATCCAAGAACAGCATGCAATTTACTTTGGGTATGCCTTTTTTAGGCGTTTTAGGCAAATTTGACAGGAATCGTAAAGGGTTAACTTCAGGTTATGATCAGAGTTTCTCAAGATTAAGCTTAATCTCCCTCCTACAGATTTTCGCAAGCATTGGTCCTTCCATTTACGGGCACGAGGACATCAAACGTGGTCTGGCGCTTGCTTTGTTTGGCGGCGAAGCCAAGAATCCAGGTATCCTGCTCGTGTTTTTTCACAGCTATTAATTTGCACGTCCTTCAGAGTCAAAGTTGCTCGATTGTCTTCTGGCTCCCTCAACAGGCGGCAAGCACAAGGTGCGTGGTGATATTAACGTTCTCCTATGCGGAGATCCAGGCACAGCCAAGTCCCAGTTCCTAAAGTACGTCGAGAAGATTGCGAGTCGCGCAGTCTTCACTACAGGTCAAGGCGCTTCCGCCGTAGGTCTGACGGCTTACGTGCAACGTCATCCCGTGAGTCGAGAGTGGACGCTGGAGGCGGGAGCTTTGGTGCTGGCAGACCGAGGAGTCTGCCTCATTGACGAGTTTGATAAAGTGAGTGAATGTTCAAATTGGGACTAGTTTGTAGCTTTAAAGATGTTTTTGGTGCACTTTCACCAATCTTTTGGACCAATTTAGAGCTTAAGTGAACCTGTTTTTTTCTTCGTAATTTAGATGAACGATCAGGACAGGACCAGCATCCACGAAGCCATGGAGCAGCAGAGCATCTCCATTTCTAAAGCTGGAATCGTCACATCACTGCAGGCTCGCTGTACTATCATTGCTGCCGCCAATCCTATCGGTGCGTTCTGGGAGCGTTTTAATGAAAGTCTAAATGAGGGTCATAACTTCAATTTTGCCATCGGCACTTCCAAGAGTTGCATGTTAATCTAAAATGCAGTCAGGATCTTAATTAGTTTCTGCCGGACTAAAAGTTGCAGCAGTGTTTTTGGCAGCAATCATTTTTCTTATTTAAGTTTTCTTTCTCTTAAAAGGTGGGCGTTACGACCCGTCGCTCACGTTCTCTGAAAACGTGGACCTGACGGAGCCCATCATATCCCGATTTGACGTTCTGTGCATTGTAAGAGACACCGTCGATCCTGTGCAGGTGAGTCTGTTGACATCTTAGGGGTGTTTTTAAAATTTTCAATTAAAAATATAACATTTTTTATGCATTTTGGCCATTCATTTACATGACAGCTGTGTTTTGGGGGCCTGAAACCAGTTTCAAAGTGCAAGTTTTCGAAAACAATACTGTAGTCGTCACTGTGTTAACAACAAAAAAGCTCATTTTTGAAAATGGTGAAGTCACACACTTTTAAATCATGTGTTCAATCTGTATGCATGTGTGAAGTTGACATTGCCTTCTACTGGCCTGGCATGCGTGATACTGTGGTTTTAGCCATTTTCGTGGATCCATGTGAACTGGGATCATTTTTGACAAAATTTGCCATCTACATGCAAAACTTCAAAAAAACAAACAGTGACCATTTCCATTTTTAGTGCATTGTTGTCATGTAAACACCCTTAAACAGTGACTGTCCAAGCTTCGTCAATTGCTTTACCGATAATTCTCTTCGGTTTAGGATGAAATGCTGGCGCGCTTCGTGGTGGGCAGCCACATCAAACATCACCCAAGCAACAAAGAAGGGGGCGTGGCCGGTCTAGAGGAGGTGGTGCTGCCAAACACCTTCGATGTCCCGACCATCCCTCAGGAGCTGCTCAGGAAGTACATCATGTACTCCAAAGAGCGCGTGCGACCGAAACTCAATCAGATGGACCAAGATAAGGTCGCCCGAATTTACAGCGACCTTCGAAAAGAGTCTATGGTAAGAGCCCTATTTGAAGCCTAAGATAATTTTATAATGTTCCACCATTTTTCAGGCCATTCTGCCATTTTTCGTAAAATACGCACAGAAAACGTAGTTACGTCAGCGTTATCGTATGTTGCCTCGCAGGCTACAGGAAGTATCCCGATTACCGTGCGTCACATAGAGTCCATGATCCGCATGGCTGAGGCACACGCCCGCATGCATCTGCGGGATTACGTGCTGGAGGACGACGTGAACATGGCTATCCGTGTCATGCTGGAAAGCTTCATTGACACGCAGAAGTTCAGCGTGATGAGGAGCATGCGGAAGGTGATCAAACTGATTATATCGGTCTAGCTGTGCAACTCTAGTGAATTCTGTCTGATCCTCGTTACGTTGGTAACTGAACTCGCATTTGTTGCATTTTTTCAGACGTTTGCACGGTATCTGGCATTCAGACGAGACAACAACGAGCTGTTGCTCTTCGTCCTGAAGCAGCTGGTTTCCGAGCAGGTCGCGTATCAGCGCAACCGTTACGGAGCCCAGCAGGACACCATCGAGATCCCTGAAAAAGATCTGGTGGACAAGGTAAATGTTTAAATAGAAAAGTTCCCTTAAGTACTGAAGATACGTGTCCTTTGAGAATTAGTGTTGTAACAGTCTTTTTTTGTTCTCAGGCCCGACAGATTAACATCCACAACCTGTCTGTGTTTTACGACAGCGACCTGTTCCGCTCGAACAAATTCTCCCACGACGCCAAGAAAAAGCTCGTCGTGCAGCAGTTCTAGGCCTTCGTTCTGGATTTGTTCACAAGCAGTTGCTTCGAATCTCTTGGACTTGTATATATTCTGTCAGACAAATCGTTATGTGGATTGAATATTGTTTTTGGTCCTTTCATGAACTTGTTACGGTTGTAGTGACCCGCTTGGCTTATGTGATCTCATTGGCTGCATTTGAAATGTTCTTGAATGTCAGTTTTGCAGAAGTACTGCATTTATGAAATATGTGATGTAAAAAAAAAATTTGTACTGTTATGTTCTGAACAATAAATCTCAAGCTGTGTAGGTAATTATTTGCTTTAAATGAGAGTAGCATAACTTTTACTTAACAAAGCTTGTTAGCGTCAGTGAATAAAATATTAAAAGGTACTTTCACAATTCAGTTTTTCCTTAGAATTGCAATTTATCAAAATTCTGAGTTTCAAATTTGCCTTTTTCTTTCAATAATGAATTTACATATCGCAGTTTTGATTCTGCCTCAACGTTTTACAATTCTAATTTGTGTACATTTTTAAATACGTTTTGTTTGTATCTCCCAATTCTGACTTCCTCTGAATTCTGAGTTTATCTTTCGTGGGAAAAACTGAATTGTGAAATGTAAACACGCTTGCGAGTTAAGAAATTTCAACTGTGGTTATAAAAATGCAATTCTGAGAATTTGAGAAAAAATCGAATTGTGAAAAAGAAAACACCAGAACTTTAATATAAACAGTTGCAGTTACGTTTATTTTCTTTGTTTGCGGAAACAAGCTTCCAAAAGATACAGCTTTTTTGTGTGTGTGTGTGAGTATATTATTATTACATCTAATAAACTAGTGCGCATTTAATTACAATGTTGTTTGGTTATGCACTGCGTGAGACTTGCGTAGTTGATTATAATCGGAGCTTTCCGATTAGTCGACGTTAGAATTCCATCGCTAACCGTTCATTCTAAAAGAAGCCCGCGGCTTTTAGGACCCTGCGTCGCTGCAGCGAGTCGCCTGCAGTCACTGCGCCAGGAATCAAACCCTCCAAAATCCTCATCACTGCAAATCCATTGACTGCAAGAAGAGCAGCAGACAAGCCTGCCGCGTAGTTATCCTCGCAGTCACGCCTGTTCCACAGTATATCTCACTCGTGCGGACAGACAGACAGTCTCGCGCTTCGTCTGCCCATCAACTGACCTTTTGTTTGCCATTCCGATGATTAATTCGTGTTAGTGCGTCTCGTCGGCTGCGCACATTGAGCTCAGTAAGTCACATATGATGCACATACGAACGAACTGAAACACTGACGCGATCGTTTAAAGCTGCAGAGATGTCAGGCGCGTCTTTCCAGTGCCTGATGTTTGGTGAGTTCAGGATTTCTGTGTTACATGAACGAGTGCTATATGTAAATGTATGACAATATATCTATAATTTTACTAAAATTTTTATTTTTATAAAAATGCTAATACATTTTATTAGTCAGTATTGTAAAAATGATAGTTTACTGGCTAATCTATATGGGAAATGATGTATTTAAAAATATGTCTAGCTCATAATGTTAATGTGTGATGAAAACCAACCTATTGATTATTTAATCACTGATAAATGTCACTGGTTTTGTGATCGGGTACAGTAATCACAAGGTTTGATTTACACTGTCCGTTATTGTGTCTGAGAGCAATATGCATCATTGTCGCCATGAGTGAGGAGACAAAGGTATTGTTATTTTCTGAGATGATCATTCATGATTTGTTGGTGTGTTTTACTTGTCATCCAGTCATTGAAATCATTCAGATATTAGTGTTATTGATCTGGAAGTGCTGGTTATGGCACACGCCCCTTTTCCTCCCTCTCCAGAGACCGAGCTGATGTATTCAGGTCCAGTCAGGGTTTTCAGCATGATTCATCATGTAACTGAGAAAGAACAGTTTGCAGCTGTTGTGGACACCGAGTGTGTGTGTGATGGCTTGTCATGCCCATGAGGCCACGGCTGACAGATTGTGCTGGTCAAAAGCTGCTCCAGACAGACCGATGATGACCAGACACAACAATGACAGGTCAGGTCAGGTTTGTTTAGTCTAATTAGCAGCACAGATTCAGTCCCTGTTCAACACCACACTTCTCTTTCAACTCGCATGGCATTGGATTATTTGCTCATCTTCTTTAACCATCGTATTTGCAAAACTGTGGTTGTCCAAATGATAATCAATACACCAAAAAAGGGTTACTACCCTTTTACTCTAATAAAACTGTATCACATTGATACCATGATGCATTTTTGCAGCTCCATCTAAATACCATGCTAATCATTCAATCTCATGATATACATGTCGAAGTATGTCCCTATTTTTGTGGTATTACTTTGGTAATACAATGTTTTTGGAATCTATACCATGGTATTTTTGAAGTATCTTCCCATATCAAAAACATTTGATGTCATGGTCAAAGTGCTGTACTGCCATTTTAATTTAGGTTACTGTTTCAGTATTACCATGTAGATACCATAGTATATCATAATCACCCAATAGTATAATATAAACATATATCAAAATATTACCATATAGTAATACAAGGTTTTGGAACTTATACCATGGTATTTTCTGAAGTACCTTGGCGTACCATATCATAAACATTTGATGTCTTCATCAAAGTACTGTACTGTCATTTAATTTAGGTTATAATAACAATATTACATGTAGATACCATAGTGTTTTTTACAGTTCCTTGGAGTACCATGTAAATATCATGGTATGTACCAAAGTATTTCCTTGTTTTCGAGATAGTATAATAATTGAAATGTTAAGTTTTTGAACTTATACCTTAGTATTCTTTGAAGTACTTTGGTGTACCATATTGTAAACCTTGTCAAAGTACTGAGTTGTCATTTAATTTAGGTTATAGTTACAGTATTATGTTTATCCCATGTCGATACCATCATTAATTGAACATGTCCCATTTGGAGAGCAATTTAAATGATCATCATTCGGTCCTACGGTGCAACTCATGCCCTCTTTAGCAGTATCAGGCACTGCAGACCTGCAGCTGCCGGTCTGTAGACTATAAATCTGACTCATAACACTCGATGCCACCTACACCCACAGACACTGCTGCATTGAAAGCTGGCACAGCCCAGAATCAGGTGACATCAGCATGTATCTCTGAGCCCGTCTTGACTCGAGCCGCTCGTTTGAGATGTGCCGTTATCTCTGAGAGGAGAGGAAAAGAGATGGAGAGGATTTAAGACAGAGAAATAATTGGCAGCTGTGTGTATTCACAAAGTGTTGCTGAAATCCAGGTGCCTCACACTTTAAATTGGGCCAAGCTTTGGTGGGTTTGGTGATTTATGAATCATTTTATTCTGTGTTCAGACACCTCGTCTCTTTCAGAGAGAGTATGATACTGGCGCTGGCTGAACTGCTCATATATTTAGTACAATAGCTGCTATGTGTTCGTATCAGATGGCAAAGGATTGTGGCGTCTTGGTCTGAACGGATGAATGCGCACTATATTAAGACATCTGAAATCAGTCAGAAACAGGTGGGCGCTGGTCATGTTGAGACAGCTAAGATATAAAAAACACACTGTAAAAGATGTCAAGAACATGTCTGTTCATATTTCATTGCCCTTTTATTCTCAGGAAACGTGCTAAATATTAAATAAGTAGATTTTAATTAATGCAGAGAACTGAGTAAAGGGAAATTTTATATATATATATATATATATATATTGTTTCTAAAGCTCTTCTTACAAACATTTTAGCAAGATATATATTTTTAGTAGTGCCTCTCTGCTGTTATTAAACTTCTTCTATTGTCCTTCAAGTTTATGCACAAATGTTTCATCTTCTTGAATTTAATTTGGTTCATCCAAATACCCAAGTACAAAGATCCCAGACAGGGATTGTTGCCGCAGAGGCTCTATAAACGAGATATCAGCTTTTATGATTAATGTACCATCTAACTGTGTGTCCAAACTTTGAGAGCATCTCCGGGGCAGAAGGCCAAGGAGCGTTCCTCAGAGATAGACGTGTTTGGGTTTAATCATCAGCAAATTCTCTATACGCTGTTCAAGCAAAGTCAGAAGTAGCCTTGCAGAAACCGGAGTCCACAGAGGCAAGATAAGATTGTGTCAACCATAATTAATGTGATCTACTGAGGTGGGATGTTGATGCTTTCTAAGGACCTACATCACAGAGATCGAGGTGATACTGTGTTTGGTATTTCACTTTTGGGATGCTTTACTGGTTGGTAGATGTTTAGGAAGAATCTAAAGATGGAGAAAAACCCAAAATTTAAATGATGTAATTATTACTTCTTTTTATTCTAATCTAGTTTGACCATTGTTGACCAGTGACCATAAAAGGTCAATAAAGGCACGATGAAAGTCCATGTGGCTTGTGCATTGTATTCCAAGTCTTTTGAAGTCGTCAGATTGTTTTGTGTTAAGATTAGACACAAAGTAATTATTCACTAATAATCTTGGCTCTATCTTAGTTTTGGACTATATATTTGGATCCAAGTACCAAAGGCATTCAGCATCATCGACATCAAGCCTGTGCAACGCACGAAGTTGTCGCACCATATTTGAACGCAAATACAGAAGTGCCATGAAAACAAAAGTCGTATAATGTCCAAATTTTGGAGAATTGTATTCTGGCTTTTATTCTGCAGGTGTACAATATACTTCAGTTGACATTTTGTTGCACTTTTCAAAGTTGATTGTTGGATATTCACACCAAAATCCAACTTAAATAGATTGTATAGCATTACTGATAATGTAGAATGTTTTTCGAAAAACAAAGTGGTCTTTTAATCCTTAATTCTCTCAGATTAATCAGTAAATGTCATTTGGTTATTTGGGATAATACTCTCCAGCAGTGTCCCATTTTGGAAGTTTCCACAGCATTGCATGGCTTGAATTCACTGGGTCTCTAAAACCCCTGGAATGATTCCAGAAGGCGAAGTTGATCGATTCATAAACTGGAGCAGGAAGTGCCTGGTTTTTCCACTCTGTTAATTACCACACAATCACACACTTGCTAAATATATTATCGGAGTCGCCGAGATGTCAGCCTGCTGGTCTCAATTAAACCGAGCCTCGCTAGAGAATATATTTCATTAAACAGATCCATGAATAAAAACTAAAGCCGTGTCAGAATTGTGTAATTGGCTTTTAAACTCCAGCTTGGCTCCAACAGAAGAGTAGTTGCAGATTTCAGCCCAGTTGTCGCCTTTTTCGGCTGTCCAGTGTTTAAACCAATGCTAATCCTGTGGTGACCTGGTAGGACGAGGAAAGATAAGACCGGGTGGTTTGAGAGACAACGCTAAGCCGGTAAGATACAGAGCCAGCTGTGGTTGAAGCCTATAAGGGCCAGGATTCAAGATGTCTCCAGTCAGTGTTTGATGGATGCATGCATCATTGAAACCATCTGTCACTGTTGAAGGTATTAAGAAAGATTCATTTGCGGTGAAGGAGTTGGTTTGGTTCTTTGTTGACGATTTTGATTTGAGTATTCAATGAATCCAAGTTGAAAAAGTGAACTACTTCTATCTATTTTTCTTTCATTTAGGTTCAGTTCTCTTGGTTTTGGTGTGTGCTGAGGTTCTGAGTACTGGTCCAGCGCTCCTACCCAACCCTCTCAACTCCCACGGGCCAGTTCTGCATGTTCCCGTAGGCTTTGAGGAACACGATGAGGTCTCAAGGGATCACAGGCCTAGCTTCATGGAGAGTTCTCAGGAGAGCTCTGGGTTCTTTAGCGAAGACAGCGAGGATGGCAAGAATGCTCATTTAGAGACCAAAGACACCAGCGTTGACCTAAGTGCCATGAATGGTGAGTAGAAGCAGTAACTCGAAAACATGATTCACGCATGTTACTACAAAGACATCAAGTTTGTCTATGTAAACTTTCAAAGTGATAAAGAAAATCACTTTCTTGTTCATCTGATGTCATGGATGTCATTTGTCAATCAGGGGTGGAAATATTCGCTCTGACACTGATATCATTAAATTAAATTACGAATAAAATGTATTTGCATATTTACGTAAAACAAATGGGTCAGGTACTTTTCATTTGTCAGCTGATGGTGTTAATATATTCACTCTGACACAAATTGGACTATTCAATTATGAATTAAATTTTGTTGCAATATTACATTGGAAAATGCATCAAGTGCTTGTCATTTGTCAACCAGAAATGTAAATATATTCGCTCTCAGACAAAGTTTTGACTTGATTCGATTATTAACAAAAATTGGTTGCACATTTACAATCAAAAATTGGTCAAGTGATTGTCATTTGTCAACAAGTAATGTAACTATAGTTGATCTGACAGTGATTGAATGATTTAATTATGAACGAAATTTGTTCACATTTGAATATTATATTAGAAAATTATATACAATTTTGCAACCAAATTTAGTTTTTTCGCAACCACAATTGCTTGTCATTTGTATATTAGAAATGTAAATATAGTTGCTCTTACAGTGATCTGACTTGATTCAATTATGAAGTAAATTTAGTTGCATATTTACGAGAAAAATGTGTCAAATACTTGTTTTTTTGTCAACTAGAGGTGTTAATGTATTTGCTCTGACAACTGTATGACTTAGTTAAATTATGAATGAAATTTGGTTGCATAATTGCTACTGAAAATAGGTAAAGTACTTGTCATTTGTAAGCTAGGGGTGTTAAAGCAATATTCGCTCTGACAATGATTTGACTTAATTACGAGCATAATTTGGTTGCATTAGAATGTTCAAAAGGGGGTCAAATGTTTGACATTTATCCAATAGATGTGTAAATATATTTGCTCTGACAGTTTTTTGAATCGATTCATTTCATATTGAAACTTGGTTGTGTATTTATTTTCAAAAATGGCTGCAAAAGTATATGCTGCACCTGTAAATTGTGCAACAAAGGCATTGAATGACGACAGATTCCTATTAGTTCAGAACCTCTGTATGAATCAGCCTCTAGACAGTTATTTAACTCGAAAAAAGAGGGCGTTTGAGGTGTAAAGTGGTGTGAACAACAGCTTTTAGGACTCATTATCGTACGTCATTTCCTCGACACTTGCAGTCGTCTCCTGATGTTTACCCTTTTTTTTGTTGATTAGAGTTTTGTCAGCTTTAACATTTCCATTGATGTTTCTTAAGTCCACATTGAGGTCTTGGACATGTTTCACAGCAGTGGGTAGAGAAAATATACCCACTTTCTACACAACGCCTGGGAATTAATGTGCCGAAAGCAGTATTATTTTTAGTTCACCTGCTAGCTCGCTGACTGCAGTGGCCTGTTTCCGGTGTGTGCGTATGAGGCAGAGAGAAGGACGAGCTGCCCAATGATTTTCTTCCGTGAGGAGTGTGACATTGTTTGATTTTCTCTGGTGGATATCAGCTTGATTCAGCGGGCACACTCATGCTGTAAGCTCAGTGAGACATCAATGTTATAATTTATCATATTAGTGATTTGAACAAACCCATAATCCGAAGTATCAAACCTTGGCACATAACTTACTCATACTCAAGTTTTCCTTTGAAACATTTTTAGCTTAATAATTGGACTCTATGTGTGCACTGCATGGACCTGAAGACAACAACACAACTATCTGCTTTAGAACTTGAGACAAACTTGAAAATGTTCAGTTAATTGCTTTACACAAGCGCACATATGGAAGATGAGTGAATTTGCAGCCACAGCAGTAAATCTGAGCATGAACACGTGAGCCTGTCACACTCAACCGCTGCTGAATGGGTAACGCACTCGCCGTGTCACACTGCAGACAGGCTTAACTGATCAGCCATATGGAGAGACAGGTGGACACAACTATGACTGAGAGCTGTGTGTGTGTGTGTGTGAAGACACTTCCAGGTGTGGTGTTCTCACCTGGCTCTGTGCATGTACCTCCTCACCAGGAAAATTAATGTTTATCTGTTTAGGAAATAGACAGAGACTTTTGTTTTACTCAGTCTATCTGTCTGTCTTTCTATTATTCTGTCGATCTAGATGTTTGTTTGGACTATCTATCTTTCTGTCTCTGACTGTTTTATCTATCTATCTATCTATCTATCTATCTATCTATCTATCTATCTATCTATCTATCTATCTATCTATCTATCTATCTATCTATCTATCTATCTATCTATCTATCTATCTATCTATCTATCTATCTATCTATCTATCTATCTATCTATCTATCTATCCCTGAGGTTTGGTGCTCTTCTGTCGACTCTCACAGGAGTTTTCAGTCCTCTTGTCCCTTTCACACATCTACCTGTCTTTAATTAGTGTGAAGACCTCCGGTTACCTGATGCGTTTCATCCCAAGCCAATAACAGTTCAGTAATGTAATTCCACTGGATCTTAGGCGATGATGAGAAACACTGGCTGTCAAATTTACAGTGTTATTGTTCTCTAATAGATGCTTTCAGAAGTTTTCAGTACATGTATCTGTTTGTTTTTGTGCTCCCAGAGCGCTGTCTGATGCCCAAGAAGGTGGGACCTTGCCGTGGGGCGTTCCCTCGCTGGCACTTTAACCCCATCACTAAGAAGTGCGAAAACTTCATATTTGGAGGCTGCAAGGAAAACCGCAATAACTTCCTGTCACTGGAGGAGTGTGCTAAAGCTTGCCACACAGTCCTTGGTACGCTGCTTTTTCATTACATCCAGTTATGTTCATTTTCTTGATAAAGTGCAGATATATCGGCTCTCTCCTGCTGACACTAGACAATAGCTCTCCTCATTACAGCACGTCTCAGTGTGGCAGTGTGTGCGTCTCTTGAATAATCAGGCTGATATCGAGAGCTCTCGGGTCGCTGATGTGTGTGTTGTGCCAGACGCAGGTGCAGTGCTGCAGTGCAGCTGCTCGAATCTGCTGTACTCAAGAAACGAAAGATGAATAAGACAGTGTGCTCCCTTCAGATCTTACTACACTATATCGTACTATACTATAGTGTGATAACAACATTTTCTTAAGTGTTTGCTCTGTACTATAAGGCAAGTTTATTTATACAGCACATTTCATACACAATGGTAATTCTAAGTGATTTACATTAAAGGAAGTGAAATAATAAACTATCCTGTTACACTCAAACTAAATATTTACTAGGCTATGCAAACACTGTACATGCTTTATACAAGACTACATTATACAAGACTTTGTCATCTTTGACTTTGACTGTATCCCACTTGAGATGGACTACTGATATTTATTATTTTAAAATTTGGTTATCGGTTGTTTAATATCCATCTACTGATAGCTAAATAGTGTTTCTCTAAAGAAAATGTTCATCTATGTTTAGATATAGCCCAAAATAAATCTGAAAATAAGTTTCCGACCATTTATATCACAACTTGGCATCAATATAATGGCATAAATAAAAGCAATACAAATAAATTAAATAGTATTTAAATATAAAAACATTTAAATATTATTTTTATTATATATAATGTTATTAAATATTAGGTAAGCTTTTTTATTAGTAGTGTAATTTTTTTATTTTATATAGTTTTTTATTAATATTTTGAAATAGCTTTATTTTTATATTTGCATTTTAACTTCAGCAAAAGTTTTAGTAATTTCATGTTTTTTTTTGTATTTGTATAGTTAGTATTTAAATCTCTAGATTTGTTTTGAATTGAATTTAGATGTTGCGTTTAGTTAAATCAGAAATCTTACTAACTGTAAAACTGTAATTTATTTTTGTAAAAAAAACAAAAATTGCAAAAATGTTTTTGCTTTATTTCCTTGTAGATTACATCCCTTCATCCCCAGAACCACCATCTTTGCCACTTTCTCTAAGCCAAAAGCCCACTGTGACGAATTTCTCTTCCTCATTGTTCATCCCTACGACTGAGTCCATCGACCCGGAGCAGTGGGAGAGTGATTCAGAATCGAGTGGCTTCCTTCTCCACCCCTTATCCGGGTCGTCAATCGCAGGTGCCGAAGACCACGCCCACTCCACAGCCACGCCCCCTGCCCTCGGACTCGCCCGTCAGAACCAGCCAGAGGCCACAGCTGGGCCTGACAGGCGCCTGACGTCCGATGACCCGTTTGATGACGAGAGGGGCCGTGTGGTAACACAAGCGCCCACAGCTCCTGAAATCGGGCCCCTGCCGAGCCGAGAGCCCCTGCAGCCCGACGGACCACACCAGGATGATTCTGAAGAAGATGAGGACGAGGAAGAGGAAGTGATTTTTCCCACCGAACCTGATGAGGAGGAAGAGGACGAATGGCGGTACCTCACGCCGCTCACAACCGGACCCTCGTCCTCCCCCGCTTCAGAGCTGCCGCCCGTGGTGTTCACCGAAACCGCCTGGCAGGGGGCGCCATTCACCACAACTGAAGATGAGGAGGGAGTGGAGCTTCGTCACGGCGGCACCGAATATCTCGCTGAAAAAGATCTGCATGACTCAGAGCTGTCCCAGGAGGCCGAGCAGGTACTCAGTGGCTAATGATTTGAGTTCTATAATAATAGATATATTTAGGGGTGGCACGGTACTTGTATTCGTACCAAACCATCACGGTACGGACCTCTCGGTTCAGTGCATGAGGCCTTACGACGACTACAGGCAATTCACCCCCAATCCAGCAGGGGCGCCTGCAGTAATGCAACGTGTTTGATAGCCGCCAGCAGAAGAACACGTAAGTTGCGTGCTTGAAAACAAAGCCCACTATACAGTCACCATGGCTGCATCCGAAAACTTAGGTTGCTGCCTCGATGCCTTATGAGGCAATGACTTTGTAGGCAGCGTATTTGCACGAAGGCACCTCATGAAACTGATTTTGGTTCTGAGGCTGCGTAACGTTTTCATGATCTACAACACAAAACAGAATGAGTTTTGGTGATAACTAAACATTTAATTACTATAATACTAATTTATCGCTAGAAATAACATCAACTGTGCAAAAAGTTAATCAGAAATATACATTTACACACAAACTAACCACCAAACGCAACTTTCAGATGCCATCTTTATTGTTTAGCTCAACCGTCATGGAATGGAAAGCACAGGATTGTGGGATATCAAAGGCAGCGAAGGATACATCTAAGTGAAGCTAACTTTAGATTCGGATGTGCCTTGATGCCTTCCTGGCTTGGAATGTGTCCTCTGAAGGCAGTATTTTTTAGTTTTTGGATGCCGCCCATGTGCTGATTCTGAAGGCGTCTCTCACATGGACTGACAAAGGCTTGCGCACTCAACTGTTTGCGAAATGGGGCTTTGTGCTCGTGTATCCTACTTTTCTCATTCGGCACAAATCCAAATATTCCATAATATTTCCATATTTGTCTGAATGTTAAACTATTATTTATTATGTAAATTGTAGGCTTTGTAAGTTACTTCAGTTGCGTTCCAGCGGTGACACAGAGGCGGGTGCGCTGATGTTTGTATTTGATTTTGATAAGGTAGTGTAATACATTTAGAAGCTATTATTTCAGCTTTGGGGAATCATTTAATAAAGATTAAATATTGCATTGATTAAAGTGATATTAATCTTTAACTTATGATTTATACTTTATTAACGACTCATCTAGCGACCATTAACATCAGTATATCTTTAACAATTTAATTTATCTTGCTTCGTGGCCAACGATAAAACAAACAAAATTAGTACTTTATCCAATTTGAGCTAGGTAACGCGATCTTTGGCAAATAGTTTAAAACTGGAAAATCACACATCCCAAGACATCATTCTTTATAAATGAAACAAGGTTTATTTGCTAACTGTTATTCTACAATACATGGACAAAACTCAATAAAACACATACACACACAAACATACGCACACACACACAAGGAGTTGAGATGTGAATTGGTGGGTTTTTGTTAAATGTGAGCCAAAATCATCACAATTAAAAGAACCAAAGACTTAAACTACTTCAGTCTGTTTGCATTGAATTTATTTAATACACGAGTTTCACAATTTGAGTTGAATTACTGAAATAAATGAACTTTTCCACGATATTCTAATTTATTGAGATGCACCTGTATAATATAACATAATGTAATAATAGTATTAGTATTAATAATTAGTACTTTCCACATCTAGGTGGGAATTTTTTTAAATTGCACTACTGTCTGTTCAAAATAAATGAAAAGAAACCGAGCTTAGTAGATTTCTTTTTTTCCCTGTTGTACCAAAATTGTATCGAACCGTGACATCAGTGTACCGTGCCACCCTTAATATATATATATATATATATATATATATATATAATATAGTAATAATCCACAGCACTGGTAAGAAGTAATATTATGTACTTTTTATCATTTCAACTTTCAAAAATATTGACAAAATAAGTCTGAATCCTACAGGTGGTTCTGTTATAAAATTCTCAATAGTTTTTTTGGATGAAATATGTCGTGTCTTCGTAGAAATTATTTCACGATTGATTTATCTGACTGTGTTGGAAAAGTAATGTGTTTATAGATTTGTTCTCCAGGCAGCATTAAATGTTGTCAGCGAGCGTTTCGGTTAAACCTCAACAATTCACTGCAATCCAGTGACTCTTAAAACCCTCTCTTTGTATCTCATTCTGTGCAGGTGATTTGCGTCGACTGGAGCAATCTTGCAGGAAAGGGCTACGTTATACTCAACATGACGGACAACTTTGACTGCGTAAGTGTTGCTTTTTCACAAAACCCAACCCAGGACTCTCTAGCTAACCTTACCCCAAACACACATTGTTCTTGCATGGTCAAACCACTTGCATTTTCTTCATA
>QVTF01024648.1:0-285000 GCA_003573665.1 Oxygymnocypris stewartii | reverse complement strand
CCCCAAGGACAATTTGAAACAAGCCAATTAGAGCTTAGCCTCAAATCACATGCTTTTGAAAAGTTTGTGTACCTACATACACACTCATTAGTCCGGCGCCCCGCACACGCATATGAAAGAGATATAGTTTAGATTTTCAATAAATTATAATATAACTAACAGTAGAATACTATGACTAAATGATTTTATTTAGTTAATATTTGCGATATATTTTTTAACTTATTAAAAAATGTTTACTTATTTTTAACATGTTAACTTGAAGGGAGGGAAAGGGGGGCTAACTTGAAGGGAGGTGTAGTGGAGGATAACTATATTGTGCTAGTTTGAATTGTGATCACTGTAGGGCATCTGTTAGAATGCACGAGTCTTTGTTATCATTTACAATTATCTTTATTCCAGCAGCTTCTTTAAAGTTACAGGTGGATAGAGAAGGTGATGTGGTTAATTTGTCTGCACGCACAATGTTACCATAGCAATATTATCTACATAAACAATACTAAAGAGCTAGTGTCCTTCTGCTTGTCGTTCCATTGCAAACTAGGTCTACTTCCGCATATGCACATAACAATACTTCAGGCAGGTATTGGTGATAAGACAATCTATTAACGCCCCCTGCTGGACTGATCCACACTTTTCTTTCCAACAGCCGCCCCCAAATTTGTTCTACAAATTTGCAGTTATTGGGGTAATACTTTGTCCTCATCATCTGTGGTAGAGGGGAGGCGGACCAGTCGGCTGACTGGTCTGATGTATGCCCGATCCTTCACTGTAACTTCTGCTGTACGTATCCGACCATCAGCTCCGGGGAACACCTTGTTTATCCTTCCAACTGGCCAGAGTGCTCTCGGCAGCTGAGGGTCTACTATGAACACCACTGTGTTCGGCTGGAGGGGATCCGTGTCCCTTTGCCATTTCTCCCGGATTTGCAAAGCAGGCAAGTAGTTCTTGAGGATTTGTGACCAGAATCTATCTGCAAGGACCTGACAGGCTCTCCAGCGCCTCCGACTAAGTAAATTGGAATCATGGTAAATAGTTTGTGGCAGTGAAGGGTCCAGCCGCCCCATCAAGAGAAGGTTTGGTTTAATGGGGTCTGGGTCAGCCAGATCAGAAGAGACGTAACCTAAAGGCTTCGAATTCAGGATTCCCTCAATCTCAATGAGGATGGTGTTGAGCATCTCCTCAGTCACAGTCTGGGCATTGAGGGTGGCATTTAAGGCTGTCTTTATGGAGCGGATTTCCCTTTCCCAGTTGCCTCCAAAGTGCGGTGCACAGGGAGGGTTGAATACGAACTTGATCTGATGCTCTGCCAGGCAAGTCTGTAATGAAGAGTGCATGGCTTTGAAGGCGTCATGGAGTTCTCGCTCACCTCCCTTGAAATTCGTCCCTTGGTCAGATAACAGCTCCGCAGGCTTGCCTCTGCGAGCAATAAACCTTCTTAAGGCCATTAGGAAGGAGTCCGTATCTAGACTGGTCAAGATCTCGATGTGCACTGCTCTGGTAGTTAAGCATTTGAATAGGATCCCCTATCTCTTTTCATTGCGGCGTCCTATTTTAACTAGGAAGGGCCCAAAGCAGTCCACTCCAGTAGAAAAGAACTCTGGATGCTGCAAGCGAAGTCGGGCAGGGGGTAGATCTGCCATTCGAGGAAGGATCGGTTGAGCTCTCCATCTCTGACATTCTTGACAGGCACGTTGTTCCTTCCGAATAGCTTCGCGACCCCGGAGTATCCAGTATTTACGCCGCATTTCTCCAAAAAGTCGCTCAGACCCAGGGTGCTTCAGGTTACTGTCTACATGTCGAATGAGCATTCTAGTCACGAGGTGCTTCGGATCCAGAACAATCGGGTGAACTATTTCTGGTTCCAGCTGGTTACATCTACGTAGTCTGCCACCAACACGGATGATGCGTGCATCTTTCTCGAGTTCAGGTGCCAGTAGAGCTAGGCGGCTCGATGGTGGTACTGGTTTACCGGTGGCAAGACAGTGAGTTTCCTCGGGGAAGCTCTCTCTTTGAGCATCTCTCAGAATCTCCGTCTCGGCTTTCTGATAAGTTTCGGCTGGGGGCCCTTGTGAGTCAGATGAGGTTGCATTGTGTAGGTACTCTGCGGTGGCCTTTACTAGGTCTGTGAAGCAGAGGAATTCTTTGGGGTCAGGAGGCGAGGGGCTGGTGACAGTGTTGAGGCAAGAGACCGGTTTGCGTAGTTCTTCTGACTCTTCCCGTCTGGGGATTGTTGGGGTAGTCGGCCAATGCTCAGGTGACAGCCACAGGAACGAAGGTCCTTTGGTCCATCGATTTTCACCTGTTAGCTCTGACAGTGTCTTTCCCCTTGTGATGTCATCGGCGGGGTTGTTCGAGGAGTCAACATAACGCCAGTCTTGATTATCAGTCAGCTCCTGTATTTCAGCAACTCGCGTCCCTACAAATACTTTGAAGCGACAGGAATCTGATTGAATCCAGTTCAGGACAGTAGTGGAGTCTGTCCACAGGATAACATGAGCAATGCTTACGGTAAGTTCTCTCCGCAGCACTTGTGCGAGTTGAGCGCCTGTAAGGGCAGCGCACAACTCCAAGCGGGGAATCGAAAGCTGTTTCTTGGGGGCTACTCGTGATCTGGCAGTCATGAATGCCACCTCAACTTGGCCACTTGGATCCTCAGTACGCAGATATCCAACACACCCATAGGCCCGCTCTGATGCGTCGCAGAATATGTGGACTTCTTTGGTGCAGTCAGGGTGATCCAGTTCAAAGCTTACATAGCATCGCGGTAGATGGAGTTTCTCCAAATATTGTAGTTCACTCTCCCAAGCTTTCCAAGCTTCAAGAATACCACTAGAGAGCAGTGGGTCATCCCATCCTCTCTTGTTGCTCCACAACAACTGAACAAGAAGCTTGGCCCTGGTGGTGAAGGGAGTGATGAACCCAAGTGGGTCATATTGGCTGGCCAACACCCTGTAGATATTCCTCATGGTAGGAGGGCTTGCTTCCTGTAGATGGGACTTGTATGTCAATGTGTCTGTGCGACATCTCCAGCGCAGTCCCAGAGCGGGCTCCTGTGGATCCATTTGACTTTGGTTAAGCCACTGATCACTATCTTGTGACAGCATTTCTGCGGGAAGGTGTCTTATTACCTCTGGGGTGTTACTTGCCCATTGCCTTAGTTCGAATCCTCCAGTAGCCAGCAGTTCTCTCAACTTGTTGACCAATACTTTGGCTGCTTCAGGGGAAGAGAAGCTCTGGAGCCAGTTATCCACGTAAAAGTGTCTTTCAACAGCGTCACGCACATCCTCTTCTTCTTGACTGTGGTCAGTGACGTGCCTTTGAAGAGCGTATGTTGTACAGCATGGGGAGCAGGTGGTCCCAAATGGCAGGACTTGCCATTCGTACACCCTGGACGGACTGTCTCTCTGCATATTACGCCACAAGAACCGTAAGAGTGGTCTGTCTTCAGGGAGTAACCTCACTTGATGAAACATACCTTTAATGTCACTGCTGATGGCTGTTGAATGTTCTCTGAATCGCAGCAGAACACCGAGCTGTGAGGAACTTAAATTGGGACCAGGCAGGAGCAGTTCATTCAAATTATTTCCTTGATAGGTGAAGGAACAATTGAACACGATTCTGTTCTTCTGGTTGTGAGTCACCATGTGATGTGGGATGAACCAGGACTCGTTGGATGACTCACACTCTTTTTGGCTTAATTTTGTGGCGTACCCTGCCTGCTCGAGTTTTTGGATCTCTGAGTTGTATGCTGTGGCATGAGCTGGATTGCGGAGGAGGCGTTTCTCTGTGCTTCTTAGGTTAGCAAGCACTGCCGTTGGTGAGGCGGACAAAGTGGGCATGGACTGTACTCTTAGTAGTGGTGTGGCATACCTGTGGACCCCATTTATGTTCACTCGAATGGTCTTCGTTTGCAAGAGTTCCACTGCACTGTGATCCTGTCGTGACCTGGTCACCAGCTTCTCGTTCTTATATGGCAGGATGTCGAGCTGCCAAAGCCTTTCCACATGATGATGCAACTCGGCTGATGGGGAGAGTGCTGCAATAAACAGGCATGATTGGGTTCCAGCTTGCAGTGGTAAGCACTTAGTAGGGCCTTGAAGTGTCCAGCCAAGTCTTGTCTTAACTGCCGCGGGACCTCCAGGTGGTCCTAATCTCACCGGCTGGATTGGGGTTATCAAGTGTGGGAAGTCTGATCCAATGAGAAGAAGGGGTCGAGCACATTTGATGTCTGGCAAGGGCAGTTTTCTCAGATGTCTGTATTTACGCTGCAGGCGTTCCACTGGGTATGTGTGCTCCGCTAAACCCAACTGAGCTGCAGTGAAAGCTCCTTCAATTTCGTGAACTCTCTCTGGTTGACTAGCTGGTGAGACCGTGAAGGATACAGAGGAACCTTGTATCCCTCGTAAGTCTTGTCGCACTGTTCTCAGCGTGAGGTTCTCTGATGGACCGTGGAGTTTCAACTTCTGTGCTGCCTCCTGGAGGAGAATTGTGCGCTCTGATCCATCATCCAGGATAGCATAAGTTTCCAGGGTATGCTTACCATTGCGCAGGAGAACTTTACTGACCTTGAGGAGGACTTGGTTGCATCCAGCCTTTCTGTCCAGATAAAGGATGTCGGTAGAGGAGTTCACAAGTCCACAGAGTGTTTCAGCACCGGCTTTCTCTCCCACGTACGGGTCTTCCTTGGTGTTAACATCATGAAGAGCATTCAGGTGCTTGCCTCTACAGGTGCTACAACTGATTCTCAGACGACACTGCGCTGCTTGATGACTGCGGCCACATCTCCAACAGCGACTGTTGTTTATCACCCACAGTTTCTGCTGCAGTTTAGTGAGATAAGAGAAGTTAGAACAGTCATCAAGTTTGTGCAGGTTATTACAGCAGTAAGAGCAGTACAGTTTGGGTTTCTCAGGTGATTGTGAATGGCTCTTCACTGTAGGAGGTGTTCCAGAAGTAGATTGCATAGAGCTCAAGAGCACAGTCATCGGCTTGTTTCTTCCTTTAACATCTTTCCTGTTGTCTCTTTGCCTTTTAACTGCATCTTTGTGAGTCTCTATCCCCTCAAACACATCACCGCCTTCCTGGATCTGTAGCTCATACTCCAACCACTCTGCAAAGTCCAAAAGGGATGGCACTCCCCTCTTTAATGGGTGAAGATATCGTCGGAAATTAGCTCTGAGATCCTGGGGTAACTTACTGCTTAGTCTGGCCACATGTGACCCACACTGAAGTTCGACGAGTCCTTCCTGCTTCAATTGTTCTAGCATTCCGACTAGCGCTCTGACTCTAAGTGCAAATTTACGGAATCCCGTAGAATCTCCTGAACGGATAGGGGGTCCATCCATCAACTCTGCAATTCTTTTCAAAGCTAGTTGATGAGGCTGGCCATATTGCTGAATGAGAGAGGCCATTGTGTCTGAGTAAGGGTACATAGAGTTGCTATAAGAGTCGGCGATCAAGAGAGCTTCTTCAAATTTGAGATGGTCCAGCAAGATTTGGTATTTGAACCTCTCCGTTGCATCAGGGGGGAGAATATTCTCCAAGGATATCCGCAGCCTTGCAAACTCTCTGGGGTCATCACGTGTGAAGTCTGGGATTGTAGGCTTGGGACCCCTATATGATCTCTCTTGACTACGTGGTCGTGCATCGATAAAGCTGTAGTCCCTCGGCGGTGGCAGTGGGGGAACAGCAATATTAATTAGGCTCGACCATGATTCTGAGGGCGCCGTGTCGTCATCTGGCCGTTGGTAGTTCGGCGTGGATAGGGAAGATGATGGCTTCAGTTCTAGTTTAAGAATACGTTCCTTCAGCTCCTCCAGGACATCTATAATCCTATGATCTGGATTTGGCTGTCTTGGTCTCTCCTCTATGGCCACTGGGGGGGGTGGTAGAGGCCAAGCTTCATCCTCTTCTGTGATAGCTGATTGATGAATGGGCTGATGTGGCGTGTAAGCTGCGGTCCGCTTCATTCTGATGCTAGGAGGATGTTCAAGTGCTGAGAGCAGAGGGTGAGGAGGTGACAGAGCATGACTCTTTTCCATTCGATGTTGCATATCCAAGACGGCCTGATGTAACTTCCTATTATCCTCCCGCAGCTGCTGAAGCACGTCTAATGTAGGCAGGGGTGTGCTGGGATGGTATTGGTGTGCTCTCATAAAGGGGAACATATGGTGATGCTAAGGGCTTTCCTTCCATGCCTTCTACGCTCCAGTGGTGTAGAACGGAGTACTGGGGGAGAGGTGTCATCTTGGCTGGTCTCTCCTCCTCGAGTACTATTGGACATGGAAAGTCAACTTCATAGTCCTTTAACCAGACAGGAGGATTCCTACGTCTGCGTGAACGAACATCCTCTGGTCTGAAATCTCTGTCTGAAGGAGCACTAGCCATCTTCATCCACAGTAATCACCTATCCGGCTCGAAGGACCAATTTGTAGTGGAGGATTACTATATTGTGCTAGTTTGGAATTGTGATCACTGTAGGGCATCTGTTAGAATGCACGAGTCTTTGTTATCATTTACAATTATCTTTATTTCAGCAGCTTCTTTAAAGTTACAGGTGGATAGAGAAGGTGATGTGGTTAATTTGTCTGCACACACAATGTCACCATAGCAATATTATCTACATAAACAATACTAAAGAGCTAGTGTCCTTCTGCTTGTCGTTCCATTGCAAACTAGGTCTACTTCCGCATATGCACATAACAATACTTCAGGCAGGTATTGGTGATAAGACAATCTATTAACGCCCCCTGCTGGACTGATCCACACTTTTCTTTCCAACAGGAGGGGAAGGGGGGCTAACTTGAAGGGAGGGGAGGGGAGGGGGGGGCGGCGCCCCCTATTGACCAGCCGCCATTGTTCTGTGGTATTGTTCTGTGGTATTGACAAATTATGTTGCCAACAGAAGTCCGACATGATTAATATGCAACTCGAATTCAAATTACTAACCTCAACGTCTCTGAATGACGTTTCGGGTTCGAATCGATTTACTGTTTGTTTCTGGTTTTGTCTCTCCTGCTTTACGGCGTGTCCCAAGTCGAGAGGCGAAGAACTGAACTTCGTGGAGAACGGTTGCCATGACAACCCCACACTGGACGTAACAAGCGACGGCCAATCAGAAATGCAGGAGAAGAAACACAGCGCCAATGGGGTGACGGTGGGCGGGGACGGAGGAAGCGGTTGGCAGGTGCTCGTCAATAAGCCCGGGAAAGAAGAGGAAGACAACCAAGAGGAAGACACGCACCTTTAATCGCGGGAAAACAATCAGAAAAACACGGCATGGGAAAGCAGTGTCGCATTACAGACTATGAAGGCTCAAAACATGTTCAAGCTTTTTCGAAACATCTGCTGTATAAAATGCGATGTCCGTGATGGTTTTCTTTATCTGCGTTACTAAATTCAGACAAACTTAAAAGTGCTTTAAAACGCGACTCGAATGATATGGGACAGTTTTCAGTGCAGCGTTTATTTAAATCGAATGTGTCAAACAATCAGTGAGGCATTTTATCATTTAAAATCAGTTTAAAATGTCTTGGAACATGGTTTCTTGCACTGTTAAAGCAATAGTTCAACCCAAAATGTAAAATATGTCGTTTATGATCGTTCCAAATTTTCTGCTACTTTTTCTGTCCCCCAACAAAAAATAATTTTAAAGTATCTTCAGTTTGTTTCTATACGAAACGGTTCATAGAGGCCACCACCAAGAATAAAAAAGTGTGATCAATTCCAGTAGTTTGCTTTTTGTAAAATACCGATGACCAATGGTAGAAAATCGATGCAATCTTTTTTACGGAACTAAAGATTCTTAAAATCTCGTTTCATGCAAAAATACAGGTTTGAAACGTCTTAAAAGGTAGTTAAATGACTAAATTTAATTTTGGGTGAATTACCGGAAGAAAAAAAACAATAGTGTACTTGAAGACAGATAAAGAGATTGTACCAAGGTTTTTTGATGTTGTTTTCTTGAAGATGTAGACACAGTGTATCTCTAATACACTATAATTCTCTGTTTTAGTATTTACAGTTAAGCAGGCTGCATATTGTGCTTTTACATGCTGAATGCTGGATGGACGCCTACCTGCCTTGCTCCTTTATTGTGCATCGGAATGGCTGCTCTGTACTGAATTATGTCGCTTTTGTTATTTTTTTTTAAATTTATTGCACCTTTAACGTTGCTCAGCATCAACGGCCTCCAAAGCGTAACAAGATTCTCCTTACAAAAGAATCTTTCATTCAGAAATGTGTCAAATGGAGCTCGGTAACTATTTCTTTAAAGTTTCCAGTGCGCATTGAACTTGTTCAATCTTTTAACCGTAAAGTAAATGGTGATCACAATCAAAAAAGTGTCATATTAGCTATCATAGTGATTATCTTGTTTATGGTGCAGTCTATATGTCAAAGAACAATCTTAATTATCACCATAGAAAGGCTTTTCTTTCTTCATTTCAAGTGCATGAAACAATGTAGTATAAGTCAATGCACATGTCAACTACACAATTTAGCAAGCGTGAACCGGTCATGTTTATCAGATTTAAATGGGTAGTCTTCTCCAGAACGCTCTATATAACGTATGCTGTTTGGTTTGTTTATAAAGCCTTGACGTAGGAGAGTTTGACGCCAGCTGAACGCTTCTGTTTTGTACCTTTGTGTCCTGGTACGAGAGCTAATTAGCAAGTTTGCACTTTTTCCATTTTGATTTTGTACCTCAAACTGCTTTATGTATCTGATTGTAAGGAGATTTAGGTCTCGTTGTTTTTCTGGTAATTTTATGTTTTCCCAACTCTTAAAAAAAGCTAAATAAATGTTTTGAGAAGTCTTGTCCGACCCTTCTTAAATGCACCATCAAGTTTGGCCTGCCACTGCCCCCTACTGAGTGGTGAATGAGTTAGGCTACCATATACAATTCAAATATTTAGGTACGTTGTCCAGTTAAAATCTATATTTTATTTTCTCTAAAACTGACAAAGTAATAGAACATTTTAACATTGCATCGGTCATGCTACAGAACCCTGTAAAACATTACAATGTTTAACTTCTGAACGTTGGCAATAAAATATATGATATAATAATGACTTCTGAATGGGATATAACTGCAACAATACATTCAGTCATGATGATTCAAACACTTCACATCTACATCCAGAATATACAATCAAGAGCTACGTAAGTGAGTCAGAAGCATGAATGTTACAATTGTTCAATCCAAGCATCATCAAGTTTTGGCAAATTTTGAGGAAAGATATAAAAACAATACTTAAAAAAAAAAAAAAAATGAAATAAATCATTTTTCTGCCACAATGAATAGTGTGAACACTCAATCGAAGTAGTAATTTTGAAGAAAGATGCTGTTCAGGCCATTGAAGACAGGTTGGTAGTTGTAGATCAGAGCTTTTTCTTCTTCACTTCGTGAAGAGAACCGGTGATGGTTTTTCATTGCTGAAAAAGAAAAATACTCTATAATGTGGACGTTTTTGGAAACAGACCCAAGGATTTAACACCAAGTTAAGCCAAATTAAAAGGGTTAATGAAAGCCAAGACGAAAGATTCTCAACTTCACATAGCTATTTCCATTTTTAAGATGACCAACCTTCAGAAACAATGAAGTAGGCAGTGTAGAAAGTGGCTTTGATGGCTGAGAGCGTGTGCACCATCCCGGCTTTCTCAATCCACTCGAATGGGCTTTTCTCTGGGTGCCATTGAACAGCATAGAAGGGATATCTATACGCTATAGGATATACGACAGGGTTCATTATATCAATGTAATTATTTACATAGTGATTACTTATATTTACTTCTACGTGTAAAACTGACCAATTAGCTCACTACAGCACAGTATTATGGGTGATCTCAATTTAATGGAAAACAGCTGATGGTGGGACGGCCTGAATGATGGATTACATCACACATATACACAAAGAGATGCTCTGTAGCATTCATACCCTCCATGGTGGAAATGAACTCCTCCTTGCCATCGGTGTTTGTTGTCAGGACTCGATAAAAACGCTTAAGCTTGGCATTGCTACTGTAATTCTGTAAGAGCAAATCATGTTTAGACAACTCAGAAAAGAATGGAAAAAAATAGTAGAAATATACAGTGACAGTGTTGGGGGAAACGCATTACAAGTAACGAGTTGCTTAATCAGATAACTGTTTTTCAAGTAACTAGAAAATCAATGCATTACTTTCAAATTTACAACAAAATATTGGAATAATTTTTTTCAAATAAGCAATGGCTGTTACTCTGTTTTATCATCGAATGCCTGACAGCTCTCTTGTCTTCATGTTGAGAGAAATCATTAGTAAGGTGCACATGCATTGTGTGCCTTGTCTAAACATGTTTAACAATAATTAAACCTGTTAAATAACACATACACTTCATATGATTCATCTCACTGCTGACCTTTGATGGTCCCATTCAACAAACATTGGTGTTGTTTTATGATTGCTCAAATAAGAGTGTTATTGTTCATTTATTTTTGTTTGCAAGCCCAGCCGAGAAAAAGTAACGCACAAGTAATGTAATGCATTACTTTCCATAAAAGGTGACGAAGTAACGCAATTAGTTCTTTTTTAAAGGAGTACGCAATATTGTAATGCATTACTTTTAAAAGTAACTTTCCCCAACACTGTGGGTCAGAAGGCATAAAGACGTACCATGAGAAATACAGAAGTCAATGTTTCTGGTTTGGATGGCATGCCATTATATATGCATTGTGAAATAACTTCTGATAATAATTATCATATGCATAAGAAAAAATGATGAAATAAAGTTGGTACCTGCATGGACAAGCTCCAGCTGTGGAAATTAGACGTGATGTTTTCTTCTGACAGAGACTGAAGAACATCCTTTGGAAACTTCTTGAACAACCTGCTGTTTTGAGCTCCTGTAATCAATCAAAATCAACTCATTGTAAACAACTACAATAATATTTCACTTCTACTGTTAATCAAATGTTGCTAGGCTACTATGAGACGGATAGCCTAAATGTTATATAATTCAGATGGGCTACCTGTTATGTTTATGGTACATAAAAATAAAATAAAATAAAAAGTCATTGTTGGTTAATTTTAAAAGTATTTACCATACTTTCAAAACTAAAAATAGGAAAAATATGCAATATGAAAATAATTTAAGAAAAAACATTTTTTCCAGAAAATACAACAAGATTTGGTTTTCAAAAAGTATTTTTCCAAAAGGTACATCTGGAAGAGGGTGGTCTTATAATCAGGGCCGTCTGATATCCGGGTCAATAGACCCGAAAATGGTCGTGATATGACATGCTGTGATCAATCGCTTTCACATGCGTATGAAAGGAAGTCAATGGAACGAAAAGTCTAGTGTGACCGCGGCTTAAGAGTTTGCCGTTCCAGTATGTGACACATTAAGGGAAAAACACACACTGTTACCAACCTGGACTGAAGGTCAGTGGCAGGGCGACTGCTGTGGTGTCAGTCAAGGTCAACAAGTTCTTGTTGCTGGTCAGAACCGTGAGCTGCTGGAAGCCCTGGCAGGTGCCCCAGATGGGAAAATAATCCGATGCATCATTAGCCTGTTGTGGTTAATAAAGGAGAACCATTAATGCATAATCACATCAATTCAAACTAATTTTCACATGACAATTTTCTCAACTTACATTTATTGCAAGTTCATAGAAAATCTTCGCCGCTCTGGTAAACTGAGACTTTTCGATGTCCACATTCCCACCAGGAAGCAGCAAACTAAGCAGTCAATTAACAGAAGTATGAAGAAAAACAGCAGTTTTGGAACATCTTATCTGATTTCTAGCTGGTCTATTAATTAGTTCACAAGTTGGACCAAATATAAACCAACTTCCATGCTCCACGTCTACAAGCTTAGGTGTCAAACTAGTCAAAAACACTCACCCATTTATTGCATTGAACAGTTTTTCATACTCCTCCTCTGTGCGATTTATGCTGCAAAACAACAATATTTACCTTCATGTATACTTTCTTTATTTTTTTTTAAATAGCATGTTGCTTAACATACTGAATTGGTACAACCCTGGCACCCGCTGACTCCAAGTGTTTCACATATGATGCAGCTATATAAGAAGAGCCCTGTGCATGAGGGTCGTCCTCTAAGTTCTCCTGGGCTAAAATTCCTGAAATGCAAAAAAATAAATATTAGGCATACAAATTGCCTTACGATGGTTTTACTTCCAAAAATAAAATAAATGTAAAAAAAACATGGTTAAAACAGTTAAACTAATTCCACCTTGTCCAATTACTGGTTTATTTGTGTTTCTCTTTTTGCCTTCTCATTTTCCAGACTTTGTAGCCTTCTTAACCCTTATTTTGGCTAGGCTTTGGTTTAATTCTCCTGAACTGGAAGAGCCCTCATCCTTGATCAATATACTGTAGAACTGGATTTGCTGTAAGGATTGCACTCTGTGTTTTTGGTTTATTTTTATGTAAATTGTTTTTGTTCACGCTACATATTTAAATGTGTTTTTGTTGTTGTTATCCTGTGTTCTTGGAATTTGTGTATTCTTTTGTAAGGTATTTTAAAATGTATAAACAAAACACACAAAAAAACGGTTAAACTATGGCAACCACAAATTAACCATTTGCAACACTAACCATAGTTTAACCATGGTTAGGTAGCCTATCTGTGGTAAAACAGTGGTTATACAAATGAGAACCAATCCACAACAAAACATTCACCTTTGGCTTTTTTACAGTCACTATTGTGACCGGTGGGAATAAATGGGTTAACTCCATGTAATCGTGAGTCGTGACTGTAAAAAAGTTTTTCATTTATAAAGTTCTAAAAACCGTATCGACTGTTTTTTTTTGTGCACTTCCTGCAAATATGGAAAAAAAGGATCTCAATTAAAGATTAATTAAAAAAGAATAAGTTTCACGTGATTAAAGGCAAATTGTCACATGACCAGGGCAGTTTATTTCCTGTTTGCACCTTGAGAAGATGATGACTGCATCGAAGCTCCAAAACGAAAGGCTAGTAAAGTATGTTAACATAAAATATGAAAATGATTTTTGGTCCACATTATCTTTAGGATGTCTAGTATTAATATATGCATTCACATATATTCAGTTTTGTTGAGTGTGGTCATAGAAATGAGTAAACATGTTGATGGTCACAAAAGTGACCGGTGGGATAAAGGTGAACTTTATTTGACAATATAATATAATGGAAGATGCTAGTGAAAATTACAATACAATATGACAAAATATTGCACTAAATAAAAATGTCAAATGTTAGAAAAAAATTACAATAATGATGTTGTAATATTCATAGTAACATTGATATAAAAATTGGAATTCATTTTTTAGTTGTTTTTTTATCTCTAGAATGTGAACAAACAGTTTAAAAAAGTTAGTTAACAATTTTTATGACTGCAGAAATTATTTCAGTACTCAACTTATCAACACCCCCCCCCCCCCCCCCCAAAAAAAATGCAAAAGATAATTGATTATTTCAAATGGTTACTAATGATCAATCATTTGGATATTTTCATTGTCTGGGGAAAATGTGGGATTAAATGGGTTAAAACCATGCATTATTTTCATAAAGGCAGCATAAGGCTCTACTGGTTTGCTATTTGCCTTCCAGAGGCAAATACACAGCTGGTGTATAGCAGCTGGTCTCACAACCACAAAAGCCCACAACCTCTTTAAAACCATCTAACCAAACCAACTTGGACAGGTTAGGAGACCAGCTAACCACTGACTGGTTTAACGTTTAAAACGTGTTGCCATGACAATGCTTTTAAGAGTTAAAGAAGAAACGAGAACATTCCAGCTGCGGAGAATGATGCTGCGATTAAATATTAATAATAATAACCTGAGCAACACGACATCGCAAGAACAGGAGATGCAATATCTCAACATCATTTACCAAATGTCATACCCTAAACAAGACATTAAAAGAAAAGAAAACCCGCATTAAAGAATCTCTTTTATTCTTACCGATGATTGGTCTGTAATTTAAATTACGAGCGCATGATGCTGGAAAGCCGCATAGAAAAGCGGCAAACACCGCGAGCACGAGCACCTGGCGATACATCCACCTCAGGTAGCACACCAACGGATGAAATAAAGGAAAGCTCCTCGATGTTGTCTGAAAAGAAACCGATGTCAGGCTTTTTAACGAAAGCTGCACCCGGATCCGCGTATTCGTCGTCACGTTAACCGAGCGGCGCGTGCGTTACCGAGGCGTTGACTGTTCTTCAGTGATGATCAGCTCTGATAAATACACTATCCAATGAGAGACAAGCGACGTCACGGCTGGCCCCGCCCACTTGAATTCGACATACGCATCTCAAAATGTTCTTGAATTCAAACTGCATTCTTGTCAGAAGCTGTTGCAATACCACGTGTGTTTTAATAAATAATTAAACCTAACGTTACATAAACGTTCAGATAATTGATACAAATGCACAGTAGAAAGCAGGGCCGTGCAGAGACCTTTGGAGGGGCAGGTGCTCAAAATATAAAAGGGGCACATGAAACAAGGCTTTAAATAGGGCTGTGCACAAAACATCATAACAGCAATGTGTAGTGACGCATTCCTTGCTGATACGCGTATTGATGCGGATGCTTCTGTATTGATACAGTAGCAAATGCCATGATGCAGTTTAGAAAAAGAAACAGAACAGACCATTTTAAGTTTAAAAGTTAAATAATATTTTCTTTGCACCTGCCTCAAGCAGCTCCTTTTTTTTGTTTTATTCTTCTCTCTTTGCGAGGCATCTTTGCACTGCAGAACACACACACACACACACACACACACACACACACACACACACACAGGGACATTTCACACATTTTTCTAAAATCTATAAGGGCCATATCTTCTTCACTCTGCACTGTGATGTCAGGTCAGGTATATTAATCGTTTTATACTGACATTTTTTTATTTATTTCCAGAGAGATGTTATTGACTTTACAGGCTAAGGTGTTTTTGCTATTGTAAACACTACTGTTGCTTTTGTAGAACAATTTTTGTTATATTTAAAATATAATTGTATTCTAATCCTGTTCTGAATTTATTCATTTTTGAATGATAATGATAATTAAAAACAGGATTGATAAGTAAAATTCGGAGAATGAGAAAATCAGTATAGCCTTGTTTTACCAGTGTTGAGGTAATTACTTTAAGGCACTCTACATTTTTAAATAAATGCTGTAACAATAAAAGTAAAAGTATGAATACTAGAAAGGCTATAATTGAACAAATATTTTCCTCATTCAGTACAAAGGAAAGCATGGCATTATTAAAACAATGAACACATCTCTCTGTGACACTCATTATAACACATACACATCCCATAATTAACACTGATGGCCTTTCATAAGTTTATAACAGGGCACTTACACTAAAGGCGCATCAGCTGTGTTGAATGAATGCATGCCCTGTAGAAAGTAGATTATAGGCTTCTGTAAAACAACAGGACTCAACCAGAAAAGAGTTTTTTCTGAGGGTTGCTAAAAAGTAAACTTGGTTCTCAAACAAAGGTGTGTAAGGCACCGCAAAAAATCCTGTAGCACACAGCAACTGAGGACACGCAGATAACTTTCTGAACATTGTGGGTAATAAAGACAGAATGTTGCCACTAAAGGGCAAGTTCTTTGAAAAACGAACCAACTTCCTGTCATATGCTGACAGGCCACAGGTCTGCTACCTGCCAGACCACACAAACAGAAGAAAGTGTTTAGTAAGCAGAGCGTAGATGAATGAAAATACTTTATTGCAGAAATGGATAAGTTAAAATATGATTGCACAAGAATCAGAATTAGTTGTGAACTTTATGCAATGTTGTGTTACGGCATTCATATAAAAACATAAAGATAGGTTTATTCTTGTTATAGTAAGTCAGTTATGGTCTGATAATGATTCCAGAGCTCTTCTTTTCTGTTCCGCTCTTGTGGATCTGATTTCATAAACCAGAACAACAACAGTAGCCACGCCCACCAGAGCGGAGACGACCAATTGGATTACAGCTTCAGTAGAATTACAACAGCAGACACATTCTGAAGGGGAAAAATATGGATATGACATGCTGTGATTCCACTCACTAATACGAATTTACATCCCCTCCAGAAGTCTGAGATCTGCTAGTGAGAGACGCCTCGTGGTACCATCACAGAGAGGCTCAAAATCACTCTCCAGAACATTCTCTTTCACCGTTCCTGGCTGGTGGAATGATCTCCCCCCCCCCCCCCCCCCCCATCCGGACCGCTGGATCCCTGTCAACCTTCAAGCAACAACTGAAAACTCATCTCTTTCAACTCTACTTGACTACTTAAAAAAAAAAAAAAAATTCTCAAAATCTTCCTCTTTATCTTTCTCTCCTTCCCTTGCTAGCTTGTACTTATTTGAACAATGCCTGAGACTTGGTGTTATTGGCACTTCCTCTGTCTGTTTGCCTCTTCAAGATTAATCGCTTTATGTACTCCCAATTGTAAGTCACTTTGGATAAAAGCATCTGCTAAATGACTAAATGTAAATGTGATGTGTGTGATTCAGGCGCAAAATGAAAAGGTTTTTTTTCAAGGCATTTTGTGACTTTTCTTCATACACAAAAAAAGGGCAAAACTTTAATTACATTTTACTTATTGATGATTTGATATAATATTGAAATGTTGAGTACTGAAATAATTTCTGCAGTCATAAAAAATATCAAACTTTTTTAAACTGTTTGTTCACATTCTAGAGTTACTATTATGCATAAAAAGGCGTATGCAACATTGATAGGAACACTGAGATAAAACCCCAAAAATGTATTCAAATTTTTATATCAATGCTACTATGAGTATTACATCATTATTGTAATCTTTTCTAACATTTGACATTTTTATTTAGTGCAATATTTTGTCATATTGTAATTTTCACTAGCATCTTCCATTATATTATATTGTCAAATAAAGTTCACCGTTATCCCACCGGTCACTTTTGTGACCATCAACATGTTTACTCATTTCTATGACCACACTCAACAAAACTGAATATATGTGAATGCATATATTAATACTAGACATCCTAAAGATAATGTGGACCAAAAATCATTTTCATATTTTATGTTAACATACTTTACTAGCCTTTCGTTTTGGAGCTTCGATGCAGTCATCATCTTCTCAAGGTGCAAACAGGAAATAAACTGCCCTGGTCATGTGACAATTTGCTCTAATCACGTGAAACTTATTCTTTTTTAATTAATCTTTAATTGAGATCCTTTTTTTCTTCCATTTTTGCAGGAAGTGCACAAAAAAAACAGTCGATATGGTTTTTAGAACTTTATAAATGAAAAACATTTTTACAGTCACGATAAAATGGAGTTAAAACCATGCATATTTTTGTTCATAAAGGCAGCATAAGGCTATACTGGTTTGCTATTTGCCTTCCAGACTTATCAAGCTGGTGTATAGCAGCTGGTCTCACAACCTCTTTAAAACCATCTAACCAAACCTACTTGGACAGGTTAGGAGACCAGCTAACCACTGACTGGTTTAACGTTTAAGAAGTGTTGCCATGACAATGCTTTTAAGAGTTAAAAACTAATCCAGAATAAACGAGAAAATTCTAGCTGCGCAGAAGGATGCTGCGATTAAATATTAATAATAATAACCTGAGCAACACGACATCGCAAGAGCACGAGATGCAATGTCTCAACATCATTTACCAAATGTCATACCCTAAACAAGACATTAAAAGAAAAGAAAACCCGCATTAAAGAATCTCTTTTATTCTTACCGATGATTGGTCTGTAATTTAAATGACGAGCGCATGATGCTGGAAAGACCGCGGTCATCCGTGAACACCCGGTCAAGCCAGCCGCCACCTGGATTCTCGAAGCGGCCAAAAAGCTGACGAAGACCTACATTTCAGCGGTTATTAATTAAATGTGCTCAAAAACAGGAAAACTAAAAACTATTAACAAGCGTATTAATATTGGACATTATAAAAGATTCAGTTATATTATGTTCGAATATATTATACTGTGGTATTTTCCACAAAAATAAAGTCTGTTAAAATACATTATAACACTGATTATGTCCTACTTTTTTCTACATGCATTATTCAAATTCCTTCACAGTTTAGACGACAATTTCAATAAAATCTTTTTCATAACGACCATGTCTCTATCTGTGTCAACTTTCCCGGGGATTTATTGTATAGAATTTGGGAGAAAATGAATGGCAAAATCTGTCACAATGCATTATAGCACTCATTGACATTCATACAGGCATTACTCAAATTCCTTCACAGTTAACAATACAATTGGAGCGCGTTTCGCGAGTCATTTGGTTCAGTTCGGGGCTTCAGAGCGCGTTTCGCGAGTCATTTGGTTCAGTTCGGGGCTTCAGAGCGCGTTTCGCGAGTCAATTGATTCATTTCGGAGCTTTAGAGCGCGTTTCATGAGTCAATTGGTTCAGTTCGGGGCTTCAGAGCGCGTTTCGCGAGTCAATTGGTTCAGTTCGGGGCTTCAGAGCGCGTTTCGCGAGTCAATTGATTCATTTCGGAGCTTTAGAGCGCGTTTCGCGAGTCAATTGGTTCAGTTCGGTGCTTCAGAGCGCGTTTCGCGAGTCATTTGGCTCAGTTCGGGGCTTCAGAGCGCGTTTCGCGAGTCATTTGGTTCAGTTCGGGGCTTCAGAGCGCGTTTCGCGAGTCAATTGGTTCAGTTCGGGGCTTCAGAGCGCGTTTCGCGAGTCAATTGGTTCAGTTCGGTGCTTCAGAGCGCGTTTCGCGAGTCAATTGGTTCAGTTCGGGGCTTCAGAGCGCGTTTTGCGAGTCATTTGGTTCAGTTCGGGGCTTCGGAGCGCGTTTCGCGAGTCAATCAGTTCAGTTCGGGACATCGGAGCGCGTTTCGCGAGTCAATCGGTTCAGCTCGGGACTTCGGAGCGCGTTTCGTGAGTCAATCGGTTCAGCTCGGGACTTCGGAGCGCGTTTCGCGAGTCAATTGGTTCAGTTCGGGGCTTTAGAGCGCGTTTCGCGATTCAATTGGTTCAGTTCGGGGCTTTAGTATGCGTTTCGCGAGTCAATTGGTTCAGCTCGGGGCGTCAGAGCGTGTTTCGCAATTCACTTGGTTCAGTTCGGGGCTTCAGAGCGCGTTTCGCGAGTCAATTGATTCATTTCGGAGCTTTAGAGCGCGTTTCATGAGTCAATTGGTTCAGTTCGGGGCTTCAGAGCGCGTTTCGCGAGTCAATTGGTTCAGTTCGGGGCTTCAGAGCGCGTTTCGCGAGTCAATTGATTCATTTCGGAGCTTTAGAGCGCGTTTCGCGAGTCAATTGGTTCAGTTCGGTGCTTCAGAGCGCGTTTCGCGAGTCATTTGGCTCAGTTCGGGGCTTCAGAGCGCGTTTCGCGAGTCATTTGGTTCAGTTCGGGGCTTCAGAGCGCGTTTCGCGAGTCAATTGGTTCAGTTCGGGGCTTCAGAGCGCGTTTCGCGAGTCAATTGGTTCAGTTCGGTGCTTCAGAGCGCGTTTCGCGAGTCAATTGGTTCAGTTCGGGGCTTCAGAGCGCGTTTTGCGAGTCATTTGGTTCAGTTCGGGGCTTCGGAGCGCGTTTCGCGAGTCAATCAGTTCAGTTCGGGAGATCGGAGCGCGTTTCGCGAGTCAATCGGTTCAGCTCGGGACTTCGGAGCGCGTTTCGTGAGTCAATCGGTTCAGCTCGGGACTTCGGAGCGCGTTTCGCGAGTCAATTGGTTCAGTTCGGGGCTTTAGAGCGCGTTTCGCGATTCAATTGGTTCAGTTCGGGGCTTTAGTATGCGTTTCGCGAGTCAATTGGTTCAGCTCGGGGCGTCAGAGCGTGTT
The DNA here is from genome assembly GCA_003573665.1 of Oxygymnocypris stewartii. Taxonomy (NCBI): domain Eukaryota; kingdom Metazoa; phylum Chordata; class Actinopteri; order Cypriniformes; family Cyprinidae; genus Oxygymnocypris; species Oxygymnocypris stewartii. The sequence continues at coordinate 265,209 of QVTF01024648.1, read as the reverse complement.
TCGCAATTCACTTGGTTCAGTTCGGGGCTTCAGAGCGCGTTTCGCGAGTCAATTGGTTCAGTTCGGGGCGTCAGAGCGCGTTTCGCGAGTCAATTGGTTCAGTTCGGGGCTTCAGAGCAATTGGTTCAGGTCGGGGCTTCAGAGCGCGTTTCGCGAGTCAATTGATTCATTTCGGAGCTTTAGAGCGCGTTTCGCGAGTCAATTGGTTCAGGTCGGGTCTTCAGAGCGCGTTTCGCGAGTCAATTGGTTCAGTTCGGGGCTTCAGAGCGCGTTTCGCGAGTCAAGTGGTTCAGTTCGGAGCTTTAGAGCGCGTTTCGCGAGTCAATTGGTTCATTTCGGAGCTTTAGAGAGCGTTTTGCAAGTCAATTGGTTCATTTCGGAGCTTTAGAGAGCGTTTCGCGAGTCAATTGGTTCAGTTCGGGGCTTCAGAGCGCGTTTCGCGAGTCAATTGATTCATTTCGGAGCTTTAGAGCGCGTTTCGCGAGTCAATTGGTTCAGTTCGGGGCTTTAGAGCGCGTTTCGCGAGTCAATTGGTTCAGTTCGGGGCTTCAGAGCACGTTTCGCGAGTCAATTGGTTCAGTTCGGGGCTTCAGAGCGCGTTTCGCGAGTCAATTGGTTCAGTTCGGGGCTTTAGAGCGCGTTTCGCGATTCGATTGGTTCAGTTCGGGGCTTCAGAGCGTGTTTCGCGAGTCATTTGATTCAAAACTGGGCTTCAAAGCGCGTTCAGTTCGGGACTCAGAGCGCGTTTTGCGAGTCATTTGGTTCAGTTCGGGGCTTCAGAGCGCGTTTAGCGATTCAATTGGTTCAGTTCGGGGCTTTAGAGCGCGTTTCGCGAGTCAGTTGAATCATTTCGGGGCTTTAGAGCGCGTTTTGCGAGTCATTTGGTTCAGTTCGGGACTCAGAGCGCGTTTTGCGAGTCATTTGGTTCAGATCGGGGCTTCAGAGCGCGTTTAGCGATTCAATTGGTTCAGTTCGGGGCTTTAGAGCGCGTTTCGCGAGTCAGTTGAATCATTTCGGGGCTTTAGAGCGCGTTTCGCGAGTCAATTGGTTCAGTTCGGAGCTTTAGAGCGCGTTTCGCGAGTCAATTGGTTCAGTTCGGGGCGTCAGAGCGCGTTTCGCGAGTCAATTGGTTTAGTTCGGAGCTTCAGAGTGCGTTTCGCGAGTCGATTGGTTCATTTCGGGACTTCAGAGCGCGTTTCGCGAGTCAATTGGTTCAGTTCGGGGCTTCAGAGCGCGTTTCGCGAGTCAATTGGTTCAGGTCGGGGCTTTAGAGCGCGTTTTGCGAGTCAATTGGTTAAGTTCGGCGCTTCAGAGCGCGTTTCGCGAGTCAATTGGTTCAGTTCGGGGCTTTAGAGCGCGTTTCACGAGTCAATTGGTTCAGTTCGGGGCTTCAGAGCGCGTTTCGCGATTCTATTGGTTCAGGTCAGGGCTTCAGAGCGCGTTTCGCGAGTCAGTTGGTTCAGTTCGGGGTGTCAGAGCGCGTTTCGCGAGTCAATTGGTTCAGTTCGGGGCGTCAGAGCGCGTTTCGCGAGTCAATTGGTTCAGTTCGGGGCGTCAGAGCGCGTTTCGCGAGTCAATTGGTTCAGTTCGGGGTGTCAGAGCGCGTTTCGCGAGTCAGTTGGTTCAGTTCGGGGTGTCAGAGCGCGTTTCGCGAGTCAATTGGTTCAGTTCGGGGCGTCAGAGCGCGTTTCGCGAGTCAATTGGTTCAGTTCGGGGCATCAGAGCGCGTTTCGCGAGTCAATTGGTTCAGTTCGGGGCGTCAGAGCGCGTTTCGCGAGTCAATTGGTTCAGTTCGGGGCTTTAGAGCGCGTTTCGCGAGTCAATTGGTTCAGGTCAGGGCTTCAGAGCGCGTTTCGCGAGTCATTTGGTTCAGTTCGGGGCTTCAGAGCGCGTTTAGCGATTCAATTGGTTCAGTTCGGGCTTTAGAGCGCGTTTCGCGAGTCAATTGGTTCAGGTCAGGGCTTCAGAGCGCGTTTCGCGAGTCATTTGGTTCAGTTCGGGGCTTCAGAGCGCGTTTAGCGATTCAATTGGTTCAGTTCGGGGCTTTAGAGCGCGTTTCGCGAGTCATTTCATTCAAAACTGGGCTTCAAAGCGCGTTCAGCTCGGGACTCAGAGCGCGTTTTGCGAGTCAATTGGTTCAGCTCGGGGCTTCATAGCGCGTTTGGCGAGTCAATTGATTCAGTTCGGGGCTTCAGAGCGCGTTTCGCGAGTCAATTGATTCAGTTCGGGGCTTCAGAGCGCGTTTCGCGAGTCAATTTTATCTCAAATCATTTGATTCAGATCTGAACTTCGGGAGCGCGGAGCGCAAATCATTTGATTCAAGCAGGAGGAAGAAAACCAGGAGAGCTCTGATGATAAGGAAACTGAATGTGATTCTATGATGCTCAAGACATTTTACCATATATACATTTTGTTTTTGACCTGAATAATACAATATGGTTTTAACAACCCATTTTTATTTCTCTTGAATATGTTTTGTCGTAATATGTTACTTCAGCTGTCTTTAGCTGTATCCTCCAGTAAAGTATTGCACATGTTGTTGGATAATAAAGTATGGTGAATATTTTGTAAAGGGTGGTGTTTGGTACATACACCATTTTATTTTGTAAACAATACATATTACCATGAGTATTTGAATTAAGAAAGGAGCATTTGGTCATATTAACGAGTCTAGTTATATAAGGGGAAGGCTGAAAGATGCATTAGAAGAGACTGCTAATTGCAGGAACTAAATTGCTACAAACACTTCATGTGTACCTGAGGATGATTTAGCAGGGAAAGATCAACATGAATCTTGTACTATGTTATAATGAAGATGAGCGTCTACATTACTGATGTCCAACACTCGAGGAGGCTTCTGCATAAATGTGCTATTATTTTAATAATAATTTATTAAATATATATTTTTTGCAAAGTTGATTTAATTTTTTTTAAATATATTTGTATTATTTTTATATTTCATTATTGTAATAATTTTGTCTGCATTTGACAGTTTTTTTTTAAATACATATGTATTTAATAATTATATAAATATTGAAATATTTGTTCTGTTTTTGACAAATTAGATTTGTTTAAAAATATTATTTAGATTTAAATATTTATTCTGTATAATGATCAAGTTGATTTTCTAAATATTATTTTAAGAATAGCTATTTTAACATTTGTTCTGTGTTTGACAATAAAGAATATTTAAAATAAATATATATTATTTTAATAATAATATACATATTTGAGAATTTGTTCTGCATTTTACAATGTTTCTTTAAAACAAATAGTTAATTTAACAATAATTTAAATATTTTTTCTGTATTTGACAGTTAATTTAATTTTTTTAAATAATTTTTTATTTTCATAATAATTGAAATATTTGTTCTGTTCGACAATAAGGTTGATTGTATTGGTTGATATCATATGTTGTGTATGTGCGCACACACACACACACACACACACACACACACATGCGCGCGCACGCACGCACACACACTCGCGCGCCAAATAAATAAAATCTAATGTTCATTACTGTAATGAGGCAATATACTGTACACACACACATATGGTAGTTCATTATTTTTTCATTTGAATTAAACAAAAAAAATGTTTTGCAAACATGCTAAAATATAAGTGGACTTAAAAATAGAATGCAAATTTAATGTAGAATGTCTTCCTTTGTATTTAGGGATGAAATATGAGAAAAAGAACGAAACAAAGATCCACCTATTTTTAAGAATTTTATTTCACTAAGCACAGTTTAATGCCAAATACATAAATAAAATATATTTTTTTAATTACTGTAATGCAACAAAAATGTATATATACTATATATACATATACATCATATGTGTATGAGTGTGCATTTATATATGTACACACACACACACACACAAACACGCACGCGCGAAAACAGACACTCGCATACAAACTCGGGCACACGCACACACACATACACTCGCGCATACGCGCTCACAAACATACGCGCTCACACACAATAAATACAATCTAATGTTCATTACTGTAATGAGGCAATATGCTGTACACACACACACACACACACGGTAGTTCATTTTTTTCTCATTTAAATTAAACAAAAACTAATTTTACAAACATCCTCAAATATTAGTGGTCTTACAAATAGAACGCAAATTATAATTGAGAATGTCTTCCTTTGTATTTAGAGACGAAATATGAGGAAAAAAAATCCACCTATTTGTAAGACAATTTCATTTCACTGAACAAAGTTTACTGCCTAATAAATAAAATATGTTTTTTATAAATGTATAATATATTTTTACAGAGTTCTGCATGCAGGGTCTCAATCGGATGCTTTTCCCATTTGGTGAGATCTTGACTTCGATTTGTCAGTGGACCCCACACCTCACTGCCACAGAGTGCAATGGGCCTGTTACGTCCTAGAAGTGTCTAGAAGTCGTTTTACCAGAACGTAACAAATTACGTGTTTAAAGAGCATTTGTCTAGGAGTCGTTTTACCAGAACTTAACAAATTACGTGTTTAAAGAGCATTTGTCTAGGAGTCGTTTTACCAGAACGTAACAAATTACGTGTTTAAAGAGCATTTGTCTGGGCCCTGCCACAGCACCACAACCACAAGATCTCTGTTTTAACAGATTTATTAGAGGCTAGCAAAGCATAGCCGGAATTCTTTGAAACAAAGGTACAATTTGGGAGGGAAATAAGGACTTCAGAAGGGGGCAATGCCAAAATAACAAACAAACATTTATTCTAGCTTTAGTTTAAATTCTTACTAAGTCTCTCAAAAGAAAAAGCAACAACAGAATGTACGCTCACTCCCTATCTAGCCACAAACCAGGAGAAAAGGGGGTTACAAAATAAAGGGCGCCCACCTCCCTACAGTTCCCAAATGGTGACTGAAACAGAACAAACAATAAGATAAAAGGCAGCTTAACAGGATGCCACAAGGAACTCAGGTACTTTGTCACAACAAAGCAACATAACTTTCAACTTAAAGGTTTAGCATTCAATAGCAAACATGCAACTACAACATCAACAACATTTTCAAGCCAAAAAGAATATTAACCGTAAGGTTCCAAAAGATGCACCACGGCTTGTAGGGCAGGGCAGGGCAGGGCAGGGCAGGGCAGGGCAGGGCAGGGCAGGGCAGGGCAGGGCAGGGCAGGAGACAGACCAGTCTCTGGAGAAGAATTTCCTCCCCGTTGAGAGTTGTGCTCTGCTTTTTATGCTGCTACCCTCCAAGGTGGTAAGTAGGTGCAGCTGGGAGAGCAATCAGGCTACCTGCCAGAGTGGAGAGTGGGAGGAGCCAGAGAAGAGCAGGAGACATACACCCACAGAAGAGAACACAGTACCATGAATATAAACAATATAATTATTTCATTTTTCATTCCTATACATTGGTATTCATTGGACGTAACAGGGCCCAATTACTGATTCTACTATTTTCAGCCAAATTTGAATAGGGATGTCTATAGGACATTGCCGTGTTATGGCGTAGAAGGCCCTGCCTGCTTTATCTCTCAGTTCATTCACAATTGGTTCAGTTCGGGCTTCAGAGCGCGTTTCGCGAGTCAGTTGGTTCAGTATAGCCTTGTTTTACCAGTGTTGAGGTAATTACTTTAAGGCACTCTACATTTTTAAATAAATACTGTAACAATAAAAGTAAAAGTATGAATACTAGAAAGGCTATAATTGAACGAATATTTTCCTCATTCAGTACAAAGGAAAGCATGGCATTATTAAAACAATGAACACATCTCTCTGTGACACTCATTATAACACATACACATCCCATAATTAACACTGATGGCCTTTCATAAGTTTATAACAGGGCACTTACACTAAAGGCGCATCAGCTGTGTTGAATGAATGCATGCCCTGTAGAAAGTAGATTATAGGCTTCTGTAAAACAACAGGACTCAACCAGAAAAGAGTTTTTTCTGAGGGTTGCTAAAAAGTAAACTTGGTTCTCAAACAAAGGTGTGTAAGGCACCGCAAAAAATCCTGTAGCACACAGCAACTGAGGACAACTTTCTGAACATTGTGGGTAATAAAGACAGAATGTTGCCACTAAAGGGCAAGTTCTTTGAAAAACTAACCAACTTCCTGTCATATGCTGACAGGCCACAGGTCTGCTACCTGCCAGACCACACAAACAGAAGAAAGTGTTTAGTAAGCAGAGCGTAGATGAATGAAAATACTTTATTGCAGAAATGGATGTTAAGTTAAAATATGATTGCACAAGAATCAGAATTAGTTGTGAACTTTATGCAAAGTTGTGTTACGACATTCATATAAAAACAGGTTTATTCTTGTTATAGTAAGTCAGTTATGGTCTGATAATGATTCCAGAGCTCTTCTTTTCTGTTCAGCTCTTGTGGATCTGATTTCATAAACCAGAACAACAACAGTAGCCACGCCCACCAGAGCGGAGACGACCAATTGGATTACAGCTTCAGTAGAATTACAACAGCAGACACGTTCTGAAGGGGAAAAAAAATAAATAAATATCAGTATGTAGAATGATTTATAATATGCTGCTGATGTGCTGTTCAGTGATGGTTGCTACCAGCACATGTGTGACAGAGTTGAGTGATGTCCAGGTGTCTCGTCTGGTTACTGATGGGATTGTTGAGCACACAGCTGTAGGTGTTTTTATCCTGATATTCCACCTCCAGAGATAGAGAGAGACTGATGCTGAGATCAGACACACTGATGCTGGACAATAAACTGTTTCCTTTGTACCAGGAGAGAGTCACGTGACCCACATTCACCACTGAACACAGCAGCACACATCTGGACGCTGAAGATCCTGATGGTGAAGGATTTTGAGGACAGTAACTAGCAATGACAGGAATGGGAAGATGAGCTGGGAAACAGATAAATATAAATCAATAAAAATAAAACACGTGAGTTTTGAATACGTGGCATTTTTTTTACTCACCAATGACAGTGACATTGAAAGTTTTCTTTAAAACATTTTGCCCAATCATCTGTGCTTTATACAGTCCAGAGTCTGTGGTTCTGAGGTTTCTGATGATCAGAGATCCAGTCTGATGATCCAGCTTCAGTCTGTCTTTGAATATGTTGTGAGTTCCAGAGATGACTTGGGATGATATGTTGAGTTTAGCGATACAATCGTCTCCACACATCCACATTATCAGATCGTCCTCTTGTATTTGAGTCACACCAGTCGGTAGAGTGACAGAATCTCCCTCCATCACCGACACAGACTTGATTTCATCTGCCTCGACACCGAACACGCCTGAAACACACAAGAGCAATCTCAATCACGGACTAAAGCACGCTACTAGCTTTCTGTTGCTTCACTAGTTTCAATGCAATCTGAAAACATCAACTAAACAATTGATTTTACGAAGCATTTAGAGTGTTTCTTGAAGCCAAATCCATCTCAAATCCATGCATACCAGCCCGGTTTTCTAATGGTCACAGTAAAACCACAGATTAACACTAGAAGCGCCGAAGATATGACTGTCAATGAGGACAAAGCCACAAAATAAAACAATTAAACAAGCATGGCTCACAGTTTATCATCTCATAATCAAAAAACTCGATTTTTTAGCTTGTAAAAGAAGTAGCTTCTCAGTACTGAAGCTAGTTTATGTATTTATATCATTGTAAAAATCAGACGACAGTTCCCTTTTTATTGATTACATGATTACATATTATTAAGACTTGTGGTTTGTTGGAGATTCACAGACTGGACACTATATGGCTATTAATACACAGAAAATTGAGAAGCTACACAGCAGTTGACCACTGAATTTACAAAAATCATTTCAGTTTTAAGAAGTGTTTTCTCAACATTGCATCGCTACTGATGAACACATTAATTTTTATTTGAATTATATCACTGGGCTATTTAACCATGCATTATGTCTGTAAAAATTCCCTTATAAATTAAGTTTTCTTTCTATGTTTTGGATCACTTCTAAATCAAATAAGAAACATAGGTTGGATGTTGTGAGCGAAGTTTTCGACAGATCCGGGAGGAACAAAAACATGACGCAGAGAGGCATCAGGCTTTTGAACTCAATTTATTCTTGACAAGCATGACTTTATATATGGTACCAGAAAGTTTTGTATGTCCAGGGGGTTCATCAAATGACCAAATAAGGTACAGAAAACATAGCATGACAGACACAGAATGAATGCCTTCTTACAGCCAAGAGCCTGTCCAGCTGTCCAGCGACCTCTTCCTCTCATAGCAACATAAGCAGCGAGCTCTTTACCTTTTCTGTAGCTTTGTATTCACTTATGCGGAAATTAAATCTAACAATGTCTTTGGAAGTTGTTACACTGTCCTGAACAAACCCTCATTTCACCATGTCCACTATCAACTTTACAGTAGATGCTGAATGAACAGAAATAAGTCAAAAATATTTTAAATTGATTACTCTGCAGTCCGCATATAAAGTTGCTCTCCATTTACTGTAGTATACATAAAACATCAACACATGACAACAGGTTTACTGATAACCAGCACTAGAGTAAAATGACAAGATGCATCTAAAAACTATTTCGGGGGGTTTAAGAGAGGAACATGTGCTTGCTTGTAGCTTTTTCCCCCCAGTAGATTATTTGCTTACTGTGTCGGTTGTAGCATAGCTAGTTATTAGCTTTCTAAACATTGCAAAAAATAAAATCTAATAATAATAAAATAAAATAACAGTAAGATTGCAATAAGAACAGGTTCCGACATTTTGACAGCTGTAAGGAAATGTAAAAAGGAAAAGTAATTTTCAACAGCAGGTTTTTACTCAACTATAAAACTGCAAGGAGCTAAAAGGGCTACTTACCAACAAGACGCCAGAAGCACAAACCAAACCAAACAAACCCATGAAGCATTTTTATCCGTAGTTTGCTGTGCTGTCTGAGAGAACATCACTTGAAATGTGACCAGGTGTGAATCCTCCCCTATTTTACACCCGCTCCGTGGCGTGCAGATGCACTGAACTTTTGCATTTGTTTTACTTAGCCTACATATTTACCCATTGGTGGAAAGTGTGTTCTCTTTATTATTTATGACAGACAATCATGTTAAGGATGCTGATATTAAAATAAGTCAAATGTCTTACTTTAGTGAGCAAACTGCAACCTACTAAACACGATTTCTTATAATGGTTAAATTCTCTATTAAACCGTCATTGGCAAATAGATACCCAATTGTAAGTAGCATGAGATATTGTTGATAGACTAACTATCTATATGACTTTATCTAGGTTATCTATATTAACAGGAAAAAGTATGTGGTTCATGTTACAAGGACAGGAAGAAGCCATTCAACCACATGCAACATAGACACAAGCTTTTGCATCCACTCAACAAAACAAAACCACATTTAGAAAAAAAGAGGTCAGATCCGCGGCAGGTTTCAGTTTGTCTCAGAAGCTGATCACAGTTCATTAAAAACACACACACACACACACACACACACACACACACACACACACACACACACACACACACACACACACACACACACACACACACACACACACACACACACACTTACGTCTGGTCAGATATCCTTGTAGGGACTCTCCAGGTGTAATGGTTTTTATACTGTACAAACCGTATTGCCCTACACCAACCCTACACCTAAACCTACCCCTTTTTTTTTTTCTTTTTTTTTCAGAGTGTTTTAAGACTAATACGTTCACATTTTTGAAGAATGTAATTTTACTTTAATTTCTTTATGTAACAGAAATACACATCAAAAAAGTAACAAGAATTTGTTTTTCCCCCCGCTTTTTTGTTTGTTTGTTTTTCATCACATTCGTTTAAATTTCACACATTTCATAAGCTTAAAAGAGAATTAAAGGATCCAATTTGTTCATTTTCAATTTTGTTGTCTGTTTTAATCCCATTTTAAAGAGAAGGGTGAAGTAATCGCTCCATAGAGCTGGTTGAAACTAACAGAGTGTATAGAATTATTTTACGAACCCAGAGCCCTCTTCCTCCGTAAAGTGAAGAGAGTGCTACACATTGACTCGATCTTACTGATATAGATATCGTACCTCAAAGTGATGATGTTACTGACCATTTCCTTGTATCGTGCATGCTGCGTATTACTGATATTATATAAATGCCTCTGCGTTATCCTCCAGACTAGGGATGCGTGGTATACCGGTACTGTAAAATTACCGGTATCTATTATATTTCAAACGGTACGATATCATAATTCGGTATTTCATACGCTGCTGATCCGAAGTTCACCTGTAGTGCTTCTCAAATTGCTGCGCATCCGGTAAATGTGACAACAGAACAAGTGAACAACACGATGGGTCAAACAGATTAAACTATTAGCGCTCGAAACAAACAAATTAAGAGAACAGTAGAAGTGTAATATGGCATTACTTTGCATACAAAACAGATGATAAAGGTGAATGAACTGACACAGGAGGCAAGACATCTAACATCCAATCTGGCTAAGCATTAGTCGCTTGCTCATCCTGATCTTTTCCGAGAATTAGAGATCGACAGGTTAGTAAGCGTATCATACATTCATAATTGTACGTTTTATTCACAACTTTTTTGCGTGTTTTAAAGGCTCTCCCGCTTAAATGTTTCATTCATGCGGTGGTCAGACGTGCACTTTTACTGAGCCCGTACACCTGAAGCGCGCGGAAAAGCCTGCCTAACAGCGCCTGATAACTGAACCAAGTTATCTTTTGAGCCTATACTGTCAAAACACAACAAGGTTTATGTATAGACCAGGAGCGTAGCCAGAAAGGAGACTCTGGATGTGCATCAGAAAAACTGGGTGTGCCACATTTATTGTCAGATTAATGCAAAAAAAAAAAGCATGCTTATTGGGTGTTTATATGTTAGTTTAACCATTTCATTTTTGTGTAGGCTACATGTGTCTGTTAACCTATTCTCCGTTTTGGATGTCTTTGAAAATCACTATTTTATATCTGCAACAAAGTGAATGTGTGTGTGTGTGTGTGTGTGTGTGTGTGTGTGTGTGTGTGTTAGCATGCGTGCTGTATATTTAGTATTATTAAACCTTTCATTTCTGCGTATGTCTGTGTGTGTGTGTTTGTATGCTTACTGTTTATTAAGCATTTTTAAACCTTTCATTTCTGCGTGTGCGTGTGTGTGTGTGTGTGACAGAGAGAGAGAGACAGTTTTAATGAATTCTCCATTGTGAATGTGTTCTATTGTCAGCCCTGCATTTTACATTGGCCTACCAGTGGTCTCCAACCCTGCTCCTGGAGAGCTACCGTCCTACAGATTTCAGCTCCAACCCCAATCAAACACACCTGAACCAGCTAATCACAGTCTTCAAGGCCACTTGTTCATTTCAGACAGGTGTGTTGGAGCAGGGTTGTAACTGAAATCTGCAGGATGGTAGCTCTCCAGCAGCAGGGTTGGAGATCCCTGATATAAACTCTTAAAAAGAGAAGACTTGCAAAGAGTATTGTCACCTGTCATTTATTTCAAATATCTATATCTGCAACAAAATATGTGTGCATGTCCGTATATGAGTGTGTCTGTGTGTGTATCTGTGTAAGCAAGCTTAATGATTATTAATATGATAGTTTAACCATTTCATTTCTATTTGTGTGTGTGTGTGTGTGTGTGTGTGTGTGTGTGTGTGTGTGTGTGTGTGTGTGTGTGTGTGTGTGAGAGAGAGAGCCTATTGTCCATTTTCGATGAGTTTCACAGTCAGCTATGCATCCAGCTATGTTGGCCTAGACCCTAAAAGCATACCACCGTAGGCCTTAAAATTCTTGAACCCTGGTTTAGTTGTTGTTGTGTTTTTCCATTTTCCGAAGCTTTCTCGCTCAAGAGCGTCACTGATAATCACATACAGTATAACCTACAACAGCTCTTTAACTGCGCTCTAGTCAAACGCGCTCACTGTAGCCTAATCATTAACTACACACATCAAAAACCCCTTTTAGGCAAGTACAATTTATCACATATTTTAATAAGACTAAACTCCTATTTAACCTAATGATCACAGGTTTAATAAAAATACATTTTAAGTTTCTAATTATAACACCGCATTTCCACGGTTATTCAAACAACGAACACATTATACAGTGAGCAAAGCACATTTACTTTATCAAAGAATAATCATTGACTTCAGTGACTAGGCTATGTAAAAATATATTATGTAAAAACAGATGTAGCTGCTGTACTAAATAAAAACAAAATGCTTTTAAATAATCCCTCCTTTTTTAAATCATTAACATTTTGCACATCCTGCAATGGTGACTTTGAACTTTCAAAAATACAAAATTCAACAGCAAGTTCATATATATATATATATATATATATATATATATGCTTTTATTTATGTAGGCTACACAGAGAAACAATAGAGAAACAAGATGTGCTTTCTGCCGTCTCATGCAGTCTCCGTGAAATGGAGAGCGTCACAGCAATGAACCGGCTACTTTATTAAACGAACGAACGAACCAAAAAATACAAATCTTTAATTACATAGTCGGAATGAAAAGGTGCATTTATTTATTAAAGTCAGCGTCGCATTCTGCAACTTTATCTTTTCAGCGACACTGACTGAGAAGAAATCACTAGTTTATTAACGAATAATTAAAATGTTTTATTTTGCCTTTCCCCCAACATTCATAATCATTAGCCTACTTTTGCCGTTGCAAGCTTTAGACGTGCGCTTGGGCGCGGAATAGGCTATACGCCTATATTAAAGGATGGTTAGTAGCCTAAGTTATTATATTAATCAATTTATGTGTGACTAGTGAAATCTTTAGTCGGGGATTCTTGGCACAAGGAACCGATCATTTTTTTTAAATAAAATGCTGTCAATTCGAAAAGTGCGCCTGCTAATCACGTCACGTTATATTGCAATGCAGAGTTATGAATGCGTAATAATAAGTAAAATGTTTTTAATTTATTTAATTTCTTATGGGTGCAATGGCGGTGCTTTGGTCTTTCTTGGGGGTGCTGAAGCATCGGCTAGCCCCTCCTTTGCGCTGCCCATGTTTATTACGATTAAAAAAATAATAATTCTACATCTGTTTTTAGGCGGCTACCCTTGGCTACGCCCCTGCCTTGTTGCCTCTCAGAATTATACATAACAGTAAACATTGATATTTTAATATGGAACATTCATCATTGCGATACAAGGTGCATCCTAACATTACTCTAATTACAGTGTTAATTATTTTATTTGCTACAGCCAATAATGAGGGAGGTATCATCATTCTCATAACTGATAGTGGGTAGGTATATATTTCTACATGCACCACACATTTTAAGGAATTTGTGTCATGCTAGATTCAATATTTACTTTGTCCATTGAGACAGAACACTGTTTTCATTTTGCAAATATTAGTTTCAACAATACAGTCACCTAAATATATATATATATATATATATGTGACAATCTAGGGATTTCAGCACATAAATACATAAAAACCTAAACAAAATTATATTCGCAATCAAGTTGTACTTTATGAAATGAAACTTATATTTTAATGAATTATATTCACCGTTCCTGGCTGGTGGAATCAAGACAAGTTTCACGCAACATCTGAAAACTCATCTCTTCCATCATCACTTGACTTCATCTTTAAAATACCTTTCTTTAACTTTGCTCTCTTTCCCTTAAACTCTCTCTGTCCGGCTAGAATTTGCTCTGAACACTGCCTAGAAATTTGTATTACAAGCACTTCCTGTGTCTGTTTGCCTCTTTATAATGTATCGCCTATTGTATTCCTCAATGTAAGTCGCTTTGGATAAAAGCGTCTGCTAAATGAATAAATGTCAAATGTAAAAATAAATGTAACTGAAAAAATATAAATCATAATACATTATAAGTTAGTGATGCGCATATAATACAAAAATGAACATAATTTACAATTATCTGTTTTTAAATTATAGTTGTTTTACATTCAGACATTTTTCTCTATTGAGATATTTTCATTAAATAATTTAACTTAGTTCAACCAGCAACTTAAAGACTAAAAAAATGCCACGTGTGAATAATTTAATAATTTTCGTAATACATGTTTATACATTTTTTTTTAATATTAATAATTAAATCATATTTAGATTTATTTTAAAACTATCACACACCTTTATGTCATTTCAAATGAACACATCTTTCTTGTGATTAAGGAAATTTCTTTCTTGTGGTTTAGGAGTGGAATATTACAAGTTTTGTATAAACGCACCTCTTGAGCAGCATTAGGACGGAGTTGGCCGTACTGGCGTCCAGGCCGGTGGTCGGTTCATCCAGGAAAAGCACCGGCGGATCAATAATCAGCTCCATGCCGATATATGTTCTCTTCCTCTCTCCACCCGAAACACCACGAATCCTCTGTGTTCCCACCTGTAAAACCAGCCAATCAGAGCAGCCGTCAATTCATGTCCCACACTCTATGAACTACAATACTGACTGTTCAAATTCATCGCGATTACCATTAGTAGACCACAGAGATCAATTTCATCAAACTCAGTTTACACCCTTTTATAGGGGGCTCTGTGGCACACACTGTTTCACCTACAGTCACCAAAATTCATACACCTACAGATCTCATCAGCCAAACGACTTTCATGCTGACAGTCAATCTGCCAATCTGCTCCACCCAACAGGAAGTCGGCCATGTTGGATTGTTTGGAAAACACATTCGGTGCAATTTCATGTACTCGTTCTAGAGTTTTCATCCGATCACCACCAAACTTGGTGAACATGATCTCACGACACTGAGGATGTTAAATTGCAGAGGGATTTTTGATATCTCGAATGGTTTGGCCATAGTGAGGTTAAAAATGTATGGCGAAGAAGGGAAACAGGAAGTGTGTTATAGCGTCTTTCGGATGAGACGTTAAACCGAGGTCCTGACTCTCTGTGGTCATTAAAAAATCCCATGGCACTTCTCGTAAAGAGTAGGGGTGTAATCCCGGTGTCCTGGCCAAATTCCCATCACTGGCCCTTGTCAATCATGGCCTCCTAATAATCCCCATTTACTCGATTGATTCTATGTCTTTCTCTCCTCTCCACCTGTAGATTGTGTGGTGAGCGCATACACTTGATTGGCTCTATGACTCTCTCCTCTCCACCTGTAGCTGGTGTGTGGCGAGAGCATACACTTGATTGGCTCTTTGACTCTCTCTCCTCTCCACCTGTTGCTGGTGTGTGGCGAGCGCATCCACTTGATTGGCTCTATGACTCTCTCTCCTCTCCACCTGTAGCTGGTGTGTGGCGAGCGCATCCACTTGATTGGCTCTATGACTCTCTCTCCTCTCCACCTGTAGCTGGTGTGTGGCGAGCGCATCCCTTTGATAGGCTCTATGTCTCTCTCTCCTCTCCACCTGTAGCTGGTGTGTGGCGAGCGCATACATTTGATTGGCTCTATGACTCTCTCTCCTCTCCACCTGTAGCTGGGGTGTGGTGAGCGCATACACTTGATTGGCTCTATGACTCTCTCTCGTCTCCACCTGTAGCTGGTGTGTGGTGAGCGCATACACTTGATTGGCTCTATGACTCTCTCTCCTCTCCACATGTAGCTGGTGTGTGGTGAGAGCATACACTTGATTGTCTCTATGACTCTCTCTCCTCTCCACCTGTATCTGGTGTGTGGTGAGCGCATACACTTGATTGGCTCTATGACTCTCTCCTCTCCACCTGTAACTGGTTTGTGGTGTGCGCATCCACTTGATTGGCTCTATGACTCTCTCTCGTCTCCACCTGTAGCTGGTGTGTGGTGAGCGCATACACTTGATTGGCTCTATGACTCTCTCTCCTCTCCACCTGAAGCTGGTGTGTGGCGAGAGCAAACTGTTGATTGGCTCTATGACTCTTTCTCCTCTCCACCTGTTGCTGGTGTGTGGCGAGCGCATACACTTGATTGTCTCTATGACTCTCTCTCCTCTCCACCTGTAGCTGGTGTGTGGCGAGCGCATCCACTTGATTGGCTCTATGACTCTCTCTCCTCTCCACCTGTAGCTGGTGTGTGGCGAGCGCATCCACTTGATAGGCTCTATGTCTCTCTTTCCCCTCTCCACATGTAGCTGGTGTGTGGTGAGCGCATACATTTGATTGGCTCTATAACTCTCTTTCCTCTCCACCTGTAGCTGGTGTGTAGAGAGCACATACACTTGATTGGCTCTATTACTCTCACTCTCTCTCCACCTGTAGCTGGTGTGTCGTGAGCGCATACACTTGATTGGCTCTATGACTCTCTCTCCTCTCCACCTGTAGCTGGTGTGTGGTGAGCGCAGGCACTTGATTGGCTCTATGACTCTCTCTCCTCTCCACCTGTAGCTGGTGTGTCGTGAGCGCATACACTTGATTGGCTCTATGACTCTCTCTCCTCTCCACCTGTAGCTGGTGTGTAGAGAGCGCAGGCACTTTATTGGCTCTATGACTCTCTCTCCTCTCCCCCTGTAGCTGGTGTGTGGCGAGCACATGCACTTGATTGGCTCTATGTCTCTCTCTCCTCTCCACCTGTAGCTGGTGTGTATAGAGCGCATACACTTGATTGGCTCTACGTCTCTCTCTCCTCTCCACCTGTAGCTGATGTGGGGTGAGCGCATACACTTGATTGGCTTGATGTCTCTCCTCTACACATGTAGCTGGTGTGTGGTGAGCGCATCCACTTGATTGGCTATATGTCTCTGTCCCTCTCCACCTGTAGCTGGTGTGTCGTGAGCGCATCCACTTGATTGGCTCTATGACTCTCTCTCCTCTCCACCTGTAGCTGATGTGGGGTGAGCGCATACACTTAATTGGATCTATGACTCTTTCTCCTCTCCACCTGTAGCTGTTGTGTTGTGAGCGCATCCATTTGATTGGCTCTATATCTCTCTCTCGTCTCCATCTGTAGCTGATGTGGGGTGAGCGCATCCATTTGATTGGCTCTATATCTCTCTCTCGTCTCCATCTGTAGCTGATGTGGGGTGAGCGCATACACTTGATTGGCTCTATATCTCTCTCTCGTCTCCACCTGTAGCTGGTGTGTGGTGAGAGCATACACTTGATTGGCTCTGTGACTCTCTTTCTCCTCTCCACCTGTAGCTGGTGTGTGGTGAGAGCATACACTTGATTGGCTCTATGTCTCTCTCTCCTCTCCACCTGTAGCTGGTGTGTGGTGAGAGCATACACTTGTTTGGCTCTATGTCTCTCTCTCCTCTCCACATGTAGCTGGTATGTGGCGAGAGCATACACTTGATTGGCTCTATGACTCTCTCTCGTCTCCACCTGTTGCTGGTATGTGGCGAGAGCATACACTTGATTGGCTCTATGACTCTCTCTCGTCTCCACCTGTAGCTGGTGTGTGGTGAGCGCATACACTTGATTGTCTCTATGACTCTCTCTCCTCTCCACCTGTAGCTGGTGTGTAGAGAGCGCATACACTTGATTGGCTATACGTCTCTCTCTCCTCTCCACCTGTAGCTTATGTGGTGTGAGCGCATACACTTGATTGGCTCTATGACTCTCTCCTCTCCACCTGTAGCTGGTGTGTGGTGAGCGCATACACTTGATTGGCTCTATGACTCTCTCTCCTCTCCACCTCTAGCTGGTGAGCGCATACACTTGATTGACTCTATGTCTCTCTCTCCTCTCCACCTGTAGCTGGTGTGTGGTGAGCGCATGCACTTGATTGGCTCTATGACTATCTCTCCTCTCCACCTGTAGCTGGTGTGTGGTGAGCGCATACACTTGATTGGCTCTATGACTCTCTCTCGTCTCCACCTGTAGCTGGTGTGTGGCCAGCGCACTGGTGCCGTTGTCCTGTGGAAGCCGTCGCATCATCCAAGTGGATGCTGCACACTGGTGGTGGTTGAGGAGAGATCCCCCCCCCCATGACACAACAATACAACAATAAAGCGCTATATAAATGCATTATTCATTCATTCATTCATAACTTCAGAATTTTCAAAATGCTTTGATTTCAACTTCTTGATTTGCTTCAAACTTCACCAGAATAATGTCAAGACACAGAAGATAACATTTTTCATATTAGTCGATATTAATAATCATCACACACACTACATTTCGAATCTTTATATCTTTCAAGTTTAAAGGCAGATATTTGCTCCTTGGTGAACGTTGTAGAAATCAGACAGTTGGCTGTGGTTTTAAATATCTGTTTATGATCAAAACATGACAAACACTTCACGTTTTTAAATCATTTACTCTTTTCCAGTCATTTTTCCTTAACAAAATAAATATCTTGATAGAAAAATCTAATTAAGATAGTCTTAATTTCTGCATGTTCTAATGAGTGATATTGTTTCAAATCATGAAACATGTTTGTGTTGCCTGACTTTGATGACTCGTATCTTCAGCACAGTTTGGTCTTCCATAGTAGCATACATTTAGATCATGATAACCACAGTTAAAACCACACATATAGCACCTCAATGCCATAATAAAAATGTAACTGCACTGTTTCTGAGTATCTGTATAAACACAGTAGTTTAAATACATTTAGTATAAATGCACACACGCTATAGCTTATTCACAAAAAATATTGCAATTATATTCAATTTCTCCTTTAAAACATTTAATACATGTCTACATTAACAATACAATTTGATAAATATAATGGCGATTTGTAGATTGACTGTACCATTGCGCACAGTGTTTCTCCTGTTTGTCAGCGCTGTTTCAGCTGGCTTTAAACTAGTTTAAATCAACGAGTCATTTGTGTTCTTCTGGATCTCACAGCGCTGGTTAGAGCTCACATGACCGAGGCTCATCAGTGAGTAAACGCATCTGCTCTAGTGAGCTTGCAACCGCTGCGCTGCCGTTTGAACTTCGAGCTGAGCGGATAAACTGTCCGTGTGACACGGTTCAAAAGAGTAGCATTGTTTCGCTCCGCTTTTCTGCATAAACACTATATATTGAATATTTGTCGAGCTCTTGTTATCGTTTTATCAAGGAGACTTATATTGCGATAATTATTTTTATCGTTTTATCACCCAGCCCTACTGTGAAGGGATTCTTGATATCTTAAAAACTGTTGCCATGAAACTCGACACACTCATCAGTATTAATGATAGTTAGACACTGGAAAAACTTAGAGCATGAGCTCTAGAGGCGCCACCTTTTGATCTATTGTTCTCTTCGAGCAGGAACATTAGCTACGACCAACAGGTAGTCAGCTATTTTGGTTTGCAGATTTCTTTTGTGTAAATGTGGATATTTTTTTAATTCAGGCTGTGCATTATTGCCTATTCTTCCTAGAAGAATCATGCAATTCACACCAATCTTTGTTAAGATGATGCCAAAATATTGAAGATGCTAAATTGCGAAGGTTTTTGGGATTTCTTGAATTGTGTTTTGCCATGGCAGTTTATTAAAATAATGGTAAAAAAGGAAATTTTACTTTTTATTTAAAGTGCATTGTTCAAATGCCTCAAAATGTTCTACATATGGAGAACAAGTCATTCTGAGAAAACTTGCTTTTTTAATGAATATCTGATGATCAGGAAGCTGACAGCAAATTAAAAACATCAGATATTTCAGCTGACAGAAGAAGGCTGTAATACAAATGTTGTCCAATAGATGAAGTCAACTTTTAAGCCTAATCCTTTATCTTCTCACTTTCCATCAGTTAGAATGACAAATACATAATCAAATCAGATGATACACATTGTACCTTAAATATAGTTTTATAATTATATTTATTTTACAAATGCTTATAGATCATTATAAATGTGTATATATATATCCTTTACTTTCTCTGTGTGTGTCTGTTTCACACTCTTGCTGTTCTAGAGTAACCCTTTCATTATCATTCCTGTAGCTCAACAACATCTTTGGGGTAAAATTATAGTTGACTCGGATGTGTTAACATACCTGGCAATAAAGCTCCTTCTGATTATTACTAATCATTTCATGAACAAACAACAGTGGATTGTTGTTAGCTGGAGTTGATTGCACATGTAGTCAGTCAGATGAAGGTGTGTTTGGTTTGTTACCCGTGAATCGGCCACTTTGCTCAATCCCAGCTCCTGAATGAGTCTCTCAATCTTCTCATCTTTTTCTCTCTGACGGATTGACTTCGGGAGTCGTAAAGCTGCTGAGAAACACAGATCCCCCCCATGACCACGTCATCCTGCAAAAAACACAAGACTTTCAGGATGTTTCATGTGTTTAACCCATGACAGAGCCCTTTCTGAACACGCCCTTAATGAAGCAGAGTGTCTCAGGACACAGCTGGTGTGATTTGAGATTCGATTAAACAATCACTGGAGGAATTCAGACTCCTGAAGTAAACACAAGACCAAGTATTAAACTCTATTTATGGAAGGAAAACAAACTAAACTACTGAACGGGTTCAGTCCATCTCTTCTAATCTTAGTCAGGAAACCCACAATGCCCTTAGTCATGATATGAATTACAGAATAAGAGTTCAGCTTCCTGTTTTAAATGCAGAGGTCAGTTGTTAGAGTCAAATGTGACGCCTAAGTTCAGTGTAAGTTCTGCATTTGTGCTCCAGACCTGAGTAATTCCTCACATCACATGTCATTGAGGAGAATGTGCTGCTACTTTACTAAGAAAGGAAACGTAGTAAATGAGTGTTTGTGTAGTTTATACCTGCACTACGTATCCAGACAGACATTTGTAGTTTGGAGGTTGTGGAGCTCCGTTTATAGGAACTTCTCCTGAAAGACCAGCAGGATCCTTACAAGCGGCCAGAACGTCCAGAAACCTTCAGTAAAACACTTTTTTTTATTTAGTAATTTAGCAGACGCTTTTATCCAAAGCGACTTACAAATGAGGACATTATAGAAGCAAAGAAAACCAACAAAAGAGCAACAACATGCAAGTGCTATTACAAGTCCTGGTTAGCTTAAAGCAGTAAACGTAGGAAGTTTTTTTTATTGTATTTTTTTTGTTAAGAAAACGAGTTTATAGAATATAGAAAAAGACTGTTAGTTGTACGTGAAAAGCTAGCAGTTAGAGAATAATTATGCAATTGATAGAGGGTCAAATGTGTGTTTTTTAATAAATAGAAGACAGATTAGATAAAATAGAATTAGAATAGAGACGAGAGTGCTAGAGTTAGAGGGTCAAATAAAGATGGAAGAGATTAGTAACTCTAGGATGATGGTCATATGGTGACGTGTCAGATTCAGCACAGTATGAAAATTCTTGCCCAGTCATGTTTGTTGTTTCAGTGAGACATGTCGAGACAAGAGGAGCTTTCCCTCACATTTTTGACAAATCAAATAAAAGTCCTCGTGTCTGTTTTATTGAAAAACACAAGCAACACTTTATTGACATACTGTTATTTATGGAAGCCACAAAGATGAAAAAATTAAATAATTGCGTTATTTTATCACAATTGTTTTTTGCAATGGTGAATTCATATCTCATTGTATATTGTGAAATTACTTGTTATATACTTGGAGTTAGATTTTCACCAGGAAATTAAAATATAATTATAATAATGTAAAATATATCATGATTAATGGAATTATATTGTATTCTGAGTTTTTAATCCCTGATCTGAGACCACATTTCAGACTCCTAGAATTTTTAGGAACAGACCTTCAACCTTTTCTGATCTGAGTTGATCTTTTCCAATTATTCAGATGTGGTTTACATTCAAGAGTTAATCAAAATTGGCCTGTTTAAGTATATATCTGTTATCAAATGATTTGCGCTCCGCGCTCCCGATGTTCAGACCTTAATCAAATGATTTGCGCAGCGCGCTCCCGATGTTCAGACCTTAATCAAATGATTTGCGCTCCCGAAGTTCAGACCTTAATCAAATGATTTGCGCTCCCGAAGTTCAGACCTTAATCAAATGATTTGCGCTCCCGAAGTTCAGACCTTAATCAAATGATTTGCGCTCCTGAGGTTAAGATCTTAATCAAATGATTTGCGCTCTCGAAGTTCAGACCTTAATCAAATGATTTGCGCTCCCGAAGTTCAGACCTTAATCAAATGATTTGCGCTCCGCGCTCCCGATGTTCAGATCTTAATCAAATGATTTGCGCTCCCGAGGTTAAGATCTTAATCAAATGATTTGCGCTCCACGCTCCCGATGTTCAGATCTTAATCAAATGATTTGCGCTCTCGAAGTTCAGACCTTAATCAAATGATTTGCGCTGCGCGCTCCCGATGTTCAGACCTTAATCAAATGATTTGCGCTCCCGAAGTTCAGACCTTAATCAAATGATTTGCGCTCCCGAAGTTCAGACCTTAATCAAATGATTTGCGCTCCCGAAGTTCAGACCTTAATCAAATGATTTGCGCTCCCGAGGTTAAGATCTTAATCAAATGATTTGCGCTCTCGAAGTTCAGACCTTAATCAAATGATTTGCGCTCCCGAAGTTCAGACCTTAATCAAATGATTTGCGCTCCCGAGGTTAAGATCTTAATCAAATGATTTACGCTCCGCGTTCCCGATGTTCAGACCTTAATCAAATGATTTGCGCTCCGCGTTCCCGATGTTCAGACCTTAATCAAATGATTTGCGCTCCGCGTTCCCGATGTTCAGACCTTAATCAAATGATTTGCGCTCCCGAAGTTCAGACCTTAATCAAATGATTTGCGCTCCCGAAGTTAAGATCTTAATCAAATGATTTGCACTCCCGAAGTTAAGATCTTAATCAAATGATTTGCGCTCCCGAAGTTCAGACCTTAATCAAATGATTTGCGCTCCCGAGGTTAAGATCTTAATCAAATGATTTACGCTCCGCGTTCCCGATGTTCAGACCTTAATCAAATGATTTGCGCTGCGCGCTCCCGACGTTCAGACCTTAATCAAATGATTTGCGCTCCGCGCTCCCGATGTTCAGACCTTAATCAAATGATTTGCGCTGCGCGCTCCCGATGTTCAGACCTTAATCAAATGATTTGCGCTCCCGAAGTTAAGATCTTAATCAAATGATTTGCGCTCCCGACGTTCAGACCTTAATCAAATGATTTGCGCTCCGCGCTCCCGATGTTCAGACCTTAATCAAATGATTTGCGCTCCGCGCTCCCGATGTTCAGACCTTAATCAAATGATTTGCGCTCCGCGCTCCCGATGTTCAGACCTTAATCAAATGATTTGCGCTCCGCGCTCCCGATGTTCAGACCTTTATCAAATGATTTGCGCTCCGCGCTCCCGATGTTCAGACCTTAATCAAATGATTTGCGCTCCGCGCTCCCGATGTTCAGACCTTAATCAAATGATTTAAGCTGCGCGCTCCCGAAGTTCAGACCTTAATCAAATGATTTGCGCTCCGCGCTCCCGATGTTCAGACCTTAATCAAATGATTTGCGCTCCGCGCTCCCGATGTTCAGACCTTAATCAAATGATTTGCGCTGCGCGCTCCCGAAGTTCAGACCTTAATCAAATGATTTGCGCTCCGCGTTCCCGATGTTCAGACCTTAATCAAATGATTTGCGCTCCCGAAGTTCAGACCTTAATCAAATGATTTGCGCTCCCGAAGTTAAGATCTTAATCAAATGATTTGCACTCCCGAAGTTCAGACCTTAATCAAATGATCTGCGCTGCGCGCTCCCGAAGTTCAGACCTTAATCAAATGATTTGCGCTCCCGACGTTCAGACCTTAATCAAATGATTTGCGCTCCGCGCTCCCGATGTTCAGACCTTAATCAAATGATTTGCGCTCCGCGCTCCCGATGTTCAGACCTTAATCAAATGATTTGCGCTCCGCGCTCCCGATGTTCAGACCTTAATCAAATGATTTGCGCTCCGCGCTCCCGATGTTCAGACCTTTATCAAATGATTTGCGCTCCGCGCTCCCGATGTTCAGACCTTTATCAAATGATTTGCGCTCCGCGCTCCCGAAGTTCAGACCTTAATCAAATGATCTGCGCTGCGCGCTCCCGAAGTTCAGACCTTAATCAAATGATTTGCGCTCCCGACGTTCAGACCTTAATCAAATGATTTGCGCTCCGCGCTCCCGATGTTCAGACCTTAATCAAATGATTTGCGCTCCGCGCTCCCGATGTTCAGACCTTAATCAAATGATTTGCGCTCCGCGCTCCCGATGTTCAGACCTTAATCAAATGATTTGCGCTGCGCTCCCGATGTTCAGACCTTTATCAAATGATTTGCGCTCCGCGCTCCCGATGTTCAGACCTTAATCAAATGATTTGCGCTCCGCGCTCCCGATGTTCAGATCTTAATCAAATGATTTGCGCTCCGCGCTCCCGATGTTCAGACCTTTATCAAATGATTTGCGCTCCGCGCTCCCGATGTTCAGACCTTAATCAAATGATTTAAGCTGCGCGCTCCCGAAGTTCAGACCTTAATCAAATGATTTGCGCTCCGCGCTCCCGATGTTCAGACCTTAATCAAATGATTTGCGCTCCGCGCTCCCGATGTTCAGACCTTAATCAAATGATTTGCGCTGCGCGCTCCCGAAGTTCAGACCTTAATCAAATGATTTGCGCTGCGCGCTCCCGAAGTTCAGACCTTAATCAAATGATTTGCGCTCCGCGCTCCCGATGTTCAGACCTTAATCAAATGATTTGCGCTCCCGAAGTTCCCGAACAAAATATAATCAACCTTATTGTCGAACAGAACAAATATTTTAATTAATATTAAAATAAAATGTATTTGAATTTTTTTTATCAACTGTCAACTACAGAAAAAAATATTTCAATTATTGTTAAATTAACTATTTGTTTTAAAGAAACATTGTAAAATGCAGAACAAATTCTCAAATATTTATATTATCATTAAAATAATATATATTTATTTTAAATATACTTTATTGTCAAACACAGAACAAATGTTAAAATAGTTATTCTTAAAATAATATTTAGAAAATCAACTTGATCATTATACAGAATAAATATTTAAATAATCTAAATAATATTTTTTAACAAATCTAATTAGTCAAAAACAGAACAAATATTTCAATATTTATATAATTATTAAATACATATGTATTTAAAAAACTGTCAAATGCAGACACAATTATTAAACTAATAAAATGTTATTAAAATAATAAAATCTAAAAATAATACAAATATATTTAAAACAATAAAATCAACTTTGCATAAAAATATATATTTAATAAATTATTATTAAAATAATAGCACATTTATGCAGAAGCCTTTAGAAATTAAAAACACGTTCGGTGTGTCCATATGCTAGACGAAGTTAATGAGATAATAATGAGTAATTTGACCCGTTCTTCTATAAAGGCGAAGGCGGGAACAGCAACGGAAAGCGATAAAGACTGTGTGAAAGCATGTCTATCCAAAGCAGAAGAAATCTATCCGGATGAGGCTAAATTCACTAAATACTGCATTTGTTGATTTGACATGAGTGACTGATGTTTCATGCTTTTACCTTCGTGTTCCTCAGATCAGGCCTGTTCTCTGCCAAAGGACGAAGGCGCCTGTTTTGCCATCATTCCCATGTATTATTACGACAATGGAGAGAAAATCTGCCGTATGTTCTTATACGGAGGCTGCCGAGGAAACGACAACCGTTTTGATTCTCGAGAGCATTGTCAGACATTTTGTCTCGCTCAGTAAGTCTCGTTTTGCCATTTTTAATCAGTATAATGTTAATAACGTGAAACTAAACAGTTGAGATTTCCACTCAACTCAGGGAAAAATGTACAATGGTGTCTAAAAGCTAAAAGGTACAACTAATTTCCCCCAAACACTCTTAAAAATAAAGGTTCTTCACAGCGAGGCCATAGAAGTGACCATTTTTGTACCTTTTTTTCTGACAGTGCACATGGGTTAATAATCAAACATCAGTTTCACTGGAAGTTGTTAGTGTCTTTACAACAGTTTGAACTTTGGATTTGAATATATGAAGAGGGGGTTTTCTTTGAAGATAGCAAACAATTGGTGATCATTATTTATGAATTCTGTCTGTTCCCACGTCTTTCATAAGTTCTTCCACATCTAAGTGACCGAAACAGATAAAGCCTGGTTTTGAATGTTAAATAAACACACACAAAGAAGAAGAGAATGTCCTCAACACTAAACATTAGGTATAAATTGGGGCTTTTTTGAGTCAACCAATTGAGAAAATAATGACTTAGAATATCTATGAAGAGCTTTAGGATACACTACAGTTCAAATCATGTATTTATTTAATTTTTATTTTTAAAGAAATGATACATTGTGAATGTGACACAAGGACACATTATATTGATTGAAAGTGACAGTAAAGACATTTATAATGTTACAAAAGGTTTCTATTTCAAATAAACGCTGTTTTTTATTCTTGAAAGAATCCTCAAAAATTAAATGTAAGCCGCAAAAATATCAACCGTTTTCAACATGATAATAATCAGAAATGTTTCTTGAGCAGCAAATCAGCATATTAGAATGATTTCTGAAGGATCACGTGACACCTGAAAATGCAGCTTTGATTCCAGGAATAAATTCTATTTTACAATATATTCACATAGAAAACAACTATTTCAAATGGTAAAAATATAAGATGATTTCTGTGCATCATTTCCTAAAATGTTCAGCAGCTTGTTCAGTGTGTGTTCATGTGTTGTCCACTAGAGGCCAGTCTGTTCTGACTGTGAATGTATTTCTACAGCAAGCTCCGGACACCTTTTGGGAGCTGCTGACCTGCCAAACCCTGATGAGAAGACTGTTAATGCAGGTAAACTCACTAACTATTTATATTGTCACGTTTTAATTGTTGCTACTGTTGTGGTTTGAATTTTTGAATGCCGGTGGACTGTTCACAGACACGGCATCTGAGCCCTTTGTGTGGGTTGCGAAAGCGAGGAGACGCCGCCTACGCCGAAAACGTGGAAAACGAGCTGGCGTTCTCATCAGACTGAGACGCCGTGCTTTCCGACCTCCTCTTCCAACCATTTTACTGGCCAACGTTCAGTCACTGGATAACAAACTCTGTGAACTGCGGGCGCGGATCTCATACCAACGAGAAACAAGGGACTGCTGTGTTATTTGCCTCACAGAAACCTGGATGTCTGCGATGGTTCCAGACTCAGCCATCGAGCTCACGGGCTTCTCCGTGCACCGCTCGGACAGAACGGAAGAGCTCACAGGGAAAAGCAGAGGCGGGGGTGTTTTCTTCTACATCAACAACTCATGGTGTAATGAAAGGAACATACACTCTATTAAATCCTTCTGCTCCCCTGATCTGGAATTTCATACGCTTCTGTGTCGACCGTTCTGGCTACCGAGGGAATTTATAGCCATCATAATCACGGCTGTTTATATCCCCCCCCAAGCCAACACAGACCAGGCACTCAGGGATCTCTACAGGAATATAAGTGAGCAGGAAACCGCGAACCCAGATGCAGCTTTTATTATTACGGGGGACTTTAATAAAGCAAACTTCAGAACAATAGCTCCAAAATACTTTCAACACGTCACCATCAACACGCGTGGAGATCGTACACTCGACCATTGTTACACCCCCTTCCGGGACGCATACAAGTCCCTCCCCTGCCCACCTTTTGGCAAATCGGATCACTCTTCCGTTCTACTCCTGCCTGCTTATAGGCAGAAACTGAAACGTGAAGCACCCGCTCTCAGGACAGTCCATTGTTGGCCGGACCAATCGGATGCTATACTACAGGACTGTTTTGATCACGTGGACTGGGACATGTTCCGGGCAGCGTCTGATGACGACATAGAGGCGTATTCAGATACGGTCACGTGTTTCATCAGGAAGTGTATAGACGATGTAGTTCCGACCAAAACAATCCGCATCTACCCCAACCAAAAACCGTGGATTAACAGCGATGTTCGATCAGCCTTGTCAGCGCGGACATCTGCCTTTAAATCCGGAAACACTGACGATCGGAAACAAGCCAGTTACGATCTCAGGAGATCCATCAAAGCAGCCAAACGAACATATAAAAACAAAGTTGAAGAACACTTCAACAACAATAACCCAAGAAGCATGTGGCAGGGCATCAACAACATCACAGGCTTTAAAGGGAGTAAACCAGCTACTGTGAACATCGCCGCCTCTCTACCGGACGAGCTCAACACCTTTTATGCTCGGTTCGAGGCTGATAACAACGCCCACACAGAGAGCGCTCACACGGCTGCAGCAGAAGAGGTGAGTCCACTCACGCTTTCTGTCGCGGATGTAACCCGATCCTTCAAACGGGTGAACATCCGTAAAGCCGTAGGCCCAGATGGGATACCAGGCCGTGTGCTCAAAGCATGCGCTTTCCAGCTAGCCGTGGTTTTTACAGATATTTTCAATCTGTCCCTCTCTCTGTCTGTGGTTCCCTCATGCTTCAAAAAATCCATCATTGTGCCCATACCTAAGAAAAACAAAATCACATGCTTGAATGACTGGAGGCCCGTTGCTCTGACCCCCATCTTCAGCAAGTGTTTTGAGAAGCTTGTCAGAGACTACATCTGCTCTGTGCTGCCTGCTTCACTGGACCCACTACAATTTGCATACCGCAGTAACCGTTCCACAGACGATGCTATTGCCTTCACCCTGCACACTGCTCTCTCCCACCTGGAAAATAAGAACACCTATGTGAGGATGCTGTTCGTGGATTATAGTTCGGCATTTAACACCATAGTGCCTGCCACACTGGTTGCGAAGCTCCAGACTCTAGGACTGAACAGATCTCTGTGCAGCTGGATCCTGGACTTCCTGACAGGCAGAAGTCAGGTGGTCAGAATGGGCAACAACACATCATCCCCCCTGATCCTCAACACTGGTGCACCGCAGGGTTGCGTCCTCAGCCCACTCCTGTACTCCCTGTACACACACGACTGTACAGCTACACACAGCTCCAATGTCATCGTCAAATTTGCTGATGACACAACGGTGATAGGCCTGATCACCGACAACGATGAGACGGCCTACAGAGAGGAGGTGAGTACCCTGACTAAATGGTGTCAGGAGAACCACCTCTCACTCAACATCGACAAGACCAAGGAGCTGGTGGTGGATTACAGGAGACAGAGCAGAGAACACACACCCATCACCATCGACAAGACACCTGTGGAGCGGGTGACCAGCTTTAAGTTCCTCGGCGTTCACATCACCGAGGATCTCACATGGTCTGCTCACACAGATGCAGTGCTGAAGAAGGCACATCAGCGTCTCTTCTTCCTGAGACGGATGAGGAAGTTTGGAACGAGCCCCAGAATCCTCAGGTCCTTCTACACCTGCACTGTGGAGAGCATCCTGACCGGCTGTATCACCGCCTGGTTTGGAAACAGCACCGCTGGCAACCGCAGGGCTCTGCAAAGGGTCGTGCGAACTGCCCGCCACATTGTTGGAGGTGAGCTTCCCTCCCTCCAGGATATCTACACCAGGCGGTGTACAAGGAAAGCCCGGAGGATTATCAAAGACTCCAGCCACCCGTCCCACAGACTGCTCTCTCTGCTGCCCTCAGGGCGACGTTTCCGTAGCATCCGATCCCGCACTAGCCGACTGAGGGACAGCTTTTTCCCTCAGGCTATCAGGCTAATGAACAGTCACAAATAACTCACCTACATCACACTCCCACTCACACAACATGCCATGCACTTTAACACAGTTCAACTGGACTACACGCACACACTGCACTAACACAACCTAACTGCTATCACTGGACACCATACGATGCACATCCACGACACTGCATATGAATAATCTGTTGCACCTTTGCACATCTATCTGCTGCTCAACCAATCTGCTGTTAATTTATAATCTGTTGCACCTCACATTATTACTATGTATAGACCACATTATGTATAGATACTGTACATAATGTAGATGTGCCCATACGGTGTATAATGTGTCGTTGATAATTGAGTATGTCTTTATAGTACACTAAGCGTACTGAGTATATGTATGTGTATTTTTGCACATTGTCTTCTGTACAGTCTGTAAATATGTACTGTCCATATGTAAATTGCTGTTGTTTTTTTGCACTGTCTGTCCATATGTAAATTGTCTGTTGTTTTTTTGCACTGTCTGTCCATATGTAAATTGTCTGTTGTTTTTCTGCACTGTCTGGAGCACGCTCATAAGAATTTCACTCACCAAGGCACTTGTGCTGTGGTGATGTGACAATAAAAGTGATTTGATTTGATTTGATTTGGTTTGGCCTTAAAGGTCTGCTGATGTTTGAGCTGTACGGCACAGGTATGAAGACCCAGCAGTTAGAAGAAGAAGAAGAATTGTTTATTTGTCACATACACAGTTATACAGAGTATAACCAGCAGTGAAATGTGTTCTCTGCATTTAACCCATCCAAGAGCACACACACCTGGAGCAGTGGACACACACACACACACACACACACACACACACACACACACACACATTTTGTTTTTTATGGTTTACGGGGACTCTCCATAGGCGTAATGGTTTTTATACTGTACAAGCTGTATGTGCTATTGCCCTACACCTACCCTACATCTAAACTTAGCCCTCACAGGAGACGGTGCATTTCTATTTTCCCCCCAAAAAACTCACTCTGTATGATTTATAAGCATTTTGAATTATGGGGACACTGAAAATGTCCTCATAAATCACCTTCTCCTTGTAATACCTATGTCATACCTATGTCATTATACAAATGTGTGTCCTCATAAACCACATAAACACGCACGCACGCACGCACACACACACACACACACACACACACACACACACACACACACCTGGAGCAGTGGGCAGTCAACGCTGCGGCGCCCGGGGAGCAGTTGGGGGTTCGGTGCCTTGCTCAAGGGTCTCACCTCAGTCGTGGACAATTCCTGCCGGAGCCGAGAACCCACAACCTCAGATTACAAGTCCAACGCTCTATCCATTAGGCCACGACTGCCCCTCGATTATAACTTACAGTTATCCTGTAAGTTACTTCACATACAGTGTGGCTCAGTGAAAAGTAATGCAATTTTAATAAAAATACACAAACATATAAAGTCATACTCAATTGCATCAGAAATTCCTTCAAATATCAGATTTTTCTCTGAGATATGAATGAATGAAATACTATGTTTCATTATTATTATACTGCACATATATTTTCGAGATCACAATATAGCCAGAGGGTGCTGTTGTGTGCCTCTACAGTAATCATGTAGGCGGTCTCTAAATCAGTGCCTGCATTAAGAGACCCTGTACAGCCCTTAACAAGTGATACAGCACATGTATGATTCACTGATAATAAACACTGCAGCATGCTGGGCTTCAAGTAATGCAATTATACAGGTTAAGTTGCACCTTTGTGCATGTATTCTGAGGTCTGCTCTCTCTCAGCAGCTCAACCTTACAGTATCCTAATCAATCAACAGTAATTAATCTTGGTAATTCCAGAATAATCAAGGTCTCACCCGGATGTCCTCCTTGTCTTTAAGGCAGCATGTGCTGTATCAGACAAGCTAAATATAGTTTTGACCCCATTCTCAGACAGCATGACAGCTTACTGCATTTCCTATTGCGCTCTATTAAAAGATGATGCCTTGCACTTTATACAGATTGACTGAAATTAAACTCACGAAGATCAAATTTCCTTTCAAAGATTTCAATGATAACTTTGATTCATATTCACGGTTAAAGACGAGAGCCACGGTATTTCCTTCAATCAAGTTTATTCATTCAACATTTCACATTACAAATACTTTAAGCATTCTGTTATAAATATTTAACTGCAAGTAATCAAGACTCAACTACCAAAGCACACGTATGACTAACACAACTATAAAATGATATTTCTCTTTACATAACTCCATATGGATTTAAAATATAAAAATTAAAACTTAGAAATGACATAGCCCAAAAATTATTCCTCTTATAAAAATCTATTGATAAATACACCTTCCCATACACAGTTATAAACTATGTGAATTTAAATAAGCAGTTACATAGAGATTTTCTGATATTTTTTCTTATCCTTCTGTAGACATGAAGCACAATATAGTGATTATTAAAACTAGAAAATCTAATAAGTGTAAAAAAACTATTAGGTAGTTTACTACTAGGAAAATATGTGAATACATAAAAGTGAAAACACCTATAATTTCAGTGGTATTTGTACAAATTATCAGACAATGTTAAAGGTTATAACGGCTGAAGGAGAGTTTGTGAGACACGTTGAAAGTAATAGTTATATTAGAAGTAAACTGTAAAGGTCTCTGGGAGAAAGTATTGCACAGATCTCACTGTCAATGTTTTGAAAGCGTATTCAAGTAAACCCTGAATCAATATGAGACTAATCTCGTATGCTTCTTTGTTTTCGACTAGTAAACACGGTACAGTGGGGTATGCACACTGTGTGCATGGGCAAGGTACATGTAACTGAACGTTTGGGAAAAGGGGTGAAACAAAAGTACTATTATAGCAATTGAACACAATTCAACCCTAACTTATTCATTTAGCTCATGCGTACCTAATGAATAAATTAACCTTGTAGACTCAGTTGGTTCTGTCTAAAATGAACGTAAACAGCCGAGACAAACGGATGCGTGCCTGTATATTATATAGGGGTGTAAATCGGATGGTTCGTCACGATT
Organism: Oxygymnocypris stewartii; assembly: GCA_003573665.1. NCBI lineage: Eukaryota > Metazoa > Chordata > Actinopteri > Cypriniformes > Cyprinidae > Oxygymnocypris > Oxygymnocypris stewartii. Next base: position 232,790 of record QVTF01024648.1, on the reverse strand, counting down.
CGATACGATATAGATTCTCAGACCCAGCGATACGATATTTGCCGATTCCTCAAAAATATTTACAATACGATTCGATACAGGAGTATATCGATCGATATTATCATATTATACACATATTTTAAACAACCATCTATATTTTTATTAACTCACAAATGCAACCAAAATATATAACATGAACATAAATCTAGAAATGCTGCTATGGGCTCAGTGCTAAACATCTTTTCTACAGATAACCAAATTACAAGCAATAGCAGAAAATAAATACAATAGAAGAAAGACACAAGTTCAATAAACAGTGCTTTTCAGCTCAGTCTAAAATACGTTTTCAGGTATGGTACAGAAATGTAATAATCAAATGTAAAATAAACTGCATAGTCTTCACTGTATAAATTAAATAGCATATACATGAATACTTTTTGTTGTTACAAAGGTTATTTAGTCAGGAGCAGTGAGCACTTGTATTTTTCTTTGACAGCATTATATTTATTATTAGTTTTCTTTCACTTTAAGAATGAAAGCACAGATTTAATATACTGATGATACACATGCCTTTTATCTCCACTCTTTACATTAAGACTTATGCTCTTCTTAACCTACTGTTTACAAAGATATTAGCCAAAACATGCATTTTGATGTAGTTTTGTCTGTATTTATTCATCCATGCACACAAAAGCGGAGGAGAGCTCAGTATTCGCGCGGAGTTGACGTGGCTCTCTGTGTGCACGCGCTTCAGATGTGTGTGTGTGTGTGTGTGTGTGTGTGTGTGTGTGCCTGTGCGCGCGTCAGATGTGTGCTCAGAAAACTACTCACACAGCGCGCGACTGTTACTCAATCCCGAGCGTCTTCTATGCTCACCGTGTGCCTAAGGCTTCGCAGTCCTTATATCGAGTCCTGATACGTGAGATTGAAGGAGAATGCACGCGTTGGTGGTAATGCATAGACGGACATTTTGTGAAAATGTGGACAGTGCCAAAATAAAGGTGACTTTTTATACTACAGATATCGATATTTTACGCGTGGCATCGATGCATCGTATCGTCATACATTGTATCGATATATCGATCCATATCGATGAGTCCTTACACCCCTAATATTATATGCATGCAGGTCTTAAAGGGACAGTACTAAACATCCAGCGGACTGTAATTAAAGGGATAGTTCACTCTACAATTGTATTTCTGTCATTATATTTACTCACCCACATTTTGTCCCAAACCTGTATTAATTTATGTCTTGTGCTGAACACAAAAGAAGGTATTTTGAAGAACGTTGGTAACCAAACAGTTGCTGGTCCACATTGACTTTGATAGAAGGATAAAAATATTATGTAAGTGACTGAGGAACAGCAACTGTTTGGTTACCCACGTTATTTAAAATAGCATTTATGTTCAGCAGAAGAAAGAAACTCATTCAGGTTTAAAACTAAACTCTCCCCTACTTTGGTCTAAATATCCACCATACTTTATATTTTGTAACCTTGAAAGAATTTGTCTTTATAACAGGGAAATTATTTTGGCTGCACTGCTCACACAAAATAGTAAAATCAACATGACAAAGAATTGTGAAATTGTGATATAAAAAAAAATAGTTATATGATATTTTTCATATTTTCATACAATCTTTGAAAAGCAACTTCACAGGAAATGAAGTTTCTAAAATATATTTATATTGTAGAAACTCAATATAATTAACGTATGGCAAAATGTGGTTAATTCAGTATAATCACTGATGGTTGGCTTCCTCTGAGGTCCTCTGAGGGGTTGTCATCATCTCTTCTCAGGTGTTTGGTCATCTTAGATCATTTAAGGGTTGGATCCAGACCGAAGCTTGTGTAATTCCTTGTTACCTCGGGATGTTAATCCAGAAACAGAGAAACAAATAAAGACAATTAGCGTAGCTGTTGTTCATGAATGCTTGGCTAAAGAGATGTGTCTTTAATCTAGATTTAAACAGAGAGAGTGTGTCTAAACCCCGAATGTAATCAGGAAGGCTATTCCAGAGTTTGGGAGCCAAATATGAAAAAGTTCTACCTCCTTTAGTGGATTTTGCTATCCTAGGTACTACCAAGAGTCCAGAGTTTAGTTCCTTAGGGAGCGGGTTGGATTGTAGCGTGATAGAAGATTAGTTAGGTACGCAGGAGCTAAATCATTTAGGGCCTTATAGGCAAGTAATAATATTTTGTAACTGATACGAAACTTAATAGGTAGCCAGTGCAGAGACTGTAAAATTGGAGTAATATGATCATATTTTCTTGACCTGGTAAGGACTCTAGCCGCAGCATTTTGTACTATCTGTAGCTTGTTTATTGAAGATGCAGGACAACCACCTAGCAGTGCATTACAATAGTCCAGTCTAGAGGTCATGAATGCATGAACTAACTTTTCTGCATCAGAAACACTTAACATGTTCCGTAGCTTGGAAATGTTTCTAAGATGGAAGAATGCTGTTTTTGTAACATGGGAAATATGATTTTCAAAAGATAGGTTGCTGTCTAATATAACACCCAGATTTTTGACTGTAGAGGAAGTAACAGTAAATCCGTCTAGTTGCAAATTGTGATCCAAGAGATTCTGTGTACTGTTTTTTGATCCAATAAGCAATATATTTGTTTTAAAATTCATTGGTCATCCAATCTTTTACACTTTTAACACACTCCGTTAGCTTAGATAGTTTAGAAGTTTCATCTGGTTTTGTTGAGATATATAGTTGAGTGTCATCAGCATAACAATGGAAATTAATCCCGTATTTTCTAATAATATTACCAAGGGGCAACATGTATAATGAAAATAGCAGCGGACCTAGGATAGATCCTTGTGGTACTCCATACTTTACTGGTGATAATTGAGATGCCTCCCCGTTTAAATAAACAAAGTGGTAGCGATCGGACAGGTAGGATCTAAACCATCTTAAAGCCTGCCCTTGAATACCTGTATAGTTTTGTAATCAAACTATGAGTATGTCATGATCTATAGTGTCGAACGCAGCACTAAGATCAAGTAAAACTAGCAATGAGATGCAGCCTTGGTCTGACGCAAGAAGCAAGAAATTTGTAATTTTAACAAGTGCAGTTTATGTGCTATGGCGGGGCCCTAAAACCTGATTGAAATTCTTCATAGATATAATTTCTTTGCAAGAAGGAGCACAATTGAGCAGACAACTTTTTCTAAAATTTTGACATAAACGGAATATTTGAAATGAGCCTGTAATTAGCCAGTTCACAATTACACAAGCTTCAGTCTGGATCCAACACTTAAATGATCTGAGGTGACCGAACACCTGAGAAGAGATGATGCCAACCCCTCGGAGGACCTCAGAGGAAGCCAACCATCAGCGATTATACTGAATTAACCACATTTTCTACAATATAAATCTATTTTAGAAACTTGATTTCCTGTGAAGTTGCTTTGCAACGATTGTATCGTAAAAAGTGCTATACAAATAATCTTGAATTGAATTGAACAAGGATCTAGTTTTGGTTTCTTAATAAGAGGCTTAATAACCGCCAGCTTGAATGGTTTTGGGAAGTGACCTAAATATAACGAGGAGTTAATAATATTTAGAAGCGGTTCTTCTGCTACAGGTAACAACTCCTTCAATAGTTTAGTGGGTACAGGATCTAATAAACATGTTGTTGGTTTAGATGCAGTGATGAGTTTATTTAGCTCATCCTGTCCTATAGTTGTAAAGCGATGCAGTTTTTCTTTGGGTGCGATGAATGAAGCTGAAGTACTAGACGCTGTAGTATCTACATTTGTTATTGTATTTCTGATATTATCTATTTTATCAGTAAATAAATTCATAAAGTCATTACTATTAAACTGTGAGGGAATATTTAGATCGGGTGGCATCTGTTTATTTGTTAATCTAGCCACTGTGCTAAATAAAAACCATGGATTGTTTTGGTTATTATCTATGAGTTTGCGTATATGCTCGTTCCTGGCAGCCTAACGCCACAGTTCCCGCAGGGTGCTCTGAGGGTCTGTTGTTTGTGCCTGAGTCAGTCTGAACTAGCATACTGCATTAGGACCACTCATCCGAACTAGCCCGCTACCCAGGAGTGACTCGTACCTGTATGTTAATTAAGCAGCATTAATTTAGCAGCGTATGTTAATTTTTATTTACAAAAATATTATTGTCAAAATATACTGCATCTTAAATGATAATGTTGCATACACTAAGTATGCAGGACTGATAGTGGAAAAATGCTGACAGAGTCAATGCTAGACATTTAAAGATTCACCAAGAGAGGACATGGTTATCATGTTGAGGAAATGTTTTTTAAAGTATTTGATTACATTTTGCTGCTAAAGGGCTGAAAGAGCTTAAGTTTGAACCTATTCAGACAATTTCAACTCTTATTTCATTCAACACCAGCATTAGATTACCACAGTGTTTCTCAACCCTGGTCCTGGGCGCCACCCAACACTGCTCATTTTGAGTGTCTACCTAATCAAACACACCTGATTTAACTCATGAGCTCATTAGAAGAACCTCCAGGACCTGAAATGGGTGTGTCAGAGAAGGGATACCTTTTGACAAAGAATGACGATTTCTTACATTTGTTCTGTTTACACGCCCATGCTAATCCCTTGTCTGGTCTCAATGAGCCTGGTTTTCAGGTAAACAATGTGTGGTATGCTATTATTGGTTCATATAGGGGGAGAAAAACAGAGTACCACACCCACTCACATCCACACCTACATGTGCAGGAACCCAAAGGAAATGTACCTCTAGCCTTAACTGCCTTATTCTAAACAAATTTAGTAAAACTTCAAATACTAAATCTTGCCTAGCTTCAGATTTACCACTGAGTAGACTAGTGAGCGCAGCCATTGAGTCACTACATATCACAGTTCTTTCTGGATGAACTTCTTCGGTCCACTGTAGAGCTAGTATGATAGCTAATAATTCAGTAGTAAAAACTAACACATGATCTGATAATCTTTTTGCCATTTTTATTTTTAAAAGTAGGAATATATACTGCTGCTGCTGTTCTTCCAGATTCTGGTTCCTTAGACCCATCTGTAAATACCTGTAACACAGAATAATACTCTTGCATTAAATATTGTTGAACTACTAAATCAGTTGGAATGTTCATCTCTGTTTTTTTTATTATTTCGTGAATTTGTAAGTCTATTAACGGCATAGGGAACAACCAAGGGGGAATTGCTGGTATAGCAACAGAAGGAGCAATTTCATGATCTTTCAACTCCAAGCTGTTTGCCTCCTTCCTTACTACCCAACCAAAGCTAGCCATTTCTTTGTATTCATATTCCCAACAATCTTTCAAAATAAGTCTAACTGGATGGTTTTCCAGATGCCCCTTTACACCAGACCAGTACCTTAATCGCAATTGAAGCCTACGCTGTTCTAGAGGCCGTTCTCCCATTTCAACTTGTAATGAAGCCCACGGAGAAGATCTAAATGCACCACAGCAGATGCGCAAAGCTTGATTTTGTATTACCTCTATCTTTTTAAGTAAAGTTTTGTTCGCAGAACTGTATACTACTCTACCATAATCTATGTTTGACCTAATCACAGCACAATACATTATTTTCAATGACTGACAGCTTGCCCCCCACTCAGCTCCTGACAAGCACTTTAATAAATTTATTCATTTTTTGCATATTTCTATCAATTTCTGAAAATGTATTCTAAAATGTAATTTAGGGTCCATCCACATACCCAAAAATCGTACTACATTAACTTGTTCCAGCTGATAACCATACATTTTAACATTCAAGCTTGGATTCTTTTTCGAAAAACATATTGTGTTTTTGCCACAGAAAACCTAAAACCCCAACTATTCGCCCAATTGTCCACCTCATTCACTGCTTTTTGCATTTTATTTTCTACAAATAAAACATTTCGCCCCCTTTTCCAAAGAGCTCCATCATCCCAATGATCTTCCTATTCCAGTATCGACGTTATGAAAGGTCGTTAATCATTAAATGAAAAAGAATAGGACTGCTCACACTTCCCTGGGGAGTTCCATTCTCAATTGGGAGAGTGTCTACCTAATCAACACACCTGATTTAACTCATGAGCTCAATAGAAGAACCTCCAGGACCTGAAATGGGTGTGTCAGAGAAGGGATACCTTTTGACAAAGAATGACGATTTCTTACATTTCTTCTGTTTACACGCCCATGCTAATCCCTTGTCTGGTCTCAATGAGCATGTTTTACAGGTAAAAGAAATGTGTGGTATGCTATTATTGGTTCATATTGGGGGAGAAAAACAGAGTACAAGTGAACTAACATAAAGGCTGCAGCAGAATAGTAGTTAAAAGAATAATGATGTTAAAATAAGCTTTCATAGGAGTAGCGTTTTATAAAACAGTGTTGTAGTCTCAGTTTTAACACAAAATATAAAGCATTAGGAAGTGTGATTCCTGATGTTCATTTGTTCAGGGACTTAAATCTAATATTTCAGCACTTTAATTAGAGACCGAGCACTGATGGTGCGAGGACCCTCTTGAATCTGCTCTATTTATTATTAGGTAAGTATTTGATTAAATTCTGCTGCTAAATGGCTGAAAGAGCTTTAGTTTGAACCTTTTCAGACGAATTAAACTCCTATTTCATTCAACAACAGCATTAGATTACCACAGTGTTTCTCAACCCTGGTCCTGGGCGCCACCCAACACTGCTCATTTTGAGTGTCTACCTAATCAAACACACCTGATTTAACTCATGAGCTCATTAGAAGAACCTCCAGGACCTGAAATGGGTGTGTCAGAGAAGGGATACCTTTTGACAAAGAATGACGATTTCTTACATTTGTTCTGTTTACACGCCCATGCTAATCCCTTGTCTGGTCTCAATGAGCCTGGTTTTCAGGTAAACAATGTGTGGTATGCTATTATTGATTCATATAGGGGGAGAAAAACAGAGTACCACACCCACTCACATCCACACCTACATGTGCAGGAACCCAAAGGAAATGTACCTCTAGCCTTAACTGCCTTATTCTAAACAAATTTAGTAAAACTTCAAATACTAAATCTTGCCTAGCTTCAGATTTACCACTGAGTAGACTAGTGAGCGCAGCCATTGAGTCACTACATATCACAGTTCTTTCTGGATGAACTTCTTCTGTCCACTGTAGAGCTAGTATGATAGCTAATAATTCAATAGTAAAAACTAACACATGATCTGATAATCTTTTTGCCATTTTTATTTTTAAAAGTAGGAATATATACTGCTGCTGCTGTTCTTCCAGATTCTGGTTCCTTAGACCCATCTGTAAATACCTGTAACACAGAATAATACTCTTGCATTAAATATTGTTGAACTACTAAATCAGTTGGAATGTTCATCTCTGTTTTTTTTATTATTTCGTGAATTTGTAAGTCTATTAACGGCATAGGGAACAACCAAGGGGGAATTGCTGGTATAGCAACAGAAGGAGCAATTTCATGATCTTTCAACTCCAAGCTGTTTGCCTCCTTCCTTACTACCCAACCAAAGCTAGCCATTTCTTTGTATTCATATTCCCAACAATCTTTCAAAATAAGTCTAACTGGATGGTTTTCCAGATGCCCCTTTACACCAGACCAGTACCTTAATCGCAATTGAAGCCTACGCTGTTCTAGAGGCCGTTCTCCCATTTCAACTTGTAATGAAGCCCACGGAGAAGATCTAAATGCACCACAGCAGATGCGCAAAGCTTGATTTTGTATTACCTCTATCTTTTTAAGTAAAGTTTTGTTCGCAGAACTGTATACTACACTACCATAATCTATGTTTGACCTAATCACAGCACAATACATTATTTTCAATGACTGACAGCTTGCCCCCCACTCAGCTCCTGACAAGCACTTTAATAAATTTATTCATTTTTTGCATATTTCTATCAATTTCTGAAAATGTATTCTAAAATGTAATTTAGGGTCCATCCACATACCCAAAAATCGTACTACATTAACTTGTTCCAGCTGATAACCATACATTTTAACATTCAAGCTTGGATTCTTTTTCGAAAAACATATTGTGTTTTTGCCACAGAAAACCTAAAACCCCAACTATTCGCCCAATTGTCCACCTCATTCACTGCTTTTTGCATTTTATTTTCTACAAATAAAACATTTCGCCCCCTTTTCCAAAGAGCTCCATCATCCCAATGATCTTCCTATTCCAGTATCGACGTTATGAAAGGTCGTTAATCATTAAATGAAAAAGAATAGGACTGCTCACACTTCCCTGGGGAGTTCCATTCTCAATTGGGAGAGTGTCTACCTAATCAACACACCTGATTTAACTCATGAGCTCAATAGAAGAACCTCCAGGACCTGAAATGGGTGTGTCAGAGAAGGGATACCTTTTGACAAAGAATGACGATTTCTTACATTTCTTCTGTTTACACGCCCATGCTAATCCCTTGTCTGGTCTCAATGAGCATGTTTTACAGGTAAAAGAAATGTGTGGTATGCTATTATTGGTTCATATTGGGGGAGAAAAACAGAGTACAAGTGAACTAACATAAAGGCTGCAGCAGAATAGTAGTTAAAAGAATAATGATGTTAAAATAAGCTTTCATAGGAGTAGCGTTTTATAAAACAGTGTTGTAGTCTCAGTTTTAACACAAAATATAAAGCATTAGGAAGTGTGATTCCTGATGTTCATTTGTTCAGGGACTTAAATCTAATATTTCAGCACTTTAATTAGAGACCGAGCACTGATGGTGCGAGGACCCTCTTGAATCTGCTCTATTTATTATTAGGTAAGTATTTGATTAAATTCTGCTGCTAAATGGCTGAAAGAGCTTTAGTTTGAACCTTTTCAGACGAATTAAACTCCTATTTCATTCAACAACAGCATTAGATTACCACAGTGTTTCTCAACCCTGGTCCTGGGCGCCACCCAACACTGCTCATTTTGAGTGTCTACCTAATCAAACACACCTGATTTAACTCATGAGCTCATTAGAAGAACCTCCAGGACCTGAAATGGGTGTGTCAGAGAAGGGATACCTTTTGACAAAGAATGACGATTTCTTACATTTGTTCTGTTTACACGCCCATGCTAATCCCTTGTCTGGTCTCAATGAGCCTGGTTTTCAGGTAAACAATGTGTGGTATGCTATTATTGATTCATATAGGGGGAGAAAAACAGAGTACCACACCCACTCACATCCACACCTACATGTGCAGGAACCCAAAGGAAATGTACCTCTAGCCTTAACTGCCTTATTCTAAACAAATTTAGTAAAACTTCAAATACTAAATCTTGCCTAGCTTCAGATTTACCACTGAGTAGACTAGTGAGCGCAGCCATTGAGTCACTACATATCACAGTTCTTTCTGGATGAACTTCTTCTGTCCACTGTAGAGCTAGTATGATAGCTAATAATTCAATAGTAAAAACTAACACATGATCTGATAATCTTTTTGCCATTTTTATTTTTAAAAGTAGGAATATATACTGCTGCTGCTGTTCTTCCAGATTCTGGTTCCTTAGACCCATCTGTAAATACCTGTAACACAGAATAATACTCTTGCATTAAATATTGTTGAACTACTAAATCAGTTGGAATGTTCATCTCTGTTTTTTTTATTATTTCGTGAATTTGTAAGTCTATTAACGGCATAGGGAACAACCAAGGGGGAATTGCTGGTATAGCAACAGAAGGAGCAATTTCATGATCTTTCAACTCCAAGCTGTTTGCCTCCTTCCTTACTACCCAACCAAAGCTAGCCATTTCTTTGTATTCATATTCCCAACAATCTTTCAAAATAAGTCTAACTGGATGGTTTTCCAGATGCCCCTTTACACCAGACCAGTACCTTAATCGCAATTGAAGCCTACGCTGTTCTAGAGGCCGTTCTCCCATTTCAACTTGTAATGAAGCCCACGGAGAAGATCTAAATGCACCACAGCAGATGCGCAAAGCTTGATTTTGTATTACCTCTATCTTTTTAAGTAAAGTTTTGTTCGCAGAACTGTATACTACTCTACCATAATCTATGTTTGACCTAATCACAGCACAATACATTATTTTCAATGACTGACAGCTTGCCCCCCACTCAGCTCCTGACAAGCACTTTAATACATTTATTCATTTTTTGCATATTTCTATCAATTTCTGAATATGTATTCTAAAATGTAATTTAGAGTCCATCCACATACCCAAAAATCGTACTACATTAACTTGTTCCAGCTGATAACCATACATTTTAACATTCAAGCTTGGATTCTTTTTCGAAAAACATATTGTGTTTTTGCCACAGAAAACCTAAAACCCCAACTATTCGCCCAATTTTCCACCTCATTCACTGCTTTTTGCATTTTATTTTCTACAAATAAAACATTTCGCCCCCTTTTCCAAAGAGCTCCATCATCCCCATACAATGATCTTTCTATTCCAGTATCGACGTTATGAAAGGTCGTTAATCATTAAATGAAAAAGAATAGGACTGCTCACACTTCCCTGGGGAGTTCCATTCTCAATTGGGAGAGTGTCTACCTAATCAACACACCTGATTTAACTCATGAGCTCAATAGAAGAACCTCCAGGACCTGAAATGGGTGTGTCAGAGAAGGGATACCTTTTGACAAAGAATGACGATTTCTTACATTTCTTCTGTTTACACGCCCATGCTAATCCCTTGTCTGGTCTCAATGAGCATGTTTTACAGGTAAAAAAATGTGTGGTATGCTATTATTGGTTCATATTGGGGGAGAAAAACAGAGTACAAGTGAACTAACATAAAGGCTGCAGCAGAATAGTAGTTAAAAGAATAATGATGTTAAAATAAGCTTTCATCGGAGTAGCGTTTTATAAAACAGTGTTGTAGTCTCAGTTTTAACACAAAATATAAAGCATTAGGAAGTGTGATTCCTGATGTTCATTTGTTCAGGGACTTAAATCTAATATTTCAGCACTTTAATTAGAGACCGAGCACTGATGGTGCGAGGACCCTCTTGAATCTGCTCTATTTATTATTAGGTAAGTATTTGATTAAATTCTGCTGCTAAATGGCTGAAAGAGCTTTAGTTTGAACCTATTCAGACGAATTAAACTCCTATTTCATTCAACACCAGCATTAGATACCACAGTGTTTCTCAACCCTGGTCCTGGGCGCCCCCCAACACTGCTCATTTTGAGTGTAGGTAAGGATAAGGGAGACATACAAAATGTTTCTCACATGACCACGGTGCTACATAAATACAGACATGCAACAATAAAGTAAAAATGAACACTATAAACCTTATACACAACTAACCTACTGACAGATTTTGACTATAAATGTGCGATGGTCATGATTCAGGAGGCAGGGGGTTTGTTTGGGGTTTCAGAGAGGGGCGGGGTGGGCAGTCTTGCAGAGCAGGTTATGCATGATACTCCGAGAGGGGAAAATTCGTCTGTAAAATGCACACATTCCTCCTTCCTTGGCGTACATCTCTCAAATCTCTCTCTACAGCTTTATTCCTCTCACTACCGCTTAAGTCTCTAACTTTGTATCAGTGTGGACTTTAGTGTTCCAGGAATAATGTTGGTCCTTCGGAACGTTTTCATCGTTGTGTTCTTTGGGATGGTATTGAGTGGGTTTGTAAATACTTTTTACCAATATTACATTGTTTGTCTTCGTGTTTGGGTTGTGAATTGATGTGATAATAATGCAGTATTATTTCTCAGAAGTTGGTAGCATTACCACTGCTTGACATTTGGCCAGGAGTACGTAAATTATTTAGTATAGTATTGCCACTCTATTCTGCTTAAGCGCATTATTTTAGAATTCATTTCTTGAGAAAAATATTATACTTTTCTAAAACTGCATTTTATGACCCCTTTAAAAAATACATTTTCATTTTATTCTCAATATGTATTATATTAACAGTGGTTCAGGTTATGAAAGTGCTGAATGATAGGTTTGGGACAGCAAAACAATGCAGTATTATTTCTCAAAAGTCGGTAGCATTACTACTGCTTGACATGGCCAGGAGGAGTACATGAAGTATTTAGTATAATATTGCCACTCTATTCTGCTTTTGCAAACTATTAATTTAGAATTAATTTTAGAAGTAATCTCGAGAAAATTATTAATTTCTAAAACTGCATTTTATGAACCCTTTAAAAATTGCTACATTTTAATTTTATTCTCAATATGTATTATACTATGGGTGGTTCGGGTTATTAAAGTGCTGAATGATAGGTTTGGGACAGAAAAAACAGATTATCTGTTTATAAGCAAATTATTAATCTGTATTTTCTGTGTAAATGACACAAATAAGATATAAAACTCTAAACTCTGAGAAAAATATTAAACAGTTACATATTTACAGAGATCTCTCCTCATCTGTGTCTTTCTTACAGGCTCATTTACCTGAACAATATCCAGTGCAGGTGAGTTTAGTGCAGTTAGAAAAACATGATGTAGTGTATGTGTTGTTCTCCTGATTTGAGAAATAATTGAATCATTATTATAATTGTTTTTTACTGTTTTAAGCTGCAACCATCAGATAACAGAACAAGGTTTGAAGTGAGTAATGATGTGCATACCCGTACATCACTCTTCAACAAACACAAAAAAATGTAAAACATACAGATAGATACATGCTAGTATAAATGTACACGCTCATTTAAAAAAAATACACACACACACACACACACACACAGACATAATCAAATTCAACTGAGTAAAGGTGCGTTCACACCAGACGTGAATGAAGCGTTACGCGCGAATGATTTACATGTTAAGTCAATGCAAAGACGCGATAGACAATCCTGCGGCGCTATTCGCGCGAATTACACGTTGCGAATTGAGCGTTTGACGCGATATTCGCGAATCGCGCCAGTTGAAAAATTTGAAATTTGGCGGATATTCGCGCCGCGTTAACCAATCAGGAGCTTGCTCTGCAGTTACGTGATAACGAGTGGAGGCAGAAAATCCGAAACAACAATGGAGGACAAATTAATCGTGGTTGTATGTGGGTACCTGGAGCTGTACTATACTACTTCCTACTTTTACATACATTTAGCAACGAGCCTGGGGCTGCCTGGCAGAAGCCCCTCCCATGACGCGAATCCACGTCTGTTGTGTAGTGAATTTCACGCGCGACTGAAGCGATTAAACTCAAAATGCTCAAGCGTCCAACTAAGCACGAATAGCACAATTTATTCGCTTCATTCGCGTCTGGTGTGAACGCACCTCAAGAATTTGACTGTTATTATCAGGTGACGGCCCTGAGTGTATGTGTTGTTCTCTTGATTTGAGAAGTTTGCAATACTGATTTTTGTTATATATAATTTTTTTTTTTTACCATTTTAAGCTGCAATCAGCAGATGACAGAAAAACGCATCATGAAGTGAGTAATAGTGTGCATTACAATCAAACATATACAACATAATCAAATTCAAATGAGTAAGAGTTTGACTGTGTTTTTTTCAGGCCAAAATGGAAGCAACAGATCTCTGGATTACGCTCATCGCCAGGGTGTGTAAAACTTCTACCTCTTAAAAGTGATCTGTAGTTAATGAGGTCTTCTGCTCAAGACAAACATTTTTGGTTCATGGTTGTTTTGTGGTTCTGATCAGTTGACCATAGAGAGTTAAATAATATCTTCAGTTTATAGATGGAAATAAACCTTGGAAACTCATGTTTTTTAATGTGTATCAACTTCATGAACCAATAAAATATCCGTTGATCTTTCTGCTTATTTTCATTACAGGTTGATCTACAACCAGCCGAGTGCGTTGGTAGGGTGAGTATTATTATTTGTTTAGAATCAACTTGTCGTACTAAATAGAATGATTACAGCACTGTATGTGTGTTTTTTTTATGAAGTCGGACAGATGTTGCTTCTGTGACACCATGGTCAGCTCCAATCGTTTGGGAGGGAACCTTTGACTCCACACTTATCGACTCTATCTACAAACAACAAAATCTCACTATAGCAACCACTGTTTTCGCTTTGGGAAAGTAAGTGTTCATTATACCTCTCATCTTGTATTAATAATTCTCATTTGTTTCCCCTCCTCTGTTTGTCCTTGTTTCTGGAAATAGTAAACTAACCATAATATATCTCCCTGTATTTGTTTTCTCTGTTTGTTAGATACACGCAATTTGTCAAAGATTTTCTGGAGTCAGCAGAGCAACATTATTTTGTTGGATTTCGAGTGCATTACTACTTGTTTACAGATCAACCAGAATCAGTTCCTGAAGTAAAGTTAGGTGAAAACCGTAGTTTGACAGTTCTAAATGTTCAGAGTTTGAACAGATGGCAGGACATCAGTATGAACAGGATGGAAAAACTGGAAAAACTAATAGAGAATGAACTAATCAATGAGGCCGACTATATTTTTTGCCTTGACGTAGATACAAAGTTCTATGGCCGGTGGGGTACGGAGTCTTTGGGTCGTCTGGTAGGCACGATACATCCTTGGCTCTTTGATGTTCCAAGGGATCAATTCACATATGAGCGTAGACCAGAATCTAAAGCATACATTCCAGCTGGGGAAGGTGATTATTATTATGCTGGTGCTACATTTGGTGGCTTACTGGAGGATGTACATCATCTGACCAAAACCTGCAGGGAGCAGCTGAACATTGATGCTGCAAACTCCATTGAGGCGGTATGGCAAGAGGAGTCTCACTTGAACAAGTATTTTCTTTTGAACAAACCTAGCAAACTGCTCTCTCCTGAATATATGTGGCGGGATGTCAATGAAAAAGCAGCCCAAATAAAAATAGTTCGCTTCTCTAATGTACCTAAAAACTATGCTGAAGTTCGTCCAAACCCATAGCAACCGTTGCCAGTATTCAGCAACACTGAATGGTGTGTTATCACAGGCCTCCCATAAAACTTTATGAATCTGTTATCAGGTAATACTGGCAACAGGGAAGACGACATCAAGAAATGGATAATGCACCGATGTTTACGAGCACAATGTGGCATCCGAAACAATATCTGCTAAAATATTTTTGAATGAACACTCACAATAATTTATATAATTTCTATAACATATATAAATAGTTATCAAACTTTTTGCAGTAGGCCTACTCTTACGTAAATAAACAGTTTGTGTGCAATGAAAGCACTGATGATCCTTTGTTTTACCATTTTTTATGAAGAGAGTTGAGGGAGCTACAAGTTCTGAAACTAAAACCATTTGTAAACTTGAAATTATATATTCTGGGTACTACAGCAAAAAAATTGCCTGCTTTTGTGTGTGTTTGGTTATACACTGAAACAATGTGTAACATAAGACATTTTGACACCTTAAAATATGTGTGTATACATACCTTTAGGAACATAAATATCTTTATAAATGTGTTATATATTTATATTATTTATATAAATATTACTTTGAATTGTATTTGTTTATATTTGTATAAATAATGTATTATACATTTTAACATAACTAAACACATTTATGGAAACTTAAATCAGCAAGACTTGGGCTTCAGTGATTGATAGTGAGTTTGCTGGATTATCTCTAGGAAGTTACTTGTTTTGCTTTCAGAAACTATAATCGTATGTAATTTGGCGCCCCCCAACATGTACCCCCCCCCCACACACACACACACACACACAATGTTTTGTTGTCACAGAATCACTCTCAACAAAATAAAGATGCTTGAAATTCTGCTTCTGGGCTGTTTGTCTCTTTCAAAAATAATGTACTCGGATTGCTGAACATCAATATACAGCTGTAGTAGCAAATTAAGACTTATTTATTTTCTTACCAAACAAGCACTTTAACTTAAAACAGGGGGAATATAAAAATATCCACTTTTAGGGACACAAATTACTGCCCTTTTCTTTTGCGAAGGGTCAGTAAATTTACAAATTCAAATCAGGAAAAAAGAGTGATCAAAGACCCCAGGTAACAAGGCCATACTGTACACCTTGCAATCTTAGAGTGGATGTAACTTGTTCAATAGATGTTTCATATGAGGCCACTGGAGGGCTGTACCTTTAGTAGGGATGTGAGACTTTTCTGGATATTGTGTATAGGTCTGTTGTAGTTAGATATAAGTTTCAGAGTTGAGTCCCCGAATTTGTAGACCACAGGCAATCTTGCTTGCTATGACTGTGTTGACAGCTGTCATTGTGCTGAGTTTAAGTTGCACTGACTGAGTGTTTACATTTAGTTCGGCAACCAAATCTTCCAAGATAAAAGTTGAGTCGCTTTGAGTGTCGAGTAGGGCATAAGTGAGAATTTATTTCCAGGGGTCTGTTGTTGATGACACAAGAACTGGGACAATGCTAGAGGTGGCGGAAACATGCTGTGTCAATGCATGGGCCATAACCTTGTGGATTTCCTTGCTTGCATGAACTTGTGTGGCTATGGGATCTTTGCTTACCGATTCAACATGGTTCCTGTTTCTTTCTATGTGCAAACAGTTTGGATGACGTCGACCCCATATTCTGCAGGTGTGTCGCCTTTTACAGTCTTTTGTAGTGTGCCCCTTTCTTAAGCACCCGAAACACAGGTGATTTTCATGAATGAAAGTTTTCTTTTCATCATCCGTAGTCTTTGCTACAAAAGGTGAGACACTTGACAACACCATGTGTTTCTGTCGCAGCCCTTGGCTTCCTTAATATAAAGCAGTCTCAAACGGGTGCAATCGGTTTATTAATATGGAACCAGCATAAGCACCGTGAAAACTATGATACACCTGATGCATCCTATGATTTCCTGTGAAAGAAGTTTGCATTCGAATGTCGCATTCAGAGTTTCCTACTTGCTTTTCTGAAATGAGACAGCCTCGATGACGTATGCACCCTTCGAATGAGGTTTCAATAGGATGCAGCCTTCTAAACAAGATGCAGCTTCAAAACATAAGGGTCTTATTGCTTTTGCGGTACTTTGATGTCATACACTGATCAAATAATGTGCTAGTTAGCAAGTTTGGTGGCTAAAGCTTACAGTCTAATGAAAGTGGATTGTCGCCCCATTTAAGAGAGGCAGAGTGAACACAGCTCATTAGCATTTAAGGGAACATGCACTGAAACGGCTCGCTGTGAACAGAGCTGTTTTTGACGGGATACAAATGTTGTTGATTAACAGCACAATTGAGAAATTGTAACCAAAGCATGTTATAGACTTTTTATTAAGATGACCCCTTATCATGTGAGTATCAAGGTATCTTTTACGTGCAAAAAGAGTTTCCACACTGAAATCAGGTTCAGATCAGTCCATCTTTATTCATTTCCCGAAGGCAATGTGGTTGAAGCACACAACATTTCACATAAACAACCAAAACACAATTAATTTCCTTCCTAAAAGCTCTTACCTTAAAATGTAAAAACTTTACAGATAAGGGGATCATATAATGTTTAAACCGATTTGT
This sequence comes from Oxygymnocypris stewartii, assembly GCA_003573665.1. Lineage (NCBI taxonomy): Eukaryota > Metazoa > Chordata > Actinopteri > Cypriniformes > Cyprinidae > Oxygymnocypris > Oxygymnocypris stewartii. Next base: position 215,489 of record QVTF01024648.1, on the reverse strand, counting down.
TTTACTAATAGGGTTTCAATAACAAATGCAAGACGGGAGAAGGACAAACTTGCGATACATAGGGAATTATCTAACAAAATGCACTGGGCTTTACCTAAAACCGGTCTATTGGCGCTTTTCCACTGTACGGTATGGTTCAGTACGGCTCACTTTTGGTTAGTTTTTCACTGGGTATAGTAATTGGTACTTTTTACAGTACCACCTCGGCTGTGGTCCTAAGCGAGTTGTACCATTAGCAAAACCTGACGTGTAAACCCTGCTGATCACTGATTGGCCGGAAATTACATATTACATAATTACATATGTATAATCCCACCCACTCTAAAGCAGTACTAAACTAAAGTGCAAACACAAACAGCCGTAATGAGCCAACCCGATTCGTATCACGCAGTGGAAAAGTGCCATATGATATAACTGGGCCATAGTCATCTGCTTCCCTGTTATTTTACTTCCCTGGTTTACAAACCTCTGAAGACAATTCTTGTTTTTCACATTTAGAGAATTAAACCAGCACAACAGATAAAAAGATAACAGTGAATCAATATGGGATCTGTAAAACATACACATCAATGTTTTGTACACGTTAAATTACCTTAGTTTCCGCAGATTTAGATCTTAGATTTCCTCCTAGAGTTAAAGTCAATAGTCATCTCCTTGGTTTTGAAAACATCAAGTTTTAAGGAAACATTCTGACACAACTTAATAAAACCCTGCATGGAGTCCTACTCACTCATAAAACTAACTATTTCAGAATCATCAGCAAATTGTATAATATCGTAACCACTCTTAGTCATTTGTGTACAAGATAAATAATAAAGGAGAGAGGACACCCCCTTGAGGTGATCCAGTAGATGATCCAGTAGCCATTCAGAAAAAGTCATCTACTTTAACTCTTTAAGGCAAAAAGCTTTTATGCAGAGTGAGTTAGCAAATGAACCTTGCAGTGTCCTTTCTGTGTACAAGTCTTTCCACACTGAGAGGAGAAAGGCTTTTCCCCAGTATGAATTAACATGTGAGTCTTAAGGTATCCTTTACTTGTAAAACTCTTTCCACACTGAGAGCAGCTGTAAGGTTTTATGCCAGCATGAATTAACATGTGATTCCCAAGGCTGGCTTTACGTGTGAACGTGTTTCCACACTGAGAGCAGCTGAAAGACTTTATTCCAGCATGAATTAACATGTGATTCTCAAGGCTGGCTTTACGTGTGAAACTGTTTCCACACTGAGAGCAGGTGAAAGGTTTTTCCCCAGTATGAATTCTCATGTGCTTATCAAGGCATATTTTATATGTAAAACTCTTTCCACATTGAGAGCAGCTGAAAGACTTTATTCCAGCATGAATTAACATGTGATTCCCAAGGCTGGCTTTACGTGTGAACGTGTTTCCACACTGAGAGCAGCTGAAAGGCTTTATTCCAGAATGAATTATTAACATGTGATTCTCAAGGCTGGCTTTACGTTTGAAACTGTTTCCACATTGAGAGCAGCTGAAAGACTTTATTCCAGCATGAATTATTAACATGTGATTCTTAAGGCTGGCTTTACGTGTGAAACTGTTTCCACACTGAGAGCAGCTGAAAGGCTTTTCTGAAAAGTGAGTTACCAAATGATTTTGAAGGTGTCCTTTCTGTGTAAAACACTTTCCACACTGAGAGCAGCTGAAAGGCTTTTCTGAAAAGTGAGTTACCAAATGATTTTGAAGGTGTCCTTTCCGTGTAAAACACTTTCCACACTGAGAGCAGCTGAAAGGCTTTTCTGAAAAGTGAGTTACCAAATGATTTTGAAGGTGTCCTTTCCGTGTAAAACACTTTCCACACTGAGAGCAGCTGAAAGGCTTTTTGACTTCTGTTTTTTTAATGCTGCAACTCACAGATTTTTCTTCATTGTCTTTCTGATGATCTTGCTGATCCTGATATTTCTCCTCCACCCCATTCAGATCATGTCTTTCTTCTTTCATTTTCATCAAGCCTAAAATGAAATCATTATAAAGATGAAAATCAATTGGTACGTTTGAAAAATAAAAGGATAACAAAACGGTTCCTTTTTAACACAGATCTACGAAGATGTCTAAAAACACTGCATTATGCTGCCCGACCTGTAGATGGCAATGTCATTTCGACATTGAGAATCGTTCTGGAATCGTATTGTTGAGAAATAATACAGCTTTTATTTTTTACATAAATAATCACAAAATATTTTTATTTTAATAGTAAATCCCCTATATTTGCCAAACATTAATGTTTAATTTTCATTAATTACAATATAAATTACATCAATGTGTTATGCCTTCATCTGATAACCAGTTAAATGTATATACACAACACAGAATTTCTATAAAAAAAAAACATTTCAAAAGGCTACCATAAGAATAAATAAAAAATTTATGTATTCAAATAATTACATGCTAAAACACAGAATTTGGTAACAAAACATAAGGTGGTGAAAAAATAAAAGATTTCTAAACATGTAATTTTTTTGTCACACTTTTAATTTTTAAGTTATTGTTAAATTTAAAAGTTTCATGATTTGTATTAATTAAACATGCTTTTTGATGAATACAATTTAATGTGATCATTAAAAAAAAATCCAGAACAATTTTAACGTAAAAAAATGAATTTAGAAAAAAAATTAACTGTCATGGATAGACCGTTAGCCTGTCAATCTGAATGTGAGTGTGTGTGCATGTGATCTACCTAAGTGTATACATATATGCATGTAGCCTATGTGTGTGTGTGTGTGTGGCCTAGTATAGAGCATAACGCTAAACACAGCACCTTGAGTGTAAGAAAGGTGCATTACAAATAAAATGTATTATAATATGTAGCCTGTGTGTGTGTGTCTGTTCTGTTAATTGGATGAAATTTTAAATAATTATATACAGGTGAAAGAATATTACATCTGAATGTATTTTGCTTGAAAACACACTACTTCATAAAATATGAACACATGAAGATAAAATAAAATAGTTTTTTTTTAATGCAGAGGCTTGGCTCTTTATTTTGGTATATAATATGTTCATATATTCATAACAGAAAATATTCTGAGGGCTGTTAAATTTAGGTAAAAATCATACAAAATGCTGGCGAGGAAAGAGTTAATAGTAAATGGAGCACCATTGTTCTGAATATTATAATTAATTTGGGGGAATTATGGGAGTCAAATAAAATTCCTTGAGTGTCAAGGTGGTGTAAGCACCATTCAAGAAGACATTTTGTTAATATTTTGAAAGAAGATCATGTGACAGGAAATTAAATCACAGAGAAGGACCTCTGGTGATACTAACAGCTGCATGCAAAGGTTAGTAACTCTCCTTAAAATGTGAGATAATTTGAAATATTTAGGGTACTGTCAGGTATTCTTAGGTATGCATGTCAAATGGTATGACCTCAGAAATACATTTATAATTCATCATTATTATGAAACGATTATTAACTTTAAAAATGACATTTGAAACATTCCCACCAAGGCCATGTACTTGCATCAGTGTCCATGAAAATGCATATCAAATTTTATTTTAAAATGAAATGTCAAGTGGTGTAACCGGTTATTATTATTATTATTAGCATCACTAGTTTATGATGCTGTGGTTATTTATCTACAACTTTATTATTAAAGCTCTGTAAGTCTAGGATAAAATAATTATGTTGCATCAAATTAGTGTTTTTGATAAAGTGAGACAAAAGTCATATACATTAAAGGTGGGGTGGGGGGTCATGGAGTAAATTTCATTTTTGGGTGAACTATCCCTTTTAGCAATATATAGTATCATATAATATGTTACATAAAAGACTTAATAATGTTGCAGAAGGAAGTCGGTGAGTACATTTTAACATAAATTCAGTCATAAAAATGTTAACCAAAGATTACAATTTACATCTGTAAAATACAATTAATTACATTTCTGACATTTTATAATTAATATGATATAAGAGCCCCGTCTTCCCACAATACAATATTAAATTACAATACGAGACATGATTTCACTGTTCATCACTATGATCATTTCTTGTCAGATATTGTTTCTTAACTGTAATTATAATATGAGACACGAGCTCACTGTTCATCACTATGATAATGTAGTTTTGCCAGATTTTTAAAAGCACTTCAGATGTACTTGTTGACAGTCATGCTTGATTTTCTGTGTCAATTTCTTCAACAAACAATGGCCTTTGGCTGTATAAGCAACATGGTCAGGTGGTGTAACTGTTTCTGTCAATTGGCGTAAGCAGTATTTTTCATGAAAATATAATTGTATACAGGAAAATGTATGTGGAATATAATGTAATCATCTAGTTTAGTACACTAATATGGATTAGTAATTTGTGCTTTCAACATATGTCTTGCCAAATATTGCAAACATGCATTCAATTTTACTTTAAGAGATAACTAATAAAATATATGAAGAAAAAAATGATGTGTGATATTTTAAAATGAAGTATTTATTTCTATGAGTAAGCTTGCATGCTACCTAGGTGGATAAAATATTTAATATTTCTCATTCTTTGGCAGTTACACCATTTGACATTTTCACGTACATTCAATCTTAACTTTTGTAAAAAATGGTGCATATGTAATTTTATTACATAAAATCAACATACACACGCTATGTACACTTTAAATTACATGATGCATGCTTTTAAAAGATTTTTGAATTTCTCATATTGCCAACCCCTTTTTGTCACCGACCCATTTACATATCATGACTCAATGCATGCAATGCATCTTTTTTTCAAGGTGGCACTGATACACAATTTGATACACAATAATGACGTGAAGTTTCACTCATAATTACTGCAGGCATAAAACAAACTAATATCTTCAGCAAAAATGGTTTGAATGGTTTTACTGCAGAGCAATTACTATACGCAATAGAATATAAATGTCATTGCCATTTGATGCTGTAAATAAGCTGGCAGTGATCCCATTTACATTTATGCATTTTAACAGATGCTTTTATCCAACGCATTCAGGCTATACAAATTTTGGTTAGTAAGTTCCTCTGGAATTGAACCCACAACCTTTTGCGCTGCTAACGCAATGTTCTACCACTGAGCCGCAGGAATACTTAATATCAACATATTGAATATGAAGTCATTGAAAACGAATGTTTTTAAAATATGATTGAGATCATGAATATGAGCCATATGCTGAATATACTGTACATACTGTGGGTGTGCACTCTGACGATGGTAATGCTGGTAAAAATCATCTGCTCAAATTGAACCCTTTTAAATTACAAAAGGTAACGAAATATGCTTTATTTTATTCTTCTGTAATTGTTTATAAAATATCAAGAAAGTGTTGTGCTATTGCATCACTTAGAAATCCATCCGTTCTGGATATATAGGTCCGGGTCGCTAAAGACCGATTAATAATGATTGGCGAAGGCTACACATTCCTGCATTTAAGGGTTAAAGTTGTCCAAATGAAGTTCTTAGCACTGCATATTATTCATCAAAAATTAAGTTTTGATATATTTACGGTAAGAAATTTATAAAATATCTTCATGGAACATGATCTTTACATAAAATTTAATTTTTGGCATAAAAGCAAATGGATAATTTTGAACCATACTATGTATTTTTGGCTATTGCTACAAATATACCTGTGATACTAATGACTGGTTTTGTGCTCCAGGGTCACATATATCTTACAGTAAAAGTCCGTTTGCAAAGCCTGCTGCAAAAATGTTACTGGTTTAAAGAGAAATGTCCCAAACAAGCACATAATGCTCTACTGAGACATTCACAATTTAAAATAACCAGTCTTATAGTGACTTTACTTAAAATGTGGCTTCTACAAGCATAAAAATACATTCAGTCTCACAAACTTTCAACATAGCTTTATGATTCCAAAAAGCAAAAATAACATCTTAAAGTAATAAGTAAATATCCTCAGTGTCAGTTCAGTCAAATTTCCATAAGAACTTTGAAACATGGATTTAAGACATTTTAATGATAGCTAAGGTCTTATTATTACATAAAGCATCTGTGGATGTACCACAAACAGTCATTAGAGATGAACGAAAAATAAACACAAACCTCCTTGTTCCTCGTGTTTTATTCTCTTTGTTTTCCAGGGTTCTGGTTCCTCGTGTTTTATTCTCCAGGGTTCTGGTTCCTCGTGTTTTAATCTCCAGGGTTCTGGTTCCACGTGTTTTAATCTCCAGGGTTCTGGTTCCTCGTGTTTTAATCTCCAGGGTTCTGGTTCCTCGTGTTTTATTCTGCAGGGTTCTGGTTCCTCTTGTTTTATTCTGCAGGGTTCTGGTTCCTCTTGTTTTATTTTCCAGGGTTCTGGTTCCTCGTGTTTTATTCTCCAGGGTTCTGATTCCTCGTGTTTTAATCTCCAGGGTTCTGGTTCCTCGTGTTTTATTCTGCAGGGTTCTGGTTCCTCTTGTTTTATTTTCCAGGGTTCTGGTTCCTCATGTTTTATTCTGCAGGGTTCTGGTTCCTCTTGTTTTATTTTCCAGGGTTCTGGTTCCTCATGTTTTATTCTGCAGGGTTCTGGTTCCTCGTGTTTTATTCTGCAGGGTTCTGGTTCCTCTTGTTTTATTTTCCAGGGTTCTGGTTCCTCATGTTTTATTCTGCAGGGTTCTGGTTCCCCTTGTTTTATTCTCCAGGGTTCTGGTTCCTCGTGTTTTATTCTGCAGGGTTCTGGTTCCCCTTGTTTTATTCTCCAGGGTTCTGGTTCCTCGTGTTTTATTCTGCAGGGTTCTGGTTCCCCTTGTTTTAATCTCCAGGGTTCTAGTTCACTGGTGTCCTCCTCACTCTCCTCTTTCACAAACACCATCTTCACAGCAGAAGATCTCAGTTCAGATGATACTCCTCCAGATATTCCTGCTTGCTTCAACACATAGTCACGACTGTGAGATGAGAATCTTACAGGTATTCACTGATTCAAAAACTGTATTTCTCTATTTACAAAAACATCATTTCTAACTCTTTGTATTAAGCCAGCATCAGGACAGATCAACAGAGAGCACGCTGAAACGATTCTTCTTCCTCTGAGGTTTAATGCTGTTGGCAAACAAACATATGTGTTTTAGTGCCACCCGCTGGACTGGAGTGAAGCGGGGAGAGGAGGGAAATAATTTGGCCCATATCAACAGCTAAAGTGTGGCCCAGATTAGTTTGTGTTCACCGGCCCAAAACTGGTCCATATCTTTTTAGCCACTGAACCAAAACAGTGCCATAACCCAACCCAAAGTGAGCAAAATAATAAAAAACAGTTGTTGCTGATTTATGGACCTTATATGGCTGAGTTCTGAAAAGGGCTGACTGCCCTTATGTGGGCCACATGTGGCTGATACACCAAAAGCCATTATTCAACCACACCTATATTTTTTATTTAAAATACCCATTACACAATCAATCTTGAACACATTGTAAACACAAAAATGGATCCACACTCATGTAAAACATTGTTGTATAGTATTTTAATTACAATACAGAACATTTAACAGAAGTGTGCTATTTTGTAAATATCAGATGAGTGAATAAATGTGCAAAAATTAACACTCGTAATCAGGGGCAGAGAAGGCCAGAACGGCCGTCCATCCAGCGGCCGTCGGCCTCACTGGTTCATCATCAAAGAAAACGTGTTCGATTGAGTGACGCAGAGTATCTATTTACATTTATGCATTTAGCAGACGCTTTTATCCAAAGCGACTGAATACGTATATTCAGGTTATACATTTTTTGTCAGTATGTGTTCCCTGGGAATCGAACCCACAACCTTTGCGCTGCTAACGCAATGCTCTAACCACTGAGCCACAGGAACAGATTTACACTAAATAACTAGGAGTCGTCAGCTCCAGTGGTGCAGATGGTAAAACGTGTGACATACTCCTTTTGACGCGATCGACCAGGGTTCGAATCTACCTTTTGGCAAACTTTTTTTTCTCCCTTTTCAAATCACATCAGAAAATCTTTTTTTATATATATAAAAATTAAGAAAATAATCACAAAGTTGAAAATAAAGTATTGTGTTGGCTTTATTGTCCCAATAAGGTGGCATCCATTTAAAATTGGCACTCATTAAATAAGTTATTATTGCATCCTGTTTTATAATAGATTACGATACTGAAAATCAGCCATTTTTACACAGTGTAATAAAAGCATTTTGCATTTAGTGTAAATAGCATTTATCGCTAAGAAAATATGTTATTTTCACTTAGTACTAATAGACGCTGCCTTAAGTGATTCTACAACGGGTTACATTTAAAAGATATTGAGTTAGAAAATACAGTAAATGAAGTCGCCTATAAGGTGATTAGTCTGATTAACAAGACACACACACAAAGAGACATATACTCAAATTGAAGAATTCTGTTGTTTCAGGTTTATCATTGTCATATTATACATTTTGTGTTCTGCTCTTTTTATGTATTTTTCAATTATTTTAGTTCATATAATAATATATATATTTATTTCAATCACATGCTGAAAATAAACAGATTTATAATGAGAATTGTGCTGGTTTATATGAAAACTGTAATGCTGCCTGTTGGTCTCTACTGGTAATCGGTCGTTTAAAAAGAAAAAGAAAAAACAGTGGTTATGAATGAAACGCATTTGTCCTTGTTTCACTCCGCCCTGAATCACGCTCGCAGAAAGCGCTCGAGAAACAGTGTCTCTTCCGTGGCTCGCTATACTTTCAACTCGTTGTTTTAGTGTCGAGCAAGAGACGTTACAACATTCATATTACATGACTTGACTGTTTTTCACGTAGAAAGGGCGACAGCACCACATTACAATAACTTATCATTCATGTTTTCATAGCCGCTGGCTAAGTTCAAATCTAAAACTACAATAAAATGTAAACATCTTTGAGAGCAAGGGTGCCTCGGGGGCCCTAAGCAGCTTTATATTCCGCGTATAGGGAGGATCGGCTCTGCATAAATATGACAGGATTGCTGCGATATTGTGAGATATAGCGACTGTTTGTACTGTATTTGTTTTTTACTCCCAGTCCCAGTTTTTCTCACTTACAGTCTGTCAGGAAAAAGAAGAGAAAAAAGAACGTAGTATCTCATTATTATCATAAATTAGATATTATTTGAAGCACACTGTAAATCAGCACTGCACATTGTTTTCTACCACCCAAGACATGAATCCTGCTGTGAAGTACCTTTTTAAATGTATATTTTCTAAATTAATATAATGTAGCTACTTTAAATACAGGCTATTTTCTAGACATAATAATAACATACATAATATTAATGAAAACATTAATGGTACCTCAGTTTTGAAGTCACAGTTTCACACAAGCTGTGGACACTGAATGACTTGCCTGAAGTAAAGGTATTGCTGTTTTATTGGCATTTTTCCGCGGTTGCAAAACTTCTTGAGATTAAGTTTAAATTATTTGAACTAAAACAGATTAACTTCCCCACATGCAATGGTTAAAATGACTGTTTCAAATGTTCAGTAATGTACCAGTAGGAATAAGGGAAGACACAAAGCAACCAATAGCATTGTTGATTGGGCTGCCACACATGATCAAATATGCCGTGTTAAACTAAAATAATTATTAATTTCTAAAAATAAATATATCATACAAGCAGAGAGATTTCATGACAAACGTTTAGTGATCATTTGAGCATGTCTGAATTAATTCAATGCACACATTTTCATTAAGTACTCTTTAAGCGAGTCTTTTTGTGAACTTCACTAAACAAATGTGCGTGTACCACGCTGTATAATAGGTGATTTCTGAGAGATGCCCAAAGAGGCAACAGCAATGCGGTTATGCGTAAAGTTTACATTCATTCACTTCACACAAGGAATGCGCAGTATACCGGTACAGGAAAAATGGCAGTATATATTATATTTAAAATGGTACGATGTCATAATTTTGCTAATTTCTGTATTTCATACGCTGCTGTTGCGAAGTGCACCTGTAGGTGACAGTGCTTCCCAAATTACTGTGCAACTGGTGTGACAACAGAACAACGCAATCGATAAAACAGATGCAACTCTATCAACGCACCCAAAATTAATAAATAAAGAGAACAGTTGAAGTGAAATATGGCATTAATTCAATAAAAAAAAATCACGATTATTTGTATAGCGCTTTCATGATACAATTGTTGCAAAGCAGCTTTACAGGAAATTCATTTTCTACAATAGATTCATAAATTGCAGAAACTTAATATATTTAACTTATGGAAAAATTTGGTTAATTCTGTATACTGTCTGAGGGTTTGTCATCATCTCTTCTCAGGTGTTTGGTCATCTCAGATCATTTAAGGGTTGGATCCAGACTGAAGCTTGTGTAATTCCTCGTTACCATGGGATGTTAATCCCGTGGCAGAAACCGAGTAAAAAGAAGAGACATAATTAGCGTAGCTGTTGTTCCATCCAAGCAAAAATGATTTGTTCAACCCAAGCTAAAGCATAATAATGTGCATTTGTTCAGATAGACTGGCAGTACAAGATTGTGAGATGCATTATATGAATGCTTGGCTAAAGAGATGCGTCTTTAATCTAGATTTAAACAGAGAGAGTGTGTCTGAACCCCGAACGTTATCAGGAAGGCTATTCCATAGTTTAGGAGCCAGATATGAAAAAGTTCTACCTCCTTTAGTGGACTTTGCTATCCTAGGTACTACCAAGAGTCCAGAGTTTAGTTCCTTAGGGAGCGGGTTGGATTATAGTGTGATAGAAGATTAGTTAGGTACGCAGGAGCTAAATCATTTAGGGCCTTATAGGCAAGTAATAATATTTTGTAACTGATACGAAACTTAATAGGTAGCCAGTGCAGAGACTGTAAAATTGGAGTAATATGGTCATATTTTCTTGACCTGGTAAGGACTCTAGCCGCAGCATTTTGTACTATCTGTAGCTTGTTTATTGAAGATGCAGGACAAGCACCTAGCAGTGCGTTACAATAGTCCAGTCTAGAGGTCATGAATGCATGAACTAACTTTTCTGCATCAGAAACACTTAACATGTTCCGTAGCTTGGAAATGTTTCTAAGATGGAAGAATGCTGATTTTCTAACATGGGAAATATGATTTTCAAAAGATAGGTTGCTGTCTAATATAACACCCAGATTTTGACTGTAGAGGAAGTAACAGTACATCCGTCTAGTTGCAAATTGTAATCCAAGAGATTCTGTGTACTGTCTTTAGGTCCAATAAGTAATATCTCGGTCTTATCTGAATTTAATAGGAGAAAATTACTGGTTATCCAATATTTTATATTTTTAACACACTCCGTTAGCTTAGATAGTTTAGAAGTTTCATCTGGTTTTGTTGAGATATATAGTTGAGTATCATCAGCATAACAATGGAAATTAATCCCGTATTTTCTAATAATATTACCAAGGGGCAACATGTATATAGTTTTTGAATCAATGTATATTCAAACTAATGAATTCTAAACTTTGAAATCAATATGATCAACTTTTACAAAGAGAAATTTGATTCAAAATACAACAAATTACATAAATTACACTTGAAATATTGGATATTATACAATATGCATACATACTATTTTTGGGGGGAAAATACATTTTATCAAAACGTTTACAAATCTTTGGTTTGGACCAATTCTGTACAATTGATGTTTTTAAACTTTCTGCATTTTTACTTTCTCAAAAAAAAACTAATTCTGTATGATTTATAAGCTTTTGTACCTATGGGGACCTCCATTTATGTCCTCACCATAACACAAGTCTCCATGAGTCTGTGTATATTCAGGTTGAAGTTCCCACCAGGATATATAAACCTGCACACTCTCACACACTCTCTCACACACACGCACGCACGCACGCACGCACGCACGCACGCACGCACACACACACACACACACACACACACTCTCTCTCTCTCTCTCTCTCTCTCTCTCTCTCTCTCTCTCTCTCTCTCTCTCTCTCTCTCTCTCTCTCTCTCTCACACACACACACACACACACACAGTACTTCTCTTGATCTGCTGCAACCCAATAGGATGTGATAATGAAAATTAAACCAACTAGCAATAAGAATAACTTTGTTCTTACTACACGATTTTCTAAATTAGACCAACATTTTTTTGAAGAACATGTCAGGTTGATTTGGTGTAAATCTGATTTCAGTTTGACCCAGTATCTGCTCCCACAAGAAGTCATATCACCACGGTTTCCCACAAGTGGCCATCAGGTGGAACTACAATTAAGACACCTCCAGGACACACAAAACAAATGTTGCGTTGTACTACGTTGAACAGCACGATATAAAGTGAAACACTTTATTTAATTGAAAAACGTGATCACATGTATTTGGGGAAAGTCGTTTGGAAAATCTCCAAACAGTGAAAGATAATGTTTTTGGTTGCGGTGGCGACGTGAGTCATCCGTCCTTCAGGATTCCACAGAATAACTTCCTGACATTGATCTAATATCTTACTTCCGTTTTTCTTAACGCCATTACGCGGATTGCATGGCTTCTCAGCAGAGAAATAATCAGGAATATGATTCCAAAGACGAATATCATTCACAAATGAATCTCAATGGGTATAAAAATATATCTCCGTGTTGTTGGATCGGTTTTAAGTTAGAAAAATGTGATTTCGCAGTCAGCGCGGATGTATAATAACGTTAGCTAGTTAAAAGCTAAACACTCAACATCTTCATTAATAACTCACCGAAATGAAGACCCCTGTTTTACTTCTATGCATTTTGCTCGCAAAAGGTGAGTATTTAAAAGGCTTTCGCTTTCACTTTGTAGCCCTTTAAACAACTTTTCTTGAATTTAAGTGTGCATTTGTAATCAAATAATAAATATGTCCATGTACTTTATTGTTGAGCGATACGCTTAGTAATATGCTTTGGGACAAAAACAGCTAATTACCACCAGCCTAAGCTTGTCATAGCTGGTTTATCGGGCTGGTTTTAGAGGGGGTTTGACCACATTTTTGGCTGGTCTTGGCTGGTTTATCGGGCTGGTTTTAGAGGGGTTTTGACCACATTTTTAGCTGGTCAGGCTGGTCTTGGCTGGTTTTAGAGGGGTTTTGACCACATTTGTAGCTGGTCAGGCTGGTCTTAGCTGTTTAAGATGTTTTTTTCAGCTGGGATATTCCATTGGGATTTATTGGTTTTAACAAGCCACCAATATAAAGTGACCAGTAGAAACCAACAGTGTCCATTACAGTTTCCATTAAAACCAATACAAGTCCCATTATAAACAGTAAAAACATTACACATTTTGTGTAGAGTCCAGCAGGGTACATAATTTATCTACCACAATTAACGTTACATATCTGCTCAGTCTGTTTTAGCATACTACCATTTCCCACAAACCGCTAGGCTACTAACCTTGTAACGTTATCCCGATTAGCTGATTTGGGATTTCCTCTACGTTGTCAGTTTAAGCAGCGGTTTCTGTTTGTTCTACAGGTGTGTTTGGAGATATTATGAAGTCAGTGATGGAGGGAGATTCTGTCACGCTACACACTGATCTTACTGATATACAGAAATATGAACTTGTACTGTGGACATTTGGACCTGCCAGCACTCGTATAGCTCAAATCAATAATGTAGTCAATAAGATCTCATTATACAATGATGTTCTTGATGGGAAATTCAGAGACAGACTGCAGCTGGATGATCGGACTGGATCTCTGACCATCACAAACACCAGAACCACAGACTCTGGACTTTATACACTACAGATCATTGGTGGAAAAGAGGTCCCGCCCAAGATGTTCAGTATTATTGTTTCTGGTGAGTATTTTGTAGTTGATTTCAGTGTATTGCTGCATTGAACCATATTGAGAATACTGTACTAGTCACTTGAGTCAGTCAGCAGACCAAATGCAAAATTAGCCAAGTCACAAGTTGTTATTTTGGTAACCTTTCTGTCCTTCTATCATCCTATATCTTCTTGTAGAGAAGCCAAGCTGAATGTACTGTATCTGGTTTCTTTTGTAAAGGGTAAAATGAGACCGGAGTCACAGCCTTGTAAGTGTAATTTGCGGCGAGCTATCCAGAGAGACAAAACTAGTGAAATTTTACATTATGTGATTAGGACTTTTACAATTACATTTTTCCTTTTTCTTTAGTATTATGTTTTTTTCAAGGCTCTGAGATGACATGGATGCTGGTAAATAAATGAGAGTAAATCTCAACTGGACGATTTTGGATTGTCTATTTATTCTGTTGTTTATTCTGATATTTCCATCTCCAGCTCCTCTGCCCATTCCTGTCATCACCAGAAATTATTCTCAGTGTTCTTCACCATCAGGATCATCATCATCATCATCATCATCATCATCATCATCATATTGTTCATTGGTGTGTTCAGTGGTGAATGTGGGTCATGTGACTCTCTCCTGGTACAAAGGAAACAGTTTATTGTCCAGCATCAGTGTGTCTGATCTCAGCATCAGTCTCTCTCTATCTCTGGAGGTGGAATATCAGGATAACAACACCTACAGCTGTGTGCTCAACAATCCCATCAGCAACCAGACCACACATCTGGACATCACTCAACTCTGTCAGCCATGTGCAGGTATTGATATTAACTGATTTGTTCAGTTCTCTACTTTTTCTACGTGCACATCAGAAGATGTGCATTATTTTTGTGCATTATAATACTTTTTCATCTACTGTTTTCCAGAGCATGAATCCAGTTTAAACCCAGAAGAGGGCTTACCCTTCGGTCATGTGGTGCTGATCTGCGTTGTTATTGTAGTTACTGTACTAGTCTTGGCTGTAATTGGGATGTTCAGTATCTACTGGAAATCCAGAAAAACAAATCAACTGGGTAAGACTACTCACAGTTAATAGAGCAAGATGAGCTTTCGCGTGTAATTTTAACATGTCTTGCTAACAGGGGCGCGGGAACAGGGGGTGCTGAGGGTGCTGCAGCACCCCCTGTTTTTTTTCTGTGGGCAACTGTAAACCGTTGTGAATTAAAAAAATATATAGGCTATATATATATATATATATATATATTATATACTGTACATTTCTACTTGAATATTTGGGATTTGACTATGAAAAGATATTTGATTATGTTTGAGTTTTGAGTTACTCAATAATTCAAATCAAATCACGATGTGTATTATTAACCAATCAGATTTGTTGTTGCCGATTACAAAGCGTTACTAAGCGTGGTCACTAGGATTTTTTTCTTACAGTAAAAACAACTTAAAATACGCGTGTGATTTTTTTTCTCATAAAGGTAAGAATAATATATGATTTGGAACTGTAAAGGGTCTACTTTTATTTGTGTGCATTCACAATATCAACATTGTGCTTTTATAAAATAGGAAAACAGAGAATGCACTTTCTGCCGGTTTTGAACAAGAGCACTTCAATGATGAACCGAAACTCGGCAACTCGAAACTGGCTCAGAGATATGATAAATATATCTATAGAAAGCTTTAAAATACTACGTTAAAACGAAATAATTCAAAGCAAAGCAAAAACTCTTCATTAGTCTATGTAATCCGTTAAGATGCATATATTTCTCTCTGCGTGTCCAATGAGGAGATGGCGAGTCATTTTTCCCCGTCACCTCACCATCTAAAATATAAAAATAAGGGAAAGCCTAAAACAGGCCCGATTATAATTTGCGTTTTATTTTATAATTGTATTCAATAATAATAAAGTATGTAAATCTTTGTCCTTGAAATTTAAAGGATTTGCTGCAATGCAATTTTGTCTGACTGATAGGACTATGTGAATTATTTATTGGCCTATCATTTTAATCCATGCAGCAAATGCTTTAAAAACAGCTTTAAAATTACTTTATTGCATTCCAGATGCTCTTAAAAGAACTTTTTATATATTTATACGTAGAAATTGACTACCCCCCCCCCCCCCCCCCCCCACAGCACCCCCTACATAAAACACCTTCCTAACTTACTAACTTCACATTTATGTAACTGATTTACTTCACTGTCAGTGTGTCATTACCCGATTCACTTTTTCTACGGCTTAATGCACTTTTAATATCCCATTTTAATAACAAACACATCCCAATAGTTTCTTTATCACTGTTATTGCTTTATCGCTGCTGCTGATAATATTATCAATCTCTATGATTCGTTTGGAAGAGTAGAGCCCAGTCTGTCATCAAACACCAATACAAAGTTGCATCTGCTATGGTTATTAATATATGTACTGAATATGTATGTACTCTGTCTAGTTTCTTCAGTGGATGATTTGGCTGAGACAGATGAACTGAAGACAGTGGCGGTGAGGGTGGGAGACACGGTCACTCTAAACACTGGTGTTACTGCAATACAAAGTTTCGATGTGCTGCAGTGGAGGTTTGGTGAATTATATACAGAAAGCACAAACCCATTCACTGTCATCGTCAAACTGAACGAAACAAACAATTTTGATTGCAATTATCACGATGAGACAGTCAGACACAGAGTAAAGCTGGATCAACAAAATGGATATCTTACGATTAGTGACTTCAGACCCACAGACTTTGGAATTTATAAACTAAATATATCCAGAAATGGGAAAAATATGATCTCCAAGTCATTTATTGTTCGCGGTGAGTAGCTCAAATCTTTAGTAGAATAAAACTAAGCAAGTTAGATGATCTGAAATTACCAATTAATTATTGCAAAACAAACCAAATCTGATATTTCAAACAATAATCTGTTGATGTCTTTTTAACAGATTCCTCAGAAAATGGACAGAATGTGCCAGAGGAGGCAACATCATTGATGAATGGAGAGATTACTGCAGACACTCGTGTATAGAAACTGTTACATTACCCTTTATTATGTGAAACTTATATCTGCTTTTATGAGCCTTTAAAACTGGAAAATGTTTGAAATGAACGCTGCATGTAATTAACTTGTGGAAAGTGTTTTTCACTTTACACTCACTTTTGTTTTTGGTTATTTTACCGTTGATGGCATGTTTCCATTAACCCTGATCTTGCCTGTTGTGCAGATATTCTTGTTATGTACATTGCATGTATGTTACACTGGTGTATTGTATAGTTTTTTGTGAGCTTAATGAACAAAAAAACATTTTTAACGTTTTCTGCCCGCTAGTGCACGTTCTATATTAAAGGATGAGTTATTGTACACAGTTTTATAATGTAAATGAAAGCTGCAATTTTGGTCTGAATATCATGTCAGTCTCATTAAGAACAAAATATGAATTTATTTTATTACTGTTTAATAATGAAATAAAAAAACTTATTTTAAATTGTGGGTACACATTATATACAATGCAAACATAAATGTAAAATTCCTAAATGTTAATTGTATATAAGATAAGTTACAGTTAGCTTATTAATAGTATTTTACTGTTTACATTTCTGTTAAAATGATTGCATTTTTTTTTTAAAGAGAAGAAATGTGACAAAGTTTGAATCGTACTGTGACCTAGTGGTGGCACTTACTGTGTGTGTGTTCATACCACCTTCAATAAAACATCAGTTTAGACATTTCAACACATTTGACATGGTGTGAGAGTTTCTGGTTGGTCTGTACGTTTTGATATTTCATTTCAAATTGAAAAACAAACGGGAAAAGGGCATCTCATAACCACCCACATGTGGAAAACTAATTTTTAAGTAATTTATCCATGAACCAAAAAACGAATTAAGATGAGGTTTTCTCGTCTCTGCTTATTTAATTTCAAATGGAAAAACAAACTATCAAAACGTACACGGACTCCCAATATAGATTTAAACATAGGCCCAATTTCATGCAGTTTTGTGTAGTATATATTATATTTTGTTTTCATTTCAGTTTCTTTTAGAATAAAAAAACTCAAACCGGAAGAAAAGGATACTGTTGGCCCATGTTTAATATGATGTAAACTGACCTGAGATGAAAACTTTCAAACACAAACATTGACTATACCTAAATTAAAAACAATGCATATACAAAAACACTTATTACTTTTTAACCATTTTCAAAAAAAATAAAAGTTCCGAACACGAGAGAGAGGAGCAAAAACATGTACAAGAGAGAGGATTGTAATTGTGAATCAGTGTTGGACTGAAGTTGATGTCGGACTTCGTCTTTTTTGTTCAGCTTTTCTGGATGTGATGTCATAACCCAAAACAACAACGGTAGCCGCACCCACCAGAGCAGAGATGACCAATTGGATCACAGCTTTAGTAGTATCACAACAGCAGACACATTCTGAGTCTGAGGGGATAAAAGAACAATAAACACATAAAATGACTAATAGTATGCTGCTGACTTACATAAATGAACACTAAAGTTACCTGAATGTATCTGACAGAGTTCACCAATGTCCAGATGTGTGGTCTGGTTGCTGATGGGATTGTTGAGCACACAGCTGTAGGTGTTTTTATCCTGATTTTCCACCTCTAGATGTAAAGAGACGCTGCAGCTGAGATCAGACACACTGATGCTGGACAATAAACTGTTTCCTTTGTACCAGGAGAGAGTCACATGACTCACATTCACCACTGAACACACCAATGAACAATATGATGATGATGATGAAGAACAGTCTCTGCTAATGACAGGAACAGGCAGACGAGCTACAACAGATTAGAAACATTTACATTGCATTAAAAAAAGATGAATAATGGCTTTATTCCAAATTAAACAAAACACCTGAACTGGTATCTGAAAGATTGTAGATTTGAATGTCGTAAGGACATGATTTAGGCTCACATTTAACAAAAACCCACCTATCTCAACAAATGAGAATACTTTATAAGACCAATAAAAAACACTTAGTGAATTGTTGGCCTTCTGGAAAGTATGGTCATTTACTGTATATGTACTCAATACTTGGTAGGGGCTCCTTTTGCTTTAATTACTGCTTCAATTCGGTGTGGCATGGAGGTGATCAGTTTGTGCCAAAATCATCACAATTAAAAGAACCAAAGACTTAAACTACTTCAGTCTGTGTGCATTGAATTTATTTAATACACGAGTTTCACAATTTGAGTTGAATTACTGAACTAAATTAACTTTTCCACAACATTATAATTCATTGAGATGCACCTGTATATGACAACAGAAATATATAAATGAGTGCTAAATACAAATAAAGTCAGCTGTATTTATGTGTTGAGTCTGTAGTTCTTAACTCACCATAAACAGTGACATTGAACGTTTTCCTTATCATCTTATTTCCAATGATCTGTGCTTTATAAATTCCAGAGTGGTCGCTTCTGATGTTCATGAGAGTGAGAGATCCAGTCTGGG
Organism: Oxygymnocypris stewartii; assembly: GCA_003573665.1. Lineage (NCBI taxonomy): Eukaryota > Metazoa > Chordata > Actinopteri > Cypriniformes > Cyprinidae > Oxygymnocypris > Oxygymnocypris stewartii. The sequence continues at coordinate 196,333 of QVTF01024648.1, read as the reverse complement.
GGTCCAAATACAATCTGTCTTTGAATCCTTTGGTACTTTCAGATACTGAGATGATCTGGGCTGATCCGTTGACTTCAGCCATGGGAGAGTCTTCGTCTCCGAATCTCCACAGAATCAGATCATCTTTTCTTATTTCAGTATCAGTCTGTAGAGTGACAGAATCTCCCTCCATCACTGACAATGACTTCATTTCATCTGTTTCAACACCAAACGCAGCTGAAAAACAAACAGTAATGGTTATTCAGATATAGAGAACTCATACAGTAAGTCATTTCTATTGGTTCAACCTTTTAATTGTTTACCTATCCAATTGAATAATCTTTATAATAAAACATTATTAGAGTTTGTGTATGCAGACAAACAACGCAAATCCTTCGTTAATTTCAACAATACAGTATCTTTTTACTTACCAACAAGACCGAACAAAGACAAACAGAACAAAACAAATGCATCGACCATTTTTTAAGCCGCTCGCTGAACAGTCAATAAATGAAAACACATTGAAAACGCTCAAAGTGATAAGTTGCTGCATGCGAATCCTCCTGTAGCAGGATGTGAGACCTTAGTCGACATACTAGCTGTGGTCACAGTGGTTATGCTTGAGTTTTCATCGGTGGAAATGATTCTTTAACACAGGTAGCTAAAATGGTCTTGTTCGCTGTATCCAATATTATTGAGGGTGAAATAAAGTCAGAAAACAGAGTATTATGTGAATATTGGACATTTTTGGTCATGAAGCACCTGCCTACTGTGAACATGGTTGGCTCTGTGGTGAATAGTTATGCTCCTCTATCATCTGCTAAATGTGTAAATGTTCATGTAAAATATTTACAAAAGTCAAAATAATTATTTCAAATAAAGAGAAATGAAAAAAGGGAAGACAAGTGTTTCTAACACATTGGTGTTGATGAATTTACTGTATTAATTCACTGTAAAACAGTTTTGTGTTATGTGGAATTCAGACTATGGTATTCATGTCAGCAGAAGAACAGAAACCCTTCACCCACAAACTGCAGATGTGAATACTCGTGCACAAGCTGTGTGTCCACCCAACAATTGAAACCACATTTTGTTCCAGATAAATAAATGAGACCACAACAGGTTTCACTTTGACTCACAAACAGTCACACGTTCAGTTAATCTTATATTTTTCTTTCTGCATGAGAAAAACATACTTTCTGAGGGTTAATATTAGAATGTTAAAAAATTTAAGTACCAATGTGTCTAATTATATATTAGCAAACTGCAAAGTTTTAGCAGATTATTGCCTTGGTTTTACATTTTTGGTTTTAAATCCCCAGACAGAGAACAAAACAATACTCCTTTTTTCCACTATGGACTGCAGCAGGTAATTATTAAAACAAGACAAAACCTGAAATGCATACCCAGGTAGCCAAAATGGTACGACCCGATAATGGCCCAGATCTGGCAGGCCGGACGAAATAAATTGGCCCGGTTGTGGTTGCCAGACTCGGTCGATTCTTACGCTCCAGAATCGGCCCAAATACACTGGCCCAAGTCCACTAAATTAAAAAAATATATATACTTGCACTTACTCATACAGATTTACAACTTCCAAAATATGTGTATTAAAGACTCCTTCCAGTTTTTTTATATAAAAAACAACTTGGAATAATACTAAAATTATAGTGTTACCTTAAAATCCTTAAGATTGCATCTACTTCCAACTAAAATAAAAATATATTTTACAGTGTCCTTGTTAAGTCCTGGTTAGTAATTAATTTTGCTAGATTTGGTAACTCTTAAATAATTACTAGTGGGTTGTCATGATCTTCACTTTAGAATTAATTATACATTATGCATAATTCACATTAATTATGAACCTGTATACAGTAGTTATCCAGGATATATTTATATAAATAGAAGTTATTGATTAGCTAATAGTGAACTACCAGTTTCAACTGAGCGCTATTACTTACTAAATCAATAATCTGAGTTTTTTGTTAGGTAATAGTAGTTATTTAATAGTGTTAATAGTACATTAGTCACCTGTTTTTCATTAACGAAGGATCAGTATTCTACAGTGCTACCAAAAAAGCTTGTCATATTCTGGCTACAGACAAAGCAATAAGAACCATTTATGAATTTATTAGAAAATGAAGACTTCACATTGGTTCAGTACAGAACATACAGTTTAGCAGATGATGTCATGCAGAGAGTAGCTCCAAAACACCTGCCTGGAAATCCTGGGGCCTGTTTCATAAAACAAGTTTACCAAATAAGCCAGGCTTATTTCAGTTAGTCTGACTTATTCTGAACCAAATCAACTGACAATAAGTCAGACTAACTGAAATAAACCTAGCTTATTTGGTGAACTTGTTTTATGAAACAGGCCCCTGGATTAACCTTTGATTCGCTGATTCAGATGTGTTTAATTCGTTTACAATTATAGTTTCATTATAAATTAACATTACTTTGATATTATTATTATTACAATTATATTATTTGTTAGATTATCAAAGGTTTACTCACAAGGGTAGCATTCTTCTGGTCTTCTGGTAATTAGCAGCACAAAGAGCCCCGTCAGTTTATGTCATTAGATGTCAAAGCTATTGCGCAAGTCTTGAAACTCGTATAGCAAAAATAATGTTAATGTTAATGTTCAAATCTGCACATCCAAAGCCTAGCCAAATCTGGCAATCATTACTGGGCCAGAGCTGGCTCACTTCTGGTGAGCCGCTGCCAGAACACAGACAGTTGAGCCGAAACTCAGCATTAATTGACCCTGATTGTGCTGGCTACCTGGTATAACATTGCAAGTTACAGTGGTTGAAAGTGGATATTCATGCAACCGCTACAATTCTACTCAACCCGCTCTGAGATTTGAACCAGCACCGCCGATATGGCAACAACGTCGCTAAAAAGACAGCTAATGTGCCTCTAAAGGCCAGAGAAGTGATGTTTACTGGCACAGCTCTTACTGGCCTTCGCAACATAAAAAAATGTACACAATTATTGTTATAGGTTTGATAGTATCTAATGATAAAGAAAAAGCTTGTGTTTTCATATATGTGTGCTTTTCTTGTATAGGGTCTCATTTAGGCCCGGCGCCAGAGGTGGGTGCTGGGGGGGCTTTTGGCCCCCACGGACATCCCTGTGCCCCCTCTCCGGACCGAGGGGAGACTTTACTTTAGCATGTATAATAGTCTAATATAATAGTCTAACTGATTGTTTTTAGATGGAAAATCTGCCCATAACTCCTGGTCTAGGATACGTTTTCTTCGTAATAATAGCATAACTAATCCTGGTGCAATCTTTAAGAGAAAGAAAGCACCAGGCCCATACTGTGTTACACCAGTCTGTCTGAAATCCTGAGCTGACCAGGTGACCCCCATCTTCACACAGATCTTAAACAGATCACTGGAGCTGTGCGAAGTCTCCTCGTGCTTCAAACGCTCCACCATCATCCCCATCCCAAAGAAACGCAAAATTACAGGACTAAATGACTACAGGCCTGTGGCTCTAATGTCTGTGGTCATGAAGTCATGACCCTAGATACTTGCTGGATCCTCTTCAGTTTTCCTACAGAGCAAAATTGCCACTTTTAGGGTATGTGCCAAAACGCTCTGTATTTGAGTATGTTGCTTTAATGCAAATGAGCTGGTGCTCCTAGAGAAGAGGGCGGAGCTTCAAGAGCACAAGCACAGCATTAGCAGCTAGCCTTTGCAAATAAACATTCCCCTATTAGTACAAGCCTGTTATCTTCACAGAAAACATACTCTGTTTAAAAATCTGTCTTCTGATTTTACTGTGTATGATAAATTCGCATTTATCAATTACACGGACAGGGAGCACAGCACAATAAAAATAACAACATAGCTGGTCTCATGGTGCATGGCATGCTATCACAAACTTTATAAGTCCCACTCGTGATTATGAGCTCAACAAACTCAAGAGATCAACTCACATTGTGGGTGGATTTTTATAATTATTTGCTGGTGGTTTTCACACACTGTGGCCACACAACTGTGTTCAAACACCGTATAAAAGTGATTTTTGCATAATAGGTCCCCTTGCTCCGGGTGTGTGTTCACGGTGTGTGTGTGTGGGCATGTTTATGTGGTTTATGAGGACACACATTTGTATAATGACATAGGTATGACATAGGTATTACAAGGAGAAGGTGATTTATTTGGGGACATTTTCAGTGTCCCCATAATTTAAAACGCTTATAAATCATACAGAGTGAGTTTTTTTGAGGGAAAATAGAAATGCACCGTCTCCTGTGAGGGCTAAGTTTAGGTGTAGGGTAGGTGTAGGGCAATAGCACATACAGCTTGTACAGTATAAAAACCATTACGCCTATGGAGAGTCCCCCTAAACCATAAAAACCAACATGTGTGTGTGTGCGTGTGTGTGTGTGTGTGTGTGTGTGTGTGTGTGTGTGTGTGTGTGTGTGTGTGTGTGTGTGTGTGTGTGTGTGTGTGTGTTATCTGCTGTGTGTGTGCACTTTGGATGGGCTAATTGCAGAGCACAAATTCTGAGTATGGGTCACCATAAAAGATTGCAAATATATATGCAAATGAAGAGCTCTTTTACATCAACACAAGGCTGGTGCGACCGGTTTATAGTATGAGTCCCTGATGTCATATGTTCTCTTTTCTTTTCTTTTATTTATTTATTTTTTTAAGACATAAACCAACATAAAAAAAAGGATGGATTTGTAGCGTTTTGAAAAAGAGCTCTTCAAATATACATATATATATATATATATATATATATATCAATATTCCTTTTAAATATTAGTTGTTATCATTATGAAAATATTGCTAATTATTACTCCCATTATTGAACTTATTTGTTAATTCTATGTTGCCCTAAAAACACATTAATATGCAATTTAGATACAATAGATACTCAATGAAAAAAATCGTTTATGGCCATTTTACACACATTTTGCATAAAGAAATGTTTTTTTAAATATATTTCATAACATAGTTGAGAATAATATTCATATAAAATTGATTTGTTATTAAAACAAAAATCCCACTGTTTTGCCTTTTCATGTTTATTAATGTCTTGTTATTTTTTAACAGGACTTTTTAAAGTCCTTATGTCTTCTAAAGAGTACATGGCATAACATATAAATAAAATAAAAACATTCAAAAATGTATTTTTCAAAAATGTTCTTATGCTCTAAAACAATGTATTGACACGACAAACGACTAAATTCACAAAACTGCAGGAGGTCAAAATACAATTAATGCAACGTACTTCACTATAATTATAATCGACTCGTGTTAGGATGAAATTAAGTATAACTTCTTAACAATTATAAGGCCATACAGAGTCGCTAAGTGCTTTTTGCGTACGTGTGGTTTCAGTTTTTCGTAAATTTAGAATAAATAATTGCGAATGTTTTAGTCAATCGTGATTTGTTCGAACTCGTTCGTTCCATCTCTTGGCCAGGTATAAGATTATATATCTAGTATAAGATTACCATAACCAAGAATGGGAGTCGAAACTTGTCAAACCTGTCCTATCTCTGAGTAAGGAAGTTTTCTTCATGTAGGGCGTAGGTCTATTGTGTTAGTTCGGAAATCAGTTCTGAGCTGAGCTGTGACAGGACGACTGGCATTCGGAGCAGTTGGTCCACTTTCCATCTTTTTTTCACTCAGGCTTTATTCAATCCTTTTTTTTTTACTCATCGATATGAAGATATTAATTGTTTTATTAGGCCTATTACCACACATACAAGGTAAGTGGCGGATATACTTTCGGTTTCGATTAGGTTATGGTTGCGCAATTCCTAAAGAAAATGTTGTCTTAACGTGAAGGGAAAAAAATACAAAAATCAACTGTCTAAAATGTTTTGTAGTGGATCAGATATATTAGCCTAACAGTTGATCTTACAATATATATATATATATATATATATATATATATATATATATATATTCCTGAAGAACAGCATTAACTGCTTCCCAGCCATCATTTCATCGTCTCGGTTAACTTGACCCGCGCTACGTGTAACCCACTTCTAGGCCAAATAACCTTGAATTTGGTTACATGTTGTTTTTTGGCGAAACAGCTTGTGAGATAGGTGTTTCATTTCTTAGATATGTTCTTAGCGTAGCCTCGGTTTAGCTCGTAGTCAGACTCGTAGTCGTAGTTTTATTTTTATTTTTTATAAAAGCTATATTTAATTTGGTTTGGATGGATTGTAATTTTGTTATTTATTAGATGTATATATGTCGGCATTCGTTAGCTGTCTATTTGATGACTAGTATACTCTTGGGCTATGATTATTACATTTTCACTGACAGCCCAAATTCAGTCTTGTTTTAGCCCAGACCCATATTCACTGTCTATTAGACGTAGGCTATACATGTAGTCGTTCAATAGTGGTCTAATTGATGACTAGTCTATTCTTGGTCTACGATTAGACGTCTATTAAATTTTCACTGACAGCCCAAATTCAGTCTTGTTTTAGCCTAGACGTCTGTTTAAATGGCTAATAGACGTCGTTTAAATGCAAAAATGTTTGCTTGGTTAAGACAAACAACAATTAGGAAAACAAACAAAAGGTCATGGATCATCATCGTAATGATAGCACTAATCGCATTTAGCTAATGCAATCACAAATGTCTATTTTTTCAGTGAAAGGCTCATCAAAACTGGCAAATGGCTAATGGTGTATAAGTGGTGCTTTCCCTCCCCAAAAATAGCAGGTTACAAGTGCAAGGGCCTTAAAGGCATGAGCTGCAGACCATGAAAAATATTTTAGCATTTCTTACATGACAGCTGCAGTAGTGTCTTCACTTGTTGGAGTCAAGCTCTCAAACCAAGGGCATAGAATTGTTGTATTTTGGCTGCATCCGTCATACAATTGATATTACCTGAGATGTTAAAGTAAATGTGCGCTTTCAAGGCTGGACATTTAAAATGTGTGTGGAGTAAGAAAATATAAGGTAGCCACATATAGGCTACAGTAAGGGTTTACACATATGTGTAGGCTACTTCAATTGAATGATAAACCGGCTACCTCACCTGAATATGCTTGTAGTTTTGGGTTGTAATCTTTGGAATGAAAATATATATATTTTATTTGTAAACAATGAACATCATTCTTTTTCTGCTTATTTCAGGTAATGTCATAACCTAGCGAGCTAAGACAGTACTGACAGTGCTCGTATGCAGAACCAAGTGCGACATGTTCCTGGATCAACATCTTTGTTGACCCTGGAACAACATTGTTATTAAACAATCAGATTTTAAAAACAAGTTTAGCATTTTTGTGAATTTTAGGCTTACAATCAGTGTTTGTTGCTTGTACATCAGTGTCATTCATCAATCATTTCCTCTGATTTTAGGGATTACTCATGGTTAAAGTTAGGTTTAGGTGTAGGGAAATGGTCAAGATTAAATATTTGGATTAAAATGTTGTTCCAGGGTCAACAATATATGTTGAAAACCCTGCTTGAAAAATATTGAAAAAATATTGAAATATTGAAAACCCTGCTGTGAGTGGATTATTTAATCAATAATTTTCTAATTTTGTTTAATGAATCCAGTGTCTTAACTTTTCTCTCTAGTCTATTACAATGATGTATGAATGTGAAGAACCATAATGAAAGCTGTATCAAGTGATTTATCAACTATATTTAATGATTGTACTAACAATTAAACAGTGAAACGTCTCGGTTACGTATGTAACCCTCGTTCCCTGAAGGAGGGAACGGAGACGTCACGTCGGAGGACCGACGAATTGGGATATCGCTTAGAGAGACCTATCCACTTCGAGTGTAAACTAAACGAGCCAATGCACATTGGCATGCGATTATTGCATCCAGCTGCCGCTGATCACAGCGTGAGCATAAATAGGCAGCAGGTGCAGCGCATATTCAGGTTTTCGCTGAGGAGCCGAGCCGGGGCCCGGCCGCTCAGCGGTGGTACAGGAGCCGTGGCGACGGGACGTGACGTCTCCGTTCCCTCCTTCAGGGAACGAGGGTTACATACGTAACCGAGACGTTCCCTATCAGTCGGTCACTCTCGACGTCACGTCGGAGGACCGACGAATTGGGATCCCTACCAAAAGGCCACGGATACTGCCCCTTCCAGTGTCCCGTGGAGGCCTCCTGTGCCGTTATTTCCTGGCGCAGGTTAGGGCCCCCATAGGAAGATCCGTTACTGTTGCTATGGCACTACCCACTCAGTAGGACTGGATAACACTGGGAAAACGTACCCGTTCAGCTCAGAACAGAGACGCTGCGGAAGCCCTTACCTTCCCGAGGGAGGTTCAGAGGCAGTTACACATATGGACAATAGTCAGATGCATATGGAAGATTGGAGGTGATTGTAACCTCTTGGAGTAGCAGGAAGTCTGCCGGGAAACACGGGCTCTAAGGCTAACCGTGGAAATACACATATGGGATCCGAACGGTCTCTACATATGGAACCCAGCCCTCTACCGGTTCTCAAGGATTCATCGAGTGAGGGCCTGGCGCCGGACGCTCCGCCACGTCCAGCTGCCGAGGGGATGGAGGAGCTCGACAGGGTCTACAGTGGACTCTCTGGAGCAGTTTTTAGCAAGCCGACCCGAAACCGGGGCCCCTCAGTGCTTCTACCCGTTTGAGGTGAGAACACAGGAGGAAACCGGTTCCACACGAAGGCTATAGAATCTAGCGAATGTGTTAGGGGTCGCCCAGCCCGCAGCTCTACAAATATCTGTCAGTGAGGCGCCACGAGCCAGCGCCCAGGAGGACGCTACACTTCTCGTAGAGTGAGCTCTCAACCTGAACGGGCAAGGCACACCCTGTGCCTGATAAGCCAGGGTGATGGCATCCACTATCCAGTGGGCCATCCTCTGCTTGGAGACGGCCTTCCCTTTCTGCCGGCCTCCGTGACAGACAAAGAGCTGGTCTGAGGTCCTGAAGCTTTGCGTCCTGTCAACGTAGTGTCTTAATGCTCGGACGGGACAAAGCAAAGCCAGGGCTGGGTCTGCCTCCTCCGGGGGCAGCGCTTGCAGGCTCACCACCTGGTCTCTAAATGGAGTAGTGGGAACCTTGGGCACATAGCCGGGCCGGGGCCTCAGGATTATCTGGGAATCCGCCGGTCCAAACTGTAGGCACGAATCGTCGACCGAAAATGCGTGCAGGTCCCCAACCCTCTTGATGGAGGCCAGTGCAAGCAGGAGCAGAGTTTTCATTGAAAGAAACTTGGGCTCGACTGTCTGCAAGGGCTCAAACGGGCCCTGTTGTAGTGCTCTAAGCACTAAGGACAGGTCCCAAGAGGGTATAGAGGGGGGGCGTGGAGGATTCAGCCTTCTAGCCCCCCTAAGGAACCTGACGACCCAGTCATGCTTCCCCACCGACTTCCCTTCCACAGGGTCGTGGTTGGCAGCAATTGCGGCCACGTAGACCTTGAGGGTGGAGGGAGACAGCCTTCGCTCCAACCCTTGCTGCAAGAAGGATAGCACGACTCTGATCGGGCATCTCCGGGGGTCTTCTCTATGAGAAGAGCACCACTCGACGAACAGGTTCCACTTCAAGGCGTAAGCGTGTCTCGTAGACGGTGCTCTCGCCGAAGTGATGGTGTCAACTACCTCTTGGGGTAGGTCACCTAGAACCTCCGCGTCCCGTCTAGGGACCAGACATGAAGTTTCCAGAGGTCTGGACGCGGGTGCCATAAGGTGCCCCGTCTCTGAGTCAGTAGATCCTTCCTCAGAGGAATCTGCCAGGGAGGGGCTGTCACGAGAAGCATCAGCTCTGGGAACCAAGTCCTGGTAGGCCAGTATGGTGCCACGAGCAGGATCTGCTCCTCTTCCTCTCTGACCTTGCACAGAGTCTGTGCGAGAAGGCTCACTGGGGGAAATGCATATTTGCGAAGGCCCCGCGGCCAGCTGTGTGCCAGTGCGTCCGTGCCGAGTGTTCCATCGGTCAGGGAGTAGAACAACTGGCAATGCGACGTCTCTAGGGACGCGAACAGGTCTACCTGTGCAAGTCCAAAACGTCGCCAAATCAGCTGGACCGTCTGGGGATGGAGTCTCCATTCTCCGGGGAGCGCAGCTCGTGACAGCTCGTCGGCTGTCCGGTTGAGCAAGCCCGGGATATGAATGGCGCGAAGCGACCTCAGATGCTTCCGACTCCAGAGGAGGAGGTGGCGGGCGAGTTGTGACATGCGACGGGAGCGTAGACCACCTTGTCGGTTGATGTACGCAACGGTCGCCGTGTTGTCCGTACGGACTAGTACATGCTCGCCTCGTAAGCGTCTCTTGAGACGGTTCAAGGCCAGGTGTACTGCCAGCAACTCTAGGCAGTTGATGTGCCAGTACAGTTGGGGATCCGTCCAAACCCCTGACACTGCATGCCCGTTGAACGTGGCCCCCCAGCCCTTGGCGGAGGCGTCTGTGTAAACCACAGCGTGCCTGGAGACCTGTTCCAGGGGCACTCCTGCCCGAAGGAATGAAAGGTCTGACCACGGGGTGAAGGTTTGGCGGCAGGCTGGAGTGACTTGGACCCTCAGCGTGCCGCTCTGCCACGCCCACCTCGGGACTCGGCCATGGAGCCAGTGTTGAAGCGGTCTCATATGGAGCAGCCCCAGCGGCGTAACCGCCGCCGCAGCCGCCATATGCCCCAGGAGCCTCTGAAACTGTTTCAGTGGTGCCGCCGTCCTGTTCTTGAATGTATTCAAGCAGTTCAACACCGACTGAGCGCGTTCCTGTGTGAGGCGCGCTGTCTGACTGACCGAGTCTAACTCCATACCGAGAAAAGAGATCCTCTGCACCGGGGAGAGTTTGCTCTTTTCCCAGTTGACCTGAAGGCCCAACTGGCTGAGGTGCGAGAGCACCATGTCCCTGTGTTCGCATAACTGGTCCTGCGACTGAGCTAGTATAAGCCAGTCGTCGAGGTAGTTGAGAATGCGCACGCCCTGTTCTCTCAGGGGAACAAGGGCTGCCTCCGCTACTTTCGTGAAGACACGGGGCGACAGGGACAGCCCGAAGGGCAGGACTTTGTACTGATATGCCCGTCCTTCGAACGCAAACCGCAGGAATGGCCTGTGGCGCGGAAGGATCGACACGTGGAAGTACGCGTCCTTCAGGTCGATCGCTGCAAACCAATCTTGGGGACGGACGCACCCAAAGATGCGTTTCGGTGTGAGCATTTTGAACGGGAGCCTGTGAAGGGCCCGGTTCAAAACGCGCAGATCCAAGATTGGTCTTAACCCACCGCTTTTCTTGGGTACAATGAAGTAAGGGCTGTAAAACCCCGACCTCATATCGGCTGGAGGGACCGGCTCTATCGCGTCCTTCGCCAGTAGGACTGCGATCTCTGCTCGTAAGATGGGGGCATCCGCTGCCCTCACTGTGGTGGAGTGGATGCCGCGATACTTGGGAGGTCGCCGGGCGAACTGAATCGCATAGCCGAGTCTGATGGTACGGAGGAGCCAACGAGACGGGTTGGGGAGCGCTAGCCAGGCCCCCCAGAACCGTACTAGTGACACCAACGAACCCACTGACGTACCCGCGGTGGGGCAGCGAGGGGGAACGCAGGGACCCGGCTCGAGCGTCTCGTTGCCGGTCCGAAGCGGGGTCGGCGTGTGTGACGCACTTACCTGCGTTCTGGCAGAGGGTGCGTGAGTAGTGCGATTGACCGCCCTCTCGAACCGCCCACAGCTGCCCACTGGCGAGAGAGGAGGGTGAGTGTAACTCAAGTTTGACTCGTTCACAACCCCCCGTCCCCTCTGGGGACCCAGAGATAGAGGAAACTGCTCTTTTGTCGAGGTTTTGGGTACCACTGACCGTGAGGCCAGTGGCAGAAAAGGAAACAAAAGATTCTCCGCCCGGCCCTCCTCCGGGGGAGGGAGTGGTGCGTTCACCATCTCCCGAAGAGCAAACATCTCCATCCCTGGGTCGTCCGTCTCAGGGCCGCTTGCCTCGACGCTTGCCGCCTGGTTTGGCGGGGGCCTGGACGGGCGGGGCGGCTGCCCTGCGGCCGGCTCCACGGCGCTGCTTGGCTGGAGGCTGCTGCGTCTGCTGCGCGGGAGCGGGGGCGGCGGCAGGGGGCCGCCCTCGGCGACGAGTAGACCGAGGCACTGCCGCCGGCGGCCGGGTGGAGGCAGCAGCTGCACGCCGGGGCAGGATGTGCCGGATTGCCTCAGTCTGCTTCTGTGCAGCGGAGAACTGCTGGGCGAAGTTCTCCACCGCGTCGCCGAACAGGCCGGTCTGGGACACGGGGGCATTCAGGAACCGTGCCTTGTCTGCCTCCTTCATGTCAGCCAGACACAGCCAGAGGTGGCATTCCTGGACCACCATGGTGGACATCGCACGGCCCAGAGACCGCGCCGTAACCTTCGTCGCTCGTAGCGCGAGGTCCGTGGCGGTCCGAAGCTCACTGAGAACTCCTGGGTCGTGACCACCCTCGTGCAGGTCCCTCAGTGCCTTGGCCTGGTGAACCTGCAACAACGCCATAGCGTGTAGGGCTGAAGCAGCTTCTCCGCAGGCCGCATAGGCACTGCCGGTCAGGGCCGACGAGTGCCTACAGGCCCGGGAGGGGAGCAACGGATTACCGCGCCAGGTAGAAGCGGTCCTTGGACACAATTGCATCGCAACCGATCGCTCCACCGGCGGGACCTCCGTTTACCCCCGCGCCGCTCCGCCGTCAAGGGTGGCGAGGGAGGATGAGCCACTGGAGCGGTTTCTGGCAGTGAAAGGTGCCGTCCATGTTCCAGTGAGCTCATCATGCACTTCCGGGAAGAAAGGCACCGGGGTGGGGCCCTGAGAACCAGCGCGGGCCACCCCGAGAAACCAATCGTCCAGCCTTGAGGGTTCGGGACACGGTGGAGGCCTCCACTCGAGCCCAACACTCTCAGCGGCCCGGGCAAGCATAGCCACCATTTCCGGATCCGAATCCGGCACCGCTGACCGCCCGGAGGGTGGCAGCGGTACTGAACCATCATCTCCGGATTGGTCTGACTCACCCTCCAATGTAGCGATCGACATCCGATCGTCGGGGGGAGCGCCAAAGGATACAAGCGGTACCCCCCCTCCATGGGAGGGGCCAGCCCGTTCCCTAGGCAGCTCCATCGGTAGCGAAGTGCCAGTAACAGGAGGAGCCCTCGCTGTTTTAGGGGAATTCCTCACTGTCACTGTAAGACCAGCCCGGCTACTGCCGGAAGTAGCCTCCCCCCGGTAGCCACCAGGGGGAACCCTAGATCTCGGCAGAGGCACGGGTACCCCGCCCCTTTGCAGGAAACGAAGCCTGGTCCGCAGCCCCGCGACGGTCATCCCCCCGCAATGGGGGCATGACTCGTCCACAAAAGCCGCCTCTGCGTGTTCAATGCCCAGACACGAGAGGCAGCGATCGTGACCATCACCCGGCGCCAGGTAACGACCGCATCCAGAAACGCACGGGCGGAAGGGCATCTTTAAAAAGACGCGTCTTAAAAAAGACGTTCCGCCCGTAACACTCTTTTAGAGAAGTGTTTGCTCTTTTAGCGTGCTGAAGCGCACAGGGGAGATGGTCGCTGCAACACAACAGGGGGTAGTGCAGCCTGATGTGTGCAATCCACTCGACAGAGAAGACCACCACCGCTGAATCGCCGTCCGCCAACACCAGAGTCTTGAGGCACTCTCAGAGGTAAGTCTGGAGCAGAACGATAAACACCGCTCGGCTCCGAAGCGAAAAGCTGAATATGCGCTGCACCTGCTGCCTATTTATGCTCATGCTGTGATCAGCGGCAGCTGGATGCAATAATCGCATGCCAATGTGCATTGGCTCGTTTAGTTTACACTCGAAGTGGATAGGTCTCTCTAAGCGATATCCCAATTCATCGGTCCTCCGACGTGACGTCGAGAGTGACCGACTGATAGGGAACTATGGTTATCTTGTGTGTGGGTGATCTAAAGTACTGTTTCATTATAAATGAGTTTTTTGAACCAATGCCTCTGCAAATGCAAGGCTTCTCTAAAGATATGAACGCAATATGCAAAGTTTTGAACATTAGACAGCCTGTGTTACAAATAATGACTGTTTTGAGTTTTGAAAAATGACATGAATGTTCTGTTATTAGTGCAAAAATGATTGTAAAAAATGTAATTCAGATCGGGACATTGGGGCGCGGATCATTTGATTCAGATCGGTAATATTTATTTTATTTATTTTTTATTAAACGGTACAAAACATTAAATCATTAATAGCTACAGTACAGTTATAAAAACAAAGCAAAGAAAATAATTAAAAGTATACACAAATACAAATCCCTTAAGAAAATGAGGCTATAGTTCCATTATAGTAAACGTGTTGTAACCATGGTTTTTGGTATAACCACAGTTTTACATACCATGTTTGATGTAGCAAACCCAAAGTTAGTATCTGGTTATGGGTTTAACATCAAACTCTGGCCCAAAGTTGATTGTGTCCTTTTACTTGTTTGCATTTCATTTACTTACTGCGCTGTGGTTTACTATTGAATCTCTATATCAGAACAGTTGCTTTCTGTTTGTTTTGCAGGAGTGTCTGGTGCTGAGACAGATGCTATAGAATCAGAATCAGTGATGGAGGGAGATTCTGTCACTCTACATTCTGGTGAAACACAGAATGAAGATCTGAAAGTGTGGACCTTTGGACCTGATGAAACTATCATCGTTAGGAACTCCGAAATTAAGATACACACAGACAGATTGGTGGTTAACCAACACACTGGATCTCTCACCATCAACAACATCACAGCTAATTTTTCTGGAATATATAAATTAGAGAATGTCAAGAAGAACTTATACAAGACATTTAATGTTACTGTCTATGGTGAGTAGCTCAAGACTTTCAGTGCAATTATCACTTAAACAGTTTGCATTCAAATAAATGTTACTTTATTATTTAAAATTTGACATATGTAAAGGTAGTATACTTCTTGAAAATGTTTGTCCTAGTGATCTAAGGACTGTTGAAGACAAAGCCCACATACTGAGTACATTATTTTAATCTGACTCCTTCCCCTACTCTTCCTCATTCGAAGCATACAGTGGAAGCAGCTCTTCTTAACATATAGTTACACTTAATCTTTAAGCATGTTATGAAGAGCCTAACTGATTTACAAACTTGTTTAAAGTTATATCCATTCTTTCAACTCCTGTCAAGATCATGTAAATTTGGTTCAATCTGCATGCTATCAACGCAGGTTCATTCACCTGAAACAATATTCTAAACTCAAAAGGATGATTTAGACAACTTTACAAATCAAAATTATTTGAAAAAATATTATGCAAATAGATTTACCACATCAATAGCCAGTGCTTTATTATTTATGAACATGTCAAACAACTACATTAAGGTGTCATTAAGATTTAATATCTTTCAGATAAACATACAGATTTACCAATAAATGTTGATTTAACTGAAAATTATATTTTTGCCTGTTTATTCTTTTATGTTTTCAGCCCGTCTGTCTGTTCCTGCCATCAGCAGAGACTATTCTTCATCATCATCATCATCATCACAGCAGAATTGTTCATTGTTGTGTTCAGTGGTGAATGTGGGTCATGTGACTCTCTCCTGGTACAAAGGAAACAGTTTATTGTCCAGCATCAGTGTGTCTGATCTCAGCATCAGTCTCTCTCTATCTCTGGAGGTGGAATATCAGGATAACAACACCTACAGCTGTGTGCTCAACAATCCCATCAGCAACCAGACCACACATCTGAACCTCACTCAACTCTGTCACACATGTGCAGGTACAGCAGTGTTTTTTAACAGAGCTGGTCATATAATTATGTACATCAATGCTGATACAGTATCTCTCTTTCCATTATAGCACCAGGTTTGTCTGCAGGTCATATAGTGCTGGTTTGTGTTTGTGCTCTGGCTGTGGCTGCAGTTTTGTGTGGTATTTATTATTACTGTCAGCGCAAGACGCATAAACAGACAGATAAAGACGGTACGTGTTACTTGTAGCTAATTTAAAAAAACAGACTAAGAGTGCAAAATATTATTTTGTAAGAAAGTTTGCATTTACTTCTCCATAGTTGTTTAAATAAAGCCATTGTTTTTTATACAGATGAACCTGACGGAGAGGAACTCAAGAGCCTAAAAAGTATGATACTATTTAACTATGTGTTCTGATTCTTGTGTTTTTGATGTAGCTTCATTCTTTCCATTGAGATATTAAACATCATCACAAAAAAATCTAAAGTTATAATATTATAGTCAGTGCTGAGGAAAGTTGCTTTTCCTTTTAAAAGTAATGCATTACAATATTGTGCTACTCCATAAAAAATAACTAACTGCAGTACTTAATTACTGTTTATGTAAAGTTATACATTGCATATTTGTTTTTTAATAACAAAAAAGCCAAATGTTATATTTTTGGGACCTGTAAAGGGCTCTTTAACACCAAAAGTGAAATGAATATGCCTCAGACTGAAGGAGGTGTCTCTGCACTTATTCCCAATTTCTCTCAATATGGGTATCAGTCAAGAAATGTGAATAATATCATTTGCATTACTTATTTGATAAAGTAATTCAGATATTTCGTTGTAAATTTAAATTTATTAGTTACTTGAAAACAGTATTCTGATTATGTAATTCGCTTTGCTTGTAATGCGTTATCCCCAACACTGATTATAGTTAGGGATTCAAAAAACAGACATTCAGAAAATGGAAAATTACTGTACAACTTTGTACTTTACATTACAATTACAATGGTGTCCTATATTTATGTCTATAATTTTGGTTAACACAGGTGCCGTTCCTTTGTTAGCTGTGGAGCCAGATGGAGGTATGTACTCTGAATGTTTAAAACATCTGTTTTTTTATGTTTAAAAAAATATGGTTATGAGAACGTTAGACAAAACATTAAGCGAATGTTTACATTTTATCATTGTGCGAATCGTACTTTTGAATGTTCCTTTAACCATTAAACGAATTATTTCTGAATCTTCTCTGGACCTTTAAAACATCCAGTTTGTTAAATGTTTAGAAAATGATTTTTTTTCTTGTATATGAGAACATTGGAGAAAACATTGAAGGAACATTCTATTAACGTTACTGTAAAACCACCTCTGAGCATGTTCCCCATTATCTTAAAGCAGAGAATAAGGTGAGGCTGAGCAGAAAACTGGATGGTCTGGTTTAGATATTGTTGTCCGGTGAAGGGTGGGACTGAGATGCAGCATGGCTTGTAACACACTCTAGCATAAGCACACTGTTTCTTTTAGAATAATCCTTTACTATGAAAAGATATGCCATATTTTCCAATATATATATCCATTAAATACATTTAAATTGTAATATTTCACAATTCTGCTACTTACAATATATTTTTTATTGTATCACATAAATGCAGCCTTGGTGAGCAGAAGAGATTTTTTTTTTTTTTAAACGTTAAAACATCTGAATTAATCGTTTTTTTTCTCTCAACAATACAATTTTGACCTGGTGCGACTTAATTTCTAGAAAACACAGTAGGGCATCTGTGCATGCAGGATCTCTGATCTGTGCAAATCAAACAACAGATTAATATTTGTGACCCTTGGCCACAAAACCAGTCTTAAGTGTCAATTTTTTCGAAATTGAGATTTATACATCAGCAGAATAAATGAGCTTTCCATTGATGTATGGACCAGACAATATTTGGCGGAGATACAATTATTCAAAAATATGGAATCTGAGGGTGCAAAGAAAAAATCTAAATTGAGAAAATCACCTTTAAAGTTGTCCAAATGAAGTTCTTAGCAATGCATATTACTAGTTTTCATATATTTCTGGTAATACATTTACTAAATATCTTCATGGAACATGATCTTTACTTAATATCCTAATAATTTTTGGCATAACAATTTATAATTTTGACCCATACAATGTATTTGCGACTTACATTTGTGGTTTTTCACCAGGTGGGAACCCGTCTGTTCAGGAGGGAGATTTAGAAACTAGTAAGTTGCATTGGATTTGTTCATTTATTGATGCTTTTACCTAAAGCTATTCATCCTAAGTAGGGAGTAACTTCAATGCACAGTTATCAAATTGTTTTAAAAATGTAAACCTAGTGAAAATACCTGGAGAGATTCATCTGTGTGGTTCAGGGTGGAGTTTGATCGTGTTGAAGGGTGCATGAAGATGGATAAACGGGGCTTCGTCGGTTCGTCGTTAGTTTTTAGCATTCGGGTTACCTGAATGTGGCCATGACTCCCGGGAGAACAAGATGTGTCAAAATGTAGAAGAAATCCAGTGTAGAAGATGGAAAACAGACGAGAGACAATAGACCAGGGGTTTTCAATCCTATCAATGTAATAATTATAAAAATCCTTCCCTAAAATTGAAAAGGCAGTTACAATTACAGTCTCGACAATGGCACGCATGTTATGAAGGTCCTAAATCATGTCATTTTCCCAGCCCAGATCTTTCAAAACCGTTTTATGGAGGTTTTTGTCTCTTGAAAGTTTCTTTAGAAAGGCGTTTTGTCAGCTGAACAATCGGTATGTTAGTAAACAACAGTACTTCTATCCCTCACAGCCTCGTTTTCATTCCTGTTAAAAATGACATATGGCTCTACCCGAATAAGAGAGGTACGTTAGATTCAGAATAAAGCTGAAATGATCACCAGTGTGTGAAGGAGAAACTAAAACATGAGTAAATGAGGTGATGGCGAGCGGTTTCAAACAAGCCTGACCCACTGACCCACAACTATAACACAGATTTGTGCAGGGAGTTATCACACAGATAGGTGAGCAGTGTATTGGGTATCACAAATAATCAAACCTGTTTGGCAGGAGTTGTGGGAGAAGGAGGGTGTTGCTGTGTCCTCTGGGCAAAACCAGGTTTCAACCCCAGGATGTTGAGCTTTACTGACACCTGATACATCGTTCAAGAGTCCCATAGACGGAGAGAGATGAGGAGGTGAAAAGAAACTATAGGCTTGTTGGATCATGTTGATCATGTACAGCACAATGCATCCTCTGTGACATTTATTTAGAATTTTCTGAAAAACCTTCCTTTTTTAACTCCTTATTGCCAAAGTATACGAATTTCGTCATCAGACTAGTACACGCAAACTGTATGTGCACCAGCTGATTTTTGTAACTGTGCATAATTTGTATGCGCAGGTCGCATGAGCACAAATCAGTTCCTCTACAAGGTGGCAACACTGGGCCGCGCCGTTGTTTTACAGGAGAAAACAAAATTAATGTGCAAAGACATTTTTATTGGTCATAACTTCTGGAGAAAAATACAGCAGATACTTGTCAAAGATGACTCTTTCTTTCTATTTGTGCAGAGACTGCACACAGGAAGAGCTGTACGCTGGACGGAGACTGCGATCACGTCTATTCCTCTCACAATCACATATCAATGGTTTTGCCTCAGAAGACTTGGAATATAAATATTTTTTGAGTAAATTATGACTAGTTGTAGGCTCCCTGTTATATCTTGTGTTTTATTAACAGATGGTAGGTTTAGGGGCAGGGGTTTTACATTTACATTTATCAGACGCTTTTATCCAAAGCGACTTACAATTGCATTCAGGTTATACATTTTCATTAGTACATGTGTTCCCTGGGAATCGAACCCACAACCTTTTGCGCTGCTGACGCAATGCTCTACCACTGAGCCACACAGGAACACTTGAGTTGAGTGTTCACACAGGTTGAGTTACGTGCTCATAAATGTGTAAATAAAACTCGAGAGAATAACTCTGTTTACAAAGAAAAATCACGCCCCAACATATGCAATAATGGCAATATTATTACCCAATATATAATTTAATCATGACGATAAAATTACCAGTTCCTTACGCATCGGCATATTGACGCCAAGGGTTTCTTATTTAAAGCAATGGAGGACCATACATGTAGAAAACTGACGCTAAAGGGGTATCCTGTGTGTCAAAAGGTGACGCCAAAGGGTCCTGACCAAATTGGGAGTGAGAATGTGTTGCTTAGGTCTTCGCATCATAAGTTTTCTTTTTTATAGTTTTCTGTTCATTTTTACATTTCTTTCCAGCGTTTTTAATGCGATAGGCCTACCCTATACTTTGCATACAAATACGTGGATGGAAACTTTACTTTTAGTCATTTAGCAGACGCTTTTATCCAAAGCCACTTACAAATAAGAAAAAGTAACTAAAATCATAAGTTAAAAGTCTATAAATACTATATATACACATTTAAGAATTTTTTTGCAATGAAATAAAAATGACAAATGCATACAACATCTGCATCTGCATACAAGAGCTCTGCTCTTTGCGGATGATGTTGTCGTGCTGGCCACCTCAGACCAGGACCTTCAGCATGCACTGGGACGGTTTGCAGCCGAGTGTGAAGCGGTTGGGATGAGAATCAGCGCCTCGAAATCCGAGGCCATGGTCCTCAGTCGGAAAAGGGTGGCTTGCCCACTTCAGGTTGGTGGAGTGTTGCTACCTCAAGTGGAGGAGTTCAAGTATCTGGGGGTCTTGTTCACGAGTGAGGGAAGGATGGAGCGGGAGATTGACAGACGGATCGGTGCACCTTCTGCAGTAATGCGGTCGATGTACCGGTCTGTCGTGGTGAAGAAAGAGCTGAGCTGCAAGGCGAAGCTCTCGATTTACCGGTCAATCTACGTTCCTACTCTCACCTATGGTCATGAGCTTTGGGTCGTGACCGAAAGGACAAGATCCCGGATACAGGCGGCCGAAATGAGCTTTCTCCGTAGGGTGGCTGGGCGCTCCCTTAGAGATAGGGTGAGAAGCTCAGTCACTCGGGAGGAGCTCAGAGTAGAGCCGCTGCTCCTCCACATCGAGAGGGGTCAGCTGAGGTGGCTCGGGCATCTGTTCCGGATGCCTCCTGGACGCCTTCCCGGGAAGGTGTTCCAGGCGTGTCCCACCGGGAGGAGGTCCCGGGGAAGACCTAGGACACGCTGGAGATACTATGTCTCCCGGCTGGCCTGGGAACGCCTCGGTGTCCCCCCGGAAGAGCTGGAGGAAGTGTCTAGGGAGAGGGAAGTCTGGGCATCTCTGCTTAGACTGCTGCCCCCGCGACCCGGCCCCGGATAAGCGGAAGAAGATGGATGGATGGATGGCATACAACATTTCAAAACTAAACATTTAAATGAAAAAAAAAACTAAAAACTATTCACAATATTAAAACAACAAAAGGTATGAGTATAAAAATGATTCCAACATGACACCAAGCCAAACAGAAGTGAAACAAGTAGTAGGAAAGAGGAGAAATAAAAAGCGATACTTATGTCCAAGCCCGGTGGAGTCGCATGGTAGAGTCGATGGTCTTTACACTCTACATCTGAATTTGTTTTCCTGTTTGTTCTCCAGGTGTGCTTCTTAAGGAAGATAAAATCACGTCAGTGCCAGTGATTGAGGGACAGCCTGTCACGCTACACACTGATCTTACCGAAATACGGGAAACTGACATACGGTGGAAGTTTGCCGATTCCAAAGAATGCAGTTGTGCTAAATTTGTTTTAATAGCTACACTGAATAAAACAAACAATGAGGTATACCAATATAATGAAACAATACAACAATTCAAAGACAGTTTGGAACTGAACCACAATACCGGATCGCTCACCATCACAAGCATCACACCTGAACACTACGGATATTATAAACTACACATCACCAGCAAAGAAGGGATGGTCGTTCACACGTTCAGTCTTGTTGCTCATGTGAGTAGGTCAAGTCTTTTAAAGCAATATTTGTCTTTCTAATAAAGAGAGATAATAAAAGAAAGGAAATACAGTTTTATGTTCTTTGCATCTTTTTTTTTTTTAATTATGCAGTTTGTCTGTCTTTGTCAGCATGTCATAATTTATTGTGAATGGTTACTAATTGCTGTAATGGGGGGACTAATTTAATTATTAGATGGATAGAAACTCTTTGACTATTTTTACCTTCTATGCTTCTTTTCTTACAGAACCAGATGAGAAGAGAGCGGACCCAAAGCCTTCTCCAGAGGAGACAAACCTGCCCATGATTACAGTATATAAAGACTGGAATATTGTCCACATTTCAATTCCACTGACAAAAACAAGAAACTATTTCTACTTCTCTCAACAATCTCACATCCCCAATGACCAAAAAACATGATAGCAAAAAACAATGACATAAAACTTTTTTTTCCATAAATGTTATATATAGTAGACATTTTTAAATAATAAAGAATATATATATGTTTACATCTAAAATGTGTGTTTGGTATTTTGTATGTTCAAAAGATCACAATGTTTTAAGGAAACGCGTGCTGGTGGTTTGTACATTATGTGCTGAACTGCGGTCGAATTTAACTGATCATTAAAAATGATTTAAACATTGCATGATAGACTCATATTACTAAAAACGACGAACGTAAGAAAATAATGAATCAAATGAACATTATCAATCCTCAAATGTGCACATGCTGTGTGAACGAATGGTCCAGTTTCTTTCAACTCAACGTAAACACATTGTAGTCAGCACTTCAAGCTTCAGAAACTTGTCTGAGGAGAGCAAAGTTATTTAATGCAAATAGAAAGTAGTATGGAGTTGGAAAGGCGGAGCTTAGTGCACCTGTCAATCATCGCCATGACGCGAGCGAGAGACTTGTCCCGGGAGAAATACTCTCCTTTTGTGTGTTATTGTGTGCGTCTGTGACTAATTATGAGTACCCGCTCTGTTCTATAGACTATTCTTGTTAATCCCAATAATCAGATCTGTGACATTTTGGTATTTGTCTGCTGTTCGCGATTGACCCCTTCCAGTTCGGTAAAGTTGGCAAGATATTCACAGATTCGACTTTTCCGGATCAATAACTCGCGAGCAAAACGTCTTTACGGCACAAATGACACCTCTTTTTATTCGTAGTGATGTAGTAAACAAGCTACAAGTGTGTTTTCCTCAAAACAAGCTTTCCTCCGCTCCGTGCAAAATACATTGATCTAAATGCGCTGGCGTCTGAGAGACAAGTCCTAAGGGACCGTCTGCAAAGTGCGAAACGCGAAAAACGTTACTAATAAAATACTCAATACCTTCACAGTAACACATTGTAGTGTCACCAAATTTAGTACACGCGTCACTGCTCTCCTGCTGGTTATACTACAACAGTTATTTCTTTTAAATATTGCTTTTACACATTTTTTATTATGAAAAATAGTTAATTACTTTACTGTAACACACTGTACTTTCACCAACATCACTTCACACATCAGTGCTCTACTGCTGGTTATACTACAACACTTATTTAGAAAATATATTATTTGGCATATTTTTTATGATTATTTATTATGAAACAAAATTAATAACTTTACTGTAACACACTGTACTTTCGCCAAAATCACTTCACACATCACTGATCTTATGTTGGTTATACTACAACATTCATGTTTGAAAATAATTGCTTTGGCATATTTTTAAGATTATTTATTATGAAACAAAATTAATAACTTTACTGTAACAAACTGTACTTTCACCAAAATCACTTCACACATCAGTGCTCTCCTGCTGGTTATACTACAACACTTATTTTGAAAATAAATTATTTGGCATATTTTTTATGATTATTTATTATGAAACAAAATTAATAACGTTACTGTAACACACTGTACTTTCACCAAAATCACTTCACACATCACTGATCTTATGTTGGTTATACTACAACATTCATTTTGAAAATAATTGCTTTGGCATATTTTTTATGATTATTTATTATGAAACAAAATTAATAACTTTACTGTAACAAACTGTACTTTCACCAAATTCACTTCACACATCACTGATCTTATGCTGGTTATACTACAACATTCATTTAGAAAATAATTGCTTTGGCATATTTTTTATGATGATTTATTATGAAACAAAATTAATAACTTTACTGTAACACACTGTACCTTCACCAAAATCACTTCACACATCACTGATCTTATGTTGGTTATACTACAACATTCATTTAGAAAATAATTGCTTTGGCATATTTTTTATGATGATTTATTATGAAACAAAGTTAATAACTGTACTGTAACACACTGTACTTTCACCAAAATCACTTCACACATGACTGATCTAATGCTGGTTATACTACAACATTCATTTTGAAAATAATTGCTTTGGCATATTTTTTATGATTATTTATTATGAAAAAAGTTAATAACTTTACTGTAACTCACTGTACTTTCACCAAAATCACTTCACACATCACTGATCTTATGTTGGTTATACTACAACACTTATTTTGAAAATATATTATTTGGCATATTTTTTATGATTATTTATTATGAAACAAAATTAATAACTTTACTGTAACACACTGTACTTTCACCAAAATCACTTCACACATCACTGATCTTATGTTGGTTATACTACAACATTGATTTTGGAAATAATTGCTTTGGCATATTTTTTATGATTATTTATTATGAAACAAAGTTAATAACTGTACTGTAACCCACTGTACTTTCACCAAAATCACTTCACACATCACTGATCTTATGTTGGTTATACTACAACATTCATTTTGAAAATAAATTATTTGGCATATTTTTTATGATTATTTATTATAAAAACAAAATTAATAACTGTACTGTAACACACTGTACTTTCACCAAAATCACTTCACACATGACTGATCTAATGCTGGTTATACTACAACATTCATTTTGAAAATAATTGCTTTGGCATATTTTTTATGATTATTTATTATGAAGAAAGTTAATAACTTTACTGTAACTCACTGTACTTTCACCAAAATCACTTCACACATCACTGATCTTATGCTGGTTATACTACAACACTTATTTTGAAAATATATTATTTGGCATATTTTTATGATTATTTATTATGAAACAAAATTAATAACTTTACTGTAACACACTGTACTTTCACCAAAATCACTTCACACATCACTGATCTTATGTTGGTTATACTACAACATTCATTTTGAAAATAATTGCTTTGGCATATTTTTTATGATTATTTATTATGAAACAAAGTTAATAACTGTACTGTAACACACTGTACTTTCACCAAAATCAGTTCACACATCACTGATCTTATGTTGGTTATACTACAACATTCATTTTGAAAATAAATTATTTGGCATATTTTTTATGATTATTTATTATAAAAACAAAATTAATAACTTTACTGTAACACACTGTACTTTCACCAAAATCACTTCACACATCACTGATCTTCTGCTGGTTATACTACAACATTCATTTTGAAAATAATTGCTTTGGCATATTTTGTATGATTATTTATTAGGAAAAAAAATTATAACTTTACTGTAACTCACAGTACTTTCACCAAAATCACTTCACACATCACTGATCTTATGCTGGTTATACTACAACACTTATTTTGAAAATATATTATTTGGCATATTTCTTATGATTATTTATTATGAAACAAAATTAATAACTTTACTGTAACACACTGTACTTTCACCAAAATCACTTCACACATCACTGATCTTATGTTGGTTATACTACAATATTCATTTTGAAAATAATTGCTTTGGCACATTTTTTATGATTATTTATTATGAAGAAAGTTAATAACTTTACTGTAACTCACTGTACTTTCACCAAAATCACTTCACACATCACTGATCTTATGCTGGTTATACTACAACACTTATTTTGAAAATATATTATTTGGCATATTTTTTATGATTATTTATTATGAAACAAAGTTAATAACTGTACTGTAACACACTGTACTTTCACCAAAATCACTTCACACATCAGTGCTCTTAT
Source organism: Oxygymnocypris stewartii (assembly GCA_003573665.1). NCBI lineage: Eukaryota > Metazoa > Chordata > Actinopteri > Cypriniformes > Cyprinidae > Oxygymnocypris > Oxygymnocypris stewartii. The sequence goes on along the minus strand of QVTF01024648.1, from coordinate 170,660 downwards.
GCTGGTTATACTACAACATTCATTTTGAAAATAAATTATTTGGCATATTTTTTATGATTATTTATTATAAAAACAAAATTAATAACTTTACTGTAACACACTGTACTTTCACCAAAATCACTTCACACATCACTGATCTTATGTTGGTTATACTACAACATTCATTTTGAAAATAATTGCTTTGGCATATTTTTTATGATGATTTATTATGAAACAAAATTAATAACTTTACTGTAACACACTGTACTTTCACCAAAATCACATCACAAATCACTGATCTTATGTTGGTTATACTACAACATTCATTTTGAAAATAATTGCTTTGGCATATTTTTTATGATTATTTATTATGAAACAAAATTAATAACTTTACTGTAACACACTGTACTTTCACCAAAATCACTTCACACATCACTGATCTTATGTTGGTTATACTACAACATTCATTTTGAAAATAATTGCTTTGGCATATTTTTTATGATTATTTATTATGAAACAAAGTTAATAACTGTACTGTAACACACTGTACTTTCACCAAAATCACTTCACACATCAGTGCTCTTATGCTGGTTATACTACAACATTCATTTTGAAAATAAACTATTTGGCATATTTTTTATGATTATTTATTATAAAAACAAAATTAATAACTTTACTGTAACACACTGTACTTTCACCAAAATCACTTCACACATCACTGATCTTATGTTGGTTATACTACAACATTCATTTTGAAAATAATTGCTTTGGCACATTTTTATGAATTTTTATTATGAAAAATTGTTAATAACTTTATTGTAACACACTGTACGATCACCAAATTCAGCTCACACATCGCTGCTCTCTTGCTGGTTGTACTTCAAAATTTATTTAGAAAATAATAGTTTTTTGCATATTTTCTATAATTGTTCATAAAAAAAAATTGGTAATAACTTCGTAACAACATAACTTCATGATGTAATAAAATTACTTAATTTATTATCTTTGGTTCCACACTGTAGAAACAGGTTATTTAAACTCAGATACCTAATGCACGATGTACATCACTGAATTGAGTCAACTCAACTAAATTAAACATTGATATAACTACTTTGAATTAATTTACTTTTCAGTCAAATGTAGGATGTAATAGCACATAATGCTAATGTTCATTGCCATGGTCACTGATTTGATGCCATTTCATTTAGCTTTGGTGCCAGTAATCACCTAGTTTGCACTGTGTATTTCAGTTCCTCTGTTTCAGATCATGAGTTGGTCTCATCTATTACGTCTGTGCTCTACAATGCTACCGTGTTTGGATTGCCTGTGTGTTAAAAACCTTTGAAACATGCATTTTTATATACAGCACATTGTGACAGTAACAACCATAGCTTTTGCACAACAACTGTTATTTTTTTCTTCTATGATTTCTACATTTCTCTCCCTTTGCAGTCCTGAGTAGAGCATGATTGGAAGTGTAAATCATTGTATCTACTTCTATAATAAAACTTTAATACACAAAAAAACCTCCAACAACAACAAAACACATGTTGTAACGGACTCACCAGCCATGCCATCCACCTACACCTGATCTCAATCACAGATTACTTATTACCCACACATGATTCCACTTTCCATACACCTTAAAGGTCTACTGATCCCTTTCCTTCATTGACTGGTCTTGAGGTTACAAGCTCTTCATTGATCCTGTCACTTACCTGCTGGATTCCTGACACACAGTGGACGTCCTCCTGTTTTCACTACAAAGAGGGGAAAGATAAGAACTATGAAATCTTCAGTTTATTGAGCTTCATCAAACTCTTTAGTTGTTGCACGTACCTTTTGATATTGTCTTCAGTTTGGTTAATAAAGAAGCTCTTACCTTATTCCTCTTCGTGTGCCTCTTCATCCAGTTCGTGACACATGAAGTATAAACTCAAATTAATTAAGTAAACCTATTTATCATGATTAACTGTTGTGACAACATCATAAAATAATTGTATTGTATGACCTTATTTTATTTATTGACATGGAACTGTATAAGTACCACAATAACAGCACAGACATCCATTTGCACACAACTCTATATCTATAGCCTATATATATATATATACATACAGTATTTATATGTATATATGTTATCCTGTCTATGTCTGCACTATTGTATTAAGTTTTATTTATTGCTTATATTTTGTACTGTTGTGTGAAATTACATTTTGCATTGCCTATAGGTATGTCTCTACTTTTTCAACACCTGTCACCAAGATAAATGTATTGTGTGTGCAAACATTCTTGGCAATAAAGCTCTTTTTGATTTTGCACAAGACGCAAAATTAATTACATTTTAAAGAATTTTTTTGCGTCCATGGTTGCTTTTTTTAAGACACTGTTCATTTTTCCCAAATATCTTTATTCATGTTTTTGTCTGTCAAGATGATATACAGACAACTGAAGTTTTTATTTTATTAAAATAATTGTCATTTATTATTTATTCATTCATTTTATTCTTCAATGTATTTTTTTTGTTTGTTTATTGTTATTTTAATTGTATGCACTCAAATAATTTCAGGAGAAATATGTATTATTGTTTGGAGAGAAAGATGCAGTCACTGCCAGGCTTTTCCAGAAAACATAACTGGGATGCTCTTACATAATGAAATAAGCCTATCTTCATTTTTTATTAATGTAATGTCGATTCTGAGCAAACTAATTTTTGTTTATTAAATGTAAATATATGAAGACAAAAATTTATTTTGATGTATTTAATATAGACTTTTTCTGTGACTATAGTAGTAGCCAATCAGGAGCAACTTTCAATTAATCTCTAACTGCATCATTGCATGTAGAGACAAATGTTGCTTCTGATTGGCTGGTGAACTGTGGTAGAAATGCAGTCCTGTTTTAATCTGTTACAACTATGATCAGGAAAGCATGGTTTATGCATTTATTCTTGGACTTTTTTTCTTCAGTGAAGTTTCATGGATATATGTAAGTAAACTTGTATTTGCTTATTGTATTATAATTGTGTATTTTAAATAGCAATTGTTTTCAAGATAAGTGTTGTAGTATAACCAGCAGGAGGTAAGTGATGTGTGAAGTGCATTTGGTGAAAGTACAGTGTGTTACAGTAAAGTTATTAATTTTGTTTCATAATAAATAATCATAAAAAATATGCCAAAGCAATTATTTTCCAAATGAATGTTGTAGTATAACCAGCATTAGATCAGTGATGTGTGAAGTGATTTTGGTGAAAGTACAGTGTGTTACAGTAAAGTTATTAATTTTGTTTCATAATAAATAATCATAAAAAATATGCCAAAGCAATTATTTTCAAAATGAATGTTGTAGTATAACCAGCATAAGATCAGTGATGTGTGAAGGGATTTTGGTGAAAGTACAGTGTGTTACAGTAAAGTTATTAATTTTGTTTTTATAATAAATAATCATAAAAAATATGCCAAATAATTTATTTTCAAAATGAATGTTGTAGTATAACCAGCATAAGATCAGTGATGTGTGAAGTGATTTTGGTGAAAGTACAGTGGGTTACAGTACAGTTATTAACTTTGTTTCATAATAAATAATCATAAAAAATATGCCAAAGCAATTATTTTCAAAATGAATGTTGTAGTATAACCAACATAAGATCAGTGATGTGTGAACTGATTTTGGTGAAAGTACAGTGTGTTACAGTACAGTTATTAACTTTGTTTCATAATAAATAATCATAAAAAATATGCCAAATAATTTATTTTCAAAATAAGTGTTGTAGTATAACCAGCAGGAGAGCACTGATGTGTGAAGTGATTTTGGTGAAAGTACAGTTTGTTACAGTACAGTTATTAACTTTGTTTCATAATAAATAATCATAAAAAATATGCCAAATAATATATTTTCAAAATAAGTGTTGTAGTATAACCAACATAAGATCAGTGATGTGTGAAGTGATTTTGGTGAAAGTACAGTGTGTTACAGTAAAGTTATTAACATTGTTTCATAATAAATAATCATAAAAAATATGCCAAAGCAATTATTTTCTAAATGAATGTTGTAGTATAACCAACATAAGATCAGTGATGTGTGAAGTGATTTTGGTGAAAGTAGAGTGTGTTACAGTAAAGTTATAAATTTTGTTTCATAATAAATAATCATAAAAAATATGCCAAAGCAATTATTTTCAAAATGAATGTTGTAGTATAACCAGCATAAGATCAGTGATGTGTGAAGTGATTTTGGTGAAAGTACAGTGTGTTACAGTAAAGTTATTAATTTTGTTTCATAACAAATAATCATAAAAAATATGCCAAATAATATATTTTCAAAATAAGTGTTGTAGTATAACCAACATAATATCAGTGATGTGTGAAGTGATTTTGGTGAAAGTACAGTTTGTTACAGTACAGTTATTAACTTTGTTTCATAATAAATAATCATAAAAAATATGCCAAATAATATATTTTCAAAATAAGTGTTGTAGTATAACCAGCATAAGATCAGTGATGTGTGAAGTGATTTTGGTGAAAGTACAGTGAGTTACAGTAAAGTTATTAATTTTGTTTCATAATAAATAATCATAAAAAATATGCCAAATAATATATTTTCAAAATAAGTGTTGTAGTATAACCAACATAAGATCAGTGATGTGTGAAGTGATTTTGGTGAAAGTACAGTGAGTTACAGTAAAGTTATTAACTTTTTTCATAATAAATAATCATAAAAATATGCCAAAGCAATTATTTTCAAAATGAATGTTGTAGTATAACCTACATAAGTTCAGTGATGTGTGAAGTGATTTTGGTGAAAGTACAGTGTGTTACAGTAAAGTTATTAATTTTGTTTCATAATAAATAATCATAAAAAATATGCCAAATAATATATTTTCAAAATAAGTGTTGTAGTATAACCAACATAAGATCAGTGATGTGTGAAGTGATTTTGGTGAAAGTACAGTGAGTTACAGTAAAGTTATTAACTTTTTTCATAATAAATAATCATAAAAAATATGCAAAAGCAATTATTTTCAAAATGAATGTTGTAGTATAACCAGCATTAGATCAGTGATGTGTGAAGTGATTTTGGTGAAAGTACAGTGTTTTACAGTAAAGTTATTAATTTTGTTTCATAATAAATAATCATAAAAAATATGCCAAAGCAATTATTTTCAAAATTAATGTTGTAGTATAACCAACATAAGATCAGTGATGTGTGAAGTGATTTTGGTGAAAGTACAGTGTGTTACAGTAAAGTTATTAATTTTGTTTCATAATAAATAATCATAAAAAATATGCCAAATAATATATTTTCAAAATAAGTGTTGTAGTATAACCAGCATAAGATCAGTGATGTGTGAAGTGATTTTGGTGAAAGTACAGTGAGTTACAGTAAAGTTATTAACTTTTTCATAATAAATAATCATAAAAAATATGCCAAAGCAATTATTTTCAAAATGAATGTTGTAGTATAACCAGCATTAGATCAGTGATGTGTGAAGTGATTTTGGTGAAAGTACAGTGTGTTACAGTAAAGTTATTAATTTTGTTTCATAATAAATAATCATAAAAAATGTGCCAAATATTATATTTTCTAAATAAGTGTTGTAGTATAACCAGCAGTAGAGCACTGATGTGTGAAGTGATTTTGGTGAAAGTACAGTGTGTTACAGTAAAGTTATTAACTATTTTTCATAATAAAAAATAATAAAAAATGTGTAAAAGCAATATTAAAAAAAAATAACTATTGTAGTATAACCAGCAGGAGAGCAGTGACGCGTGTACTAAATTTGGTGACACTACAATGTGTTACTGTGAAGGTATTGAGTATTTTATTAGTAACGTTTTTCGCGTTTCGCACTTTGCAGACGGTCCCTTAGGACTTGTCTCTCAGACGCCAGCGCATTTAGATCAATGTATTTTGCACGGAGCGGAGGAAAGCTTGTTTTGAGGAAAACACACTTGTAGCTTGTTTACTACATCACTACGAATAAAAAGAGGTGTCATTTGTGTCGTAAAAACGTTTTGCTCGCGAGTTATTGATCCGGAAAAGTCGAATCTGTGAATATCTTGCCAACTTTACCGAACCGTAAAAGTTATGCCAACTCATTCAGCGCACGCACGAGCTGTGTTTACAAATATGATTTCACTATTCATATTATCGTACATGTTTATTCATATCATCATGCTGCTATATTGGGAATTACTACTGTGAAGTTTAAATAAGAGCACTTAATTGTTTTGATTTGTGATATTCGTTGCGAGTATTCGCGCACTTCCGGTTTAACGTGCCCACTATGTTTACATAAAAGAGCACAGCGCGAGATTGTGTTTTATATTACCACAGAAAGTCGATACTGTATTTACACACTACTACATTGTATAGATTCATGCGATTTGTTTTGATACAGTACTGTTATGCTAATTATTTATATTTTATTGTAGAACGCACACCCACCTACACTCTCCAATACATCTTCAGTGTTCAATAAAACCCTTTTGATTAAAGTTGACAGCCTAATCCACTCCTGCACACCAAGAGGAAGGCTAGAGAAATCAGAACCACCTTAGAATACAATCCTAGTTCAACTCCACTACAATTTGATTCATGTCGTTTCGTTCGGTAGCTATTACTTTATCGACTTTCACTTGGCAGAGAAGTCTCCATTAGTCTAAGAGATATGACGCAGTTTCTGACGGCTTATTCTAGAGAGCATCTCTGACATACAGGTACCGACGGTAAGACGACTTTCTCAATTCTACCTGTACGATGTAGAACAGACAGCTCTTGCATTCATACTGTATATAATGTACTCGTGAGATTTCGAAGGCGTTTTAGACATGCGACATTGAATACATTTAATGTGTCTTCTGGGCATTTCTAACTTCAGAAGATGTTTATTGAGATGGCCGAAATCAACTTGCAGGGAAGTTCATTCTGAGACGTTATTTAATGCAAATGGTAGTATTTATCGATCTGATTCGGTGTTTTACGACGCATGTGATTTAGTTGATGAAGTTCTCTTGTATTTATGTTGTACGTCAACCTGAGAGGTGCACAAATCACTTCCGCTTTGAGACAGTTAAACTGCACGCGTGCTTCACTCACTCAGTTGAACCTGACATTAACACAGGCTACATACAACATGTACCGACGGTAATACTTCCTCAATTAGACGCCACGTTGTGGAGATTAATATATAACGGTCTCTCGGAATTCATATACTCGTGAAATTTGGAAGGATTTTTCGGCTTGTGACATTGAGTGCACGTGTAATACTGAATAGTGGAAGGATGAAACTGATTTATGTGTCTGCGCAATATAAATAAATCCCCCAATAAACTCAAACAGGACATATAACGAACAAAGACGTTTATTATCAGAATCAGAATGAGCTTTATTGCCTGGTATGATTGCACATAAGAGGATTTTGTTTTGGTGACAGAAGCTCCACAGTACGACTGCGACTTCGTTTTAGTGCTACGTTAAAAAATAAAGACATCTAAAATTACGAGAATAAGTCGTAATATTTCGAGAATAAAGCCGACATTACGAGAAAAATTAAGACTAAATGTTACGAGAAAATAAATTCGAAATATTTCGAGAATAAATATTATAGTTATAATATTTTGAGAGACTATTCTAGCCTTTTGCGCATGCAAATGGTCCGGATTGGTAGCACCGGTGTTCTGTCAGATTTTGCTACCTCCCATTAAAACAGTGGGTAGTACAACGAAAAATGCTACCTGTTAAATTATGTTTTATTAATATGTACACCTACCACAACCCTAAACCTATCCTTAGAGTAATGCACATACAGAAATTACGTGTTATATTCGCGGTTGTGGATAGAAGGGATACATCGAGTACCAGAAACCAACAATTCATATTTTTTCTACCTATTAGATTGTGTTTTATTAACGTCTACACCAACCCTATACCTACCCTTACAGTAATGCAGATACATTAAATATTGTTGTTCAGCGTGAGAGAAATTATGAAATATTGATGCGCGCATGCGCAATAAATCGAGGTAGGAAAATCTGACGGGTAGGATAAAATGTTAGGACACCTTCCAAAGTCTCAGCTTTCAAAATATGACAGTTTTATAGCGAAATACAAACCTTGTAGGCTATATTGCAATATTGTGTCAAGTGGCATGTGAGTCAATCATCTTTCCGATTACAATAAAGAACGAGACATTATTTTCATTATAAATTAGGCTAAACTGGATTTTTTTCATGCTTATGTTCCTTCACTTTTATATCTAGCTATAAACTTGAAATAAAGAGCAAAAACATTTATAATTTGTATTGCATTATAAACTGACAGAATTTGAAAGCTGAGCTGTGTGAAAAGCAACAAAGCACAACATTGTGATTACTGGTGCGATACAAATAACGAATGGAAGACGTTAAATATCATGTCCAATCATTTACTGTATTATACCATGAATAAAACCGTTTGTGAAAAGTATAGTTCTTATCCGATTACTTGATTGCTCGATGGGATTTTCGGTAGAATACTCGATTACTAAAATATTCGATAGCTACAGTCCTAGTTCCTATAATAATATCACTTTTACAAATCTAAATTAACATTTAAAATCATATTTTTGATGAGATGTCCAATCATTTTGTTAAAGAAATGTTTAGAAAGCAAGAGATGGCCAGTCCATTGGAGTAGCCTAATTGTGTATTATATGCAATGACAGTTTTGCGTTGTAGTTATGTTATGGCACAATGTCATTTAGAAGCTTTTAGCAACAAACTGACCTGCCTTTAGAAATATATCTCGAAAATTAGTTACAACACGTGATGGATTTGAAAACGAGTAAGCTTCACTTTTGCTGTATGCTGACAGGATAGTAAGAGTTTATTGTAATATTTTTTCTTGGTTTACAGATGCTGTTTCATTTATGCGTTCGTACTGTTAACAGGTTCAGGTAAGAAAAGAGCAAAGACTGTTCGAAGGTTTAAGACCATGTTTTACATTGTAATTTATGCTTTATTAATTTTTTTCATTGCAAACTATCAGCAAAAAATGATTCGTTAATGATTGTCTGACTCTAAACCAAGAGTCACATAATCAACAGCACTCCGTTTCTTAGATTTAAATGTTCTTAATTTCAATGCCGTATCAAATTTGGACCGACTGTAGTAGTCAATAATTAAAGTGATGTAATTGTAAGAAAAGTCCTGTTTTCTAGCCTCTCAGGTAGTTGAAAGCACTGAAGGAGACTCGGTCATCTTGAAGTGCAGTCACAGAAGTATTGAACTTGAAGAAAAACGTCTGACAGTAGGAGACACAACGACATCAGGAACGTATTCGATGTTATCAATGGAAAAGTTTCTGTAAAGGAACAAGACTCAGCATACAAGAACAGAGCAGAAGTTTTACCTGAGGAGCTTAAGAAGGGCCGTGTCTTTCTCAAACTTACCAATCTTCAGCTCTCTGATGGAGGAACGTACCTCTGTTTTGCCCCAGATTTGGGAATTGATCACAGTATACAACTGGTGGTCAAAGGTGTGTAATAACTCTTTTGGTCATCGATTTTAGCTTGTGCTAAGTTGCATTTACTTTGGTCAAAGCATATATTTGGTTTTATAAGTTTATGATTTGATTTCTCTCCTAATCGTTGGTGGGTTTGCCTCAACAGAAAGATCCTTCATAACATGCACAACTGCTGAAATAAGAAGCCATGGTACAAAAGCAAGGCTGGGAAGGACTCTGCATCTAATTCCTTCATCTGGATTTATTGTACTTTATTTGATTGGATAGTGAAGCATTGAGTGAACCAAATTATTGTTCAATGATTGCTGCTCCATTCAGACTGGATATGCACTGATAAACAAATGCTCAACTTTAGATTTGTAATCTAGGGTTGTTTACTATAAATAAAAAACAGTTTCCAGCTGTTCTTGCGTACTTGTATTCTATGTTTTTCACACTACTCACTGCGACTGAAACGTGCATTGATATTAGACCTGAAGATTAATACAGTGGAGATAAACCTTAAAGAACAAAACATGAGTCTTTTTCTGAAATATTGTTAATCTTCATCATTCAAAATTTGAAGGAATATTAGCTGCAAGTATACGACTGCTTATTACATGCTTGACAAAATAACCAAGGCATTTAAAAAAAAAAAAAACTTTGAAAACAAAACAAATTAGAGAACAGTAACCACTGTAGCACAAAAGAAGATTACGACTAAAATTTGAGGGTTACAGCGGTCATAAATGAGTAGGAAGTGTAGAAGCCCCTGCTTTGAATGAGTTCAGCACATCTGTGGCCAGAGGACATCCGTTTCTCAGACCCAAATAAATTAAACTTGCTCTCATCAGTAAAGTGAACTTTGTACCAGTTCTCCTCTCTCAACACAAGACGCTCCTCAGCAAAGGTGCGGCTAGCCTTTTGATTCTCTCTGCTGATAAGGTTTGATCAATGTAGAGTGCGCTTTTAGTCTGACTTTTCTTAAACATGCTGAGATAGATCCTGACCCTGTTCAGCGCTGAACCGGCAAGCAATCCCAGCTGCAGTGCTGAACCCATTCCCCACTGAGACTCTGCATTATCCTTTCTTGTGCATTTGTCTTATGTTGACAACCAGCCTTTTTGGGGGATTTGAATGAATTAGTGTTATTGTAAACCTGCAATATTGTAATAGTTACAGATCTGGAACAACCAACTTCTATTGCAGTGGCTAAAAGGGTCGACCCTTTGGCCTTCATCTGGACAACCTCCTGTCGCAGGGTTTCAGTCACCTTAAAGCGACTCCCAATCTTGCAATCTCAGTGAACATTGTAGGAATGCTGCCTGTTAAATAGGGTTAATCATATAATTACTGAAATTAGTAGCAGGTGCCAGTTTAACACCAATAAAAATGTATCTGTAAGTGTTCTCTAATTTTGATCAGAGTTCTTTTTCAAATATCTAATTTAAGTTATTTACACTGTGCTTCAGAATATAATTCATATATGAAATATGCTTAAACAACAGCCCTTCTACTCCTGTTAGGATCACTTCAAATAGGATGAAGCAGTTACCTTGAAATTTAGGAAATTGCAGGTTGTTCACTAATTTTGATCTCCACTGAACATACATCTACACAAATGTCCATATGTATACATACACATTAATCAAATATTGAAACAATAATAAATATGTTATTTTCTCCAGTGACATATTCATTGCCATTTCCTTAAGCCAACTTCCTATACTTTGTGCCTCCAACTTTTTCCAGTGAAGCGCTATGAGATGTTTAGCTTGTAAAATACACATATCTAGAAATACTATAATATAGATGTAACATAAAAAAGTTGGTTAAAGAGGGATAGTGTAATTTATTATTTTATCTATCATACTCTGCCCTCCTTTCAGATACTGCTCCGGGTGTGTGTTCATAGTGTGTGTGTGCGCGCACTTTGGATGGGTAAATCCAAAAGCACTAATTATGGGTCACCATACTTGGCCACATGTCACGTCACTTTCACTCTCCAGACTTTCAGGATCTCTTCGCACAATGAAAGAAAGTATCTTAGCATGATTTACATTTAGGATCGAGATACAACTAGATGAAAATCTGGAATCTAAAAAAAAAAACAAAGCTGAGAAAATCACCTTTAAAGTTGTCCAAATGAAGTTTTTAGCAATGCATATTACTAATCAAAAATTAGTTTTAGATATATTTACAGAAGCAGATTTACAAAAAAAACTTCATAGAATTTGTCTTAATATCCTAATGGTTTTTGGCATAAAAGAACAATTATTTTGACCCACAATACATACACTATATTGTCAAAAGTATTGGGTCACCCCCTTCTAATGAAAGGTTTGACTACTTTAGTAATGTCCATGAGTACAAATCTTAATGTTTCAGCATATAATGATATTCTAGGGAATCTAATTGTATAGCAACAGTTTGGACAGGACTCTTTTCTATTCTAACATGACAGTGTCTCTGTGTATAAGACAAGAATCAAAGAGAAATGATGATTCAGTCAGTGTGGAAGAACTTGTAAGAGGCCCGGCTGTATCGACCCAATGACGGCAGTCGGTCAGCGAGTGAAGGGCTTTGCGTATTACAGTCTTTCCTTTTCACGACACAACAAGAACATTAAAATGGAACACTTCTTCTTATATATTTTGTCTCGTTATTTCATCTGACTCCATAAATGAAAAGGTTTTAATGATATCTGTGCATCATTAAAACATGAACGAATGATCGATTATTCTTTTCAGCTCCGTTTAATACTTTACCCGCTCAGATGTAGGGAAACTATATCGCTCAGAGGCCCTGTTTTTCACAGGTCTCACGGACACAATCTCGTCAGGCCCGGTCGTTAATCAGAGGTAATTATGGTTATGTATCTAAGATTTGCCGTTAATGCACACGTACACAATCAGAGACATCGGTAACCCCCTTGGAGCCCCCTCAGAAATTTAGTTCAATTGTTTACTTCAGTAAAGGTTTTTGGCCACTATCAGATATGTTAGTAGGTCAATGTACAACACTCGTAATAACTTTGGATTGGTCAAATCCTTGTTTAAAGTAACATTAAATCAAAAGTCAGAGGTATGGGCGTACCCGAATTTAGTTTGACCAGACGGCGTTCGCCGTCCCTAAACGGAATTATCCCGCCCCTGCATTCAAGTACACTTAAAAGACGCCGGGTATTATCCGTCGCTAAAACTGACGCAGGCTTGCGGAAATATACGAATCCGCTACTCTAATAGGGAGAAAGCAATCTTTAGAGGCAGTCAGAATAGAATCAAACGTTACAATTTATTAACCAGGTAATCGAAGCAATAATTCAAAACTCCAATGTTACAAGAATAGAATCATCAGTTAACAATACTACCTGGCAATGAAAACTACACACAGCGATTTGTGCGGGCAGTCAGCCTACAGACTCCCAGAACTTTGTGTCTCCTTTCCTTATATACCCAGATAATTCAATAAACTCACCAAATGGTGGTCTTGTTATTATAATTAGACTTCAGAATTTGCAACCAAATGGCTCCTGATATCCTGTGGCAGGGAATGCTTATTTACATACAGGAGGTGTTTTGAATAGAAGATTAGGGGGAGGACACACTTTTGAGTTGTACACTACGCTTCTCATACTTTAGAACTTCTTTTAGCTTTTCCTTATGATTGGGAGAATGAGAACATTTTACCAGACGCACTGAGACATTTCAAAAGATATCAAACATGTATGGTTACTTTTTTGTACATATTACATTGCATGGATTTTTCAGTGAATTTTAGGTGATGAGGGGAGGGGGGAATGGTGACTGCACCAGGTCCATCGTGCGGACCGTCAGCACAGGGTGTGAACCCCCCAGTGTGCTGCGTCCTGGATGTTGCTGCTATATGCAAGAGATAGCTCCCGTTGATTACTGACACCAGGCCCACAGTTCCTCTCTAGGGGGGGCCCAGACACACTGGCACCAGGCTTACAAACTTGACTGGTCTAATCCCAGCTGAACATCTCGGGTGTGACTTTAAATGAGCCACAAACTCATCACCAAACACCAATGACTTGTACATTCATTATATGGACAAAAGAACCAGGACACCCCCTTCTTTAGAAGAGAAAAAGGCACTTCCAAACTGTGACAACAAATAAAATCATACTTAACAATTGTATTTCTACCTCTGTTGCAACAGTTTTGAAGTGTATGAGATGACTGTACCCACATGCACAAGTCATTGGTGTTTGGTGATGAGTTTTTAGCTCAAGGTCATTATTCTAAAATAATGTTTAATCACAGTTCTGTCATTATTTAACAGGGTCATGGTGGTTTGGACAGCTTTTTTACTTCATAAATTAAACCATCCTTTGAAAACTGCATTTTGTATTTACTTGCACTTTGTGTAATATTAAAATTTGTTTGATGATCTGAAGATGTTGTATGGGAAAGAGTTCAACACAATTATACAATGAAAACATTCCTAAACCATGTTTCCCATTTGAAAAGTACGGGTTTCACATGTGATTTTAACATGTAAATTTCCCATGAGCAAAATTAAACATATCAACGCCACTACTGCTCTCACGTGGACATACGGTGGAATTGCAGTAAAGTTGATAAAGAAACACCTGTTGTCTTTTGCTATTTTCACAACTTTAAAATAAAGGCATACATACATATATATATATATATATATATATATATATATATATATATATATATATATATATTTACATTTATGCATTCAGCAGACGCTTTTATCCAAAGCAAATGAGGACATTATAGAAGCAATCAAAACCAACAAAAGAGCAACAACATGCAAGTGCTATTACAAGTCCTGGTTAGCCGAACGCAGTACACGTAGGAAGGTTTTTTTGTTTGTTTTGTTTTTCAGAAAACTAGTATGTAAAATATATAAATATTTAACTTCGTGTTAGTTTTACAAGAAAAGCTAGCAGTTAGAGATTAAATATGCATTTGATAGAGGGTCAAATGTGTGTGTGTGTTTTTAAATAAAAAGAAGACATATTAGATAAAATAAAATTAGAATAGAGAGTGCTAGAGTTAGAGGGTCAAATAAAGATGGAAGAGATGTGTTTCTAGCCGTTTCTTGAAGATGGGTAAGGATTCAGCTGCTGGGATTGAGTTAAGCAGGTCACCAGATGGGAACAGTTAATGAAAAAGTCTGTGAAAGTGATTTTGTGCCTCTTTGGGATGGTACAGTAATGCGTTGTTCACTTGCAGAACGCAAGCTTCTAGAGGGCATATAAGTCTGAAGTAATGAATTTAGGTAAAGGGGTGCAGAGCCAGAGGTGGTTCTAGGCAAACATTAATGCCTTGAATTTAATGCGAGCAGCTATTGGTAGCCAGTGTAAATTGATGAACAGAGGTGTGACGTGCGTTCTTTTCGGCTCATTAAAGATTAATCTTGCAGCAGTATTTTGGATTAATTGTAGAGGTTTGATGGAACTGGCTGGAAGACCTGCCAAGAGAGCATTGTAATAATCAAGTCTGGACAGAACACGAGTCTGAACAAGGAGGAACAATATATATGTACAATATATATATATATATATATATATATATTGTACATATATATATATATATATATATATATATATATAGCTATTCTTCTAAATCAATTTCTTGTGTTCCTGAAAAAAAGCTATTTTTCATGTATGTCAGGCCACACCATGGTCACATTCTGATTGGGAGGCTTTTACATTTGTTTGAAATGTTGTAATTTTTATATGATCATGAAATCGATGGTAGGCATTTTCTGCGCTTAGTTTTCCAAATCAACAGCTAATTTCACACACACACACACACACACACACACACACACACACACACACACACACACACACACACACAGACACACACACACACACACACACACACACACATGTTGGTTTTTATGGTTTACGGGGACTTTCCATAGGCGTAATGGTTTTTATACTGTACAAGCTGTATATGCTATTGCCCTACACCTACCCTACTCCTAAACTTAGCCCTCACAGGAGACGGTGCATTTATATTTTCCCTCAAAAAAACTCACTCTGTATGATTTATAAGCGTTTTAAATTATGGGGACACTGAAAATGTCCTCATAAATCACCTTCTCCTTGTAATACCTATGTAATCCCCATGTCATTATACAAATTTGTGTCCTCATAAACCACATAAACATGCCCACACACACACACACACACACACACACACACACACACACAGTACTTCTTTTGATCTGCTGCAACCCAATAGGATGTGATAATGAAAATTAAACCAACTAGCAATAAGAATAACTTTGTTCTTACTACACGATTTTCTAAATTAGACCAACATTTTTTAGAAGAACATGTCAGGTTGATTTGGTGTAAATCTGATTTCAGTTTGACCCAGTATCTGCTCCCACAAGAAGACATCACCACGGTTTCCCACAAGTGGTCATCAGGTGGAACTGCAGTTAAGACACCTCCAGGACACACAAAAACAAATGTTGCGTTGTACTACGTTGAACAGCACGATATAAAGTGAAACACTTTATTTAATTGAAAAACGTGATCACATGTATTTGGGGAAAGTCATTTGGAAAAGCTCCAAACAGTGAAAGTTAATGTTTTTGGTTGCAGTGTTAGGTGTCGACGTGAGTCATCCGTCCTTCAGGATTCCACAAAATAACTTCCTGACATTGATCTAATATCTTACTTCCGTTCTTCTCAACGCCAGTACGCGTATTATATGGCTTTTCAGCAGAGAAATAATCAGGAATATGATTCCGAAGACGAATATCATTCACAAATGAATCTCAATGGGTATAAAAATATATCTATGTTGTTGGGTCGGTTTTAAGCAGTCAGCGTGGATGTATAATAACGTTCCCCTCCGGGAACATCGAGCTGCGTCGAAACGCTAGGGGAACGCCATCAGCGTTGTCCAGCTCTGAATCATATGTGTAATCAGTCAAAATCGACGGCCAGACGTCAGGTGCGGTGACGTCATGACCAGGATGCTTAAAAGCACGTGATGTGCAGCCGGTCCCAGCTTTTTGTCATTCAGCAAAGCTCTCTGTGTGTGTCAGTCGATTGTGCCGCTGAGGCGGAGCAGTGGCTGTGCTCGCAGATGGATTAGATGGAAAGATTAAGACGGGTGATCCCCTATCTTCTTCCTTTCCCATCAGATCCAGCGTCCGCTGCAATGCATTGTGCTCCCGCCGGGCACGCTCCGAGGAGTGTGTCCGCGCCTATGATCTCGTGGTCCCGCTGCTGCTGAGGCACCGCGGCGAGTTAGATCACGGGGATCGCACGTCTAGGGCTGTAGTCAAGTCCACCTTTGTCGAGTCCAAGACAAGTCCAAGTCCAAAGAGGTTCGAGTCCGAGTCAAGTCCAAGTCCAAAGAGGTTCGAGTCCGAGTCAAGTCCGAGTCCAAAGAGGTTCGAGTCCAAGTCCAAGTCCAAAGGAGACGGTCAAAACAGAGAAAGAAAAAAATCTTCTTCAAAACCACATACTTAATTATTGATAATTTATGTGATACGAGAGACGGCATATCTTCTATTCTAATATAATAATTTTGCATTATTGTTTGTAATGATCTAAAGCATGTGCAGCAACACTGTAGGATCAAATTAGACTATTTTATTTCTCCTCCTGAGACCCAGCTATGGAGTTTTTGCCTCTGTAGTGGACGTTATATTTTAGTGTATTTCTCTGAGACCTCACATGTCACAGTTATAAGCCTGGATGTCCTGTACAGAGCACATTCAGGGCTTTATAGAGATACTAAAGGTTTTTTAAACCCTCTCATACGTCTTTAAAGATGGCAATATTTAATTTAGTGAAAAATGTTACATCCTTATGGAAATATGATTATATTCTGTAATGTCTTTTAAATCTAAATCATTTTCAGATTATTTGTCATAAAGCAACATCTCAGGAAAATGTTATGGGTTTTCAAATTCAAATATAACTTCCTGTTATGAAACAGGACATCATTTCATACATGTTCAATGTAGAGGACACCAGGACTAAAAGCATGTTTATTATGCATTTTGGGAGACAACAATTGAATAGGGAAATAAATTATATATCAGTTTGCTTATGAAATATCATATATTATTATGAAAATCTGGCCATGTATTACTCCCATTATGATTTTTTTTTCCAACATTCTGTCCCAACAGCAACACATTAATAAGCAAATTAGATACAGTGTATAGATACACTGTGTTTAATGGGAAACCAGTTTATGGAATGTTTTACACACATATTGCATAAAACAAAATGGTATATCAAATCATTTAGTTATACATTTTAAAACATAGTTGAGAATCATCCTTAAACAAAGTTTAGTATAAAAAAATCCTGAAACCTAAAAATGTATTTGGTGATTTACTCCCATTGATTTTGCCGTTTTCTATTCATGCCATTTAATTTTAGTCCTTGTGTCCTCTACAGAGGACATATAATCAAATATGAATACAAACATTTTTTCTTATGGTCTAAACAATGTAATGACATAACTTTTTTTAGCGTCTCAGGAGGATATTTTAGGTTTAGCAATTTCACTTCTATTTGACCAATTCTCGATTTTGTAAGATTTTATCTAGTCAACTTGAAAATGTAACTACAACATGATTCAAGAAACTTTCTCTTTATTAACCCTCTAGTTAAAGAAAAGTATATTCTAAGTGCACCACACATGACGTTGTCTTCATGATGTAAATGTTAAACAAATCACTAAATATCTTTACAGAAAAGATGAACTACAACTACATCTTGTACAAACTTATTAGGCTATATGTTCTGAAATAATACAAGACAAATGCTCAAAAAAACTCAAGTAATTCAAATTCTAAATGACTGAAGGTATAACACCTAGAGTGCTATTATTAACTATAAAGGCTCTGTAAAACAATGAACAGCAGTTCTCAGCCTGTCACCCTGATGCAAACCTGAAATATCAGATATACAGTACATGTAGAGTAAGTTTCTTCACGGGTTTTGTATTCAATTACGCTGCTTTTCCATTGTTTTTTCTATGTAAACATGGACGCGTTTGACGGTTGCGCTCGCGTCTCGTGCATGAAACGGCTTTCTAAAAACGCGGCACTCTAGTTGTTAAAAGATGTTTAACTCACATCTTCTTGTATTTTTCCTATTCCACTGCCCGCGTCAACACAAAAACACACTCTGTGTGAAGGGCACCTAGAGAGCATCACACGTGAGCGGTTAATCATGTGCATCGACATGCGTTGGATTGTTCTTTATCAAAGTGTCTAATTCTAGCGTTTGGTAATATTTCTATTCAAAATCACGATTGCTCGATTTATAAAAAATCAAAACATTAAATTCGAATTAATCGATAAAATCTGATAAATCTCCCAGCCATTGCCACAGTGTTTGCTTATTTTTTACTTTATTTACGTTTTTGTGTAATTTATTTTATTTTACATCCAGTTGTATTCCGTGCCTCCAGGCTTTATTCGTTTTGCTCTTATTCATTCTTTTTCTTATTCATTTGGTGCCACGGGGTTTGATGATTGTCAGTTTTTTTTTTTTTACATTTAAACATTTTGCAAGTTTGTAATTTTATATTAGGCTTATGGCATGGTAATGGTGTATTTTTATTCGTTTTGTTAATTAAAGTCCCATGTTTATTGCAGAAAATGTGTCGTTGTAAGTTATAACTACTGATGGCGGCGCACAGTGGTGCAGCGGCTACTCAAGCTCCCGGGACTAAGCCCTATCATAATAGTTTTGAGGCTGTTTCCAGCACTAGTTTAGCACTAAATTTACGCATAAAGTATAGCCCAACCGAACTTATGGTCATCATGGATAGTTCGGTTATTACAATCTCACCAAAGCTGAAATCCGCACTTGGAAGACAGCGGCTTCTGAGGACAACGGAGTGGTGCAGTAGAGTACGGGGAGCAGCGGGGAAGAGGAAACGATGTGCCCGGAGACAAAAGAGGGGGAAGCGGGCGGGCGCGTTGGCTCAGTTAAAGGCTCGCAGACCGCCGATTCCAACTCTCTTTTTGGCCAATGTCCGCTCTTTGGATAACAAAGTGGACCTGTTACGTCTGAGGCTGAGTGTTTCCATAGAGATGAGGAACTGTGCTGTTCTCTGCCTCACGGAGACCTGGCTAAATTACAACATGCCGGACTCAGCCTTCCAGATTGACGGCCTACAGCTTTTCCGGGCGGACCGTGACCATCGGTCGGGGAAAACACGGGGAGGAGGACTCTGTGTGTACGTGAATGAAGGTTGGTGTACAAACTGTGGACTGGTAAATAGTTATTGCTCTGAGGCGATAGAACTTATGACAGTGAAATGTCGGCCGTACTACCTGCCACGGGAGTTTACTGCGGTGTTTATTACCATTGTTTACATCGCGCCGGGTGCCAATGCTAATGCTAACGAAGCGCTACAGGAGTTACATGAAACCATCAGCTCGCTGCAGATTAAGCACCCGGAGGCGTTTTACGTGGTTGCGGGAGATTTTAATCACGTGAAACTGACGGACACTCTGTCCAGTTTTTACCAGCATGTCACCATTCCCACACGGGGAGATAATACTCTGGACTGTGTGTACACTAATATCCTCGGTGCATACAGGGCTCTTCCTCGCCCCCCTCTTGGCCTCTCCGACCATATCTCCATCCTGTTAGCACCAGCTTACCGCCCTCTGCTGGGACGGATCAGGCCATTAAAAAAGACTATCACTGTGTGGCCTAATGATGCAGCCTATGTGCTCCAGGACTGCTTTCAGTGCACAGACTGGCAGGTCTTTAGAGACGCAGCTACGTGTGAGGGAGAGGTGGACCTGGAGGAATACACCTCCTCCGTCCTCGGCTTCATTTCCAAGTGTGCTGATGATGTTGTCATCACCAGGACAGTAACATGCTTTCCGAACCAGAAGCCCTGGCTGAATGCTGAGGTGAGAGCTCTGCTGAAATCTAGGGATGCTGCGTTCAGGGCAGGTGAGGCATCAGCGCTGAAAGTGGCGAGGAAAGAACTGATGGCAGGCATCGCGAAGGCTAAAGCCACATACGCTCTGAAGATTCAGGGGCACTTTACCTCCAACGACCCCCGGAGCATGTGGAAGGGCATTAAATGCATCATGGACTATAACACCAGGGATGCACAATGCCCAAGGGACCCCTCTTTACCAGATGCACTGAATAGGTTCTACGCTCGCTTTGAGGATCCTGACACACCCCTCCCTGCATTAGACTTATACCACCATTTGATGACACACCCTTCAGTGTGTCCACAGCTGATGTGAGGAGGACCCTAAAAGGAATTAACCCCCGCAAGGCTGCAGGCCCCGATAACATCCCGGGGTGGGTACTGAAGGACTGTGCACACCAGCTGTCTGAGGTGTTTACAGACATCTTTAACACTTCACTGTCACTGGCATCCGTCCCCACCTGTTTAAAGACTGCTGCCATTGTCCCCGTCCCAAAGTGCTCCACAGTGACAGGCCTGAATGACTATCGACCCATAGCCCTAACCCCGGTAGTCATGAAGTGCTTCGAGAGGTTGGTCATGGCCCACATCAAAGATTCCATCGATGTCACTGTGGACTCCCACCAGTATGCCTACAAGAAAAACCGCTCCACGGATGACGCCATTTCATCAGTGGTTCACACAGCCCTCACCCACTTGGAGAGCAGAAACTCCAATGTCCGTCTGCTCTTCCTGGACTTCTCCTCGGCTTTTAATACCATCATCCCACAGACCCTGGTACAGAAGCTCTCCTCCCTTGGACTGAGACCTACACTGGGGAACTGGGTTTTGGATTTCCTGACCAATAGACCTCAGACTGTCAGGATCCACAACACCATCTCCTCCTCCATCACCCTCAGCACTGGCTCGCCACAGGGCTGTGTGCTGAGCCCCCTCCTGTTCACTCTGCTGACGTATGACTGCTCGGCGAGACACCCTAGCTGCCATATAGTGAAGTTTGCGGATGACACAGCAGTAGTGGGATGCATCACCAACAATAATGAGTCGGAATACAGAGAGGAGGTGGAACACCTGATGCAGTGGTGCAGAGGGAACAACCTCTGCATCAATGTGAAGAAGACCAAGGAGATGGTGGTGGACTTCAGAAGAGACAGGCGCCCTTCTCCTCCCTTGTACATCGGAGGAGTGGCTGTGGAAGTGGTTTCTAGCTTCAGGTATCTGGGTGTGTATATAACAGAGGACCTTACCTGGAGAACCAACACCACTCGGTTGGTCAGGAAGGCCCACCAGCGTCTCTACTTCCTCAGGAAGTTACGGTGAGCTGGACTTGGGAGCTCAGTTTTGAGGAGCTTCTATCACTGCGCGGTGGAGAGTGTCCTCTGCACCTGTATCACTGTGTGGCACGGCAGCTGTACTGCTGCTGAGAGGAAGGCTCTGCAGAGGGTGGTAGGGGCAGCACAGAGGACCGTGGGGAGCAGGCTTCCCACCATCACAGACCTTTATACAGCACGATGTAGGGGGAGGGCCCTCCACATCATGAAGGACTCCACTCACCCCGCACATGGACTCTTCCAACTCCTCCCCTCAGGCAGGCGGCTGAGGAGTATCCGGAGTAAGACCACCAGGCTCACAAACAGCTTCTTTCCTGAAGCTGTTAGACTGTTGAACTCTAGCCATGCTCTGTAGGCACTACAGAGTAGGCACTACCTTCTTCCCTTCCAAACACGCGCATGCGCACACACACACACATACACACTGACTTGCACTACAAAAAAACACGTATCCACCAAAATGCAATACTCTTTACTAAGTGCAATACTTATTACAGGCGTAATATTATTATGGATCACTTCGTTTGTACTACTTTTTTTGTTTTGTTTTTTTGCTTTTAAACCGGGACCTGAGTCCTAATTTCGTACCATTACATGGAAATGTGAGCTGGTATGACAATAAAGTTTCTTGAATCTCTCTAAGTGTAAGTGTCGTTAATAAGCAATTGACCTGAAATGAAAGTGAAAGCAAAATGCGCACGGGCATTAATAAGGTATTTAAAAGCGAAGGAAAGTGAGAGGGAAAACTCCAAAGAACTTTGTACAACCAAACTGTATTATGCAACTTGCCGACAGCGTGTCTGTGGCCAAAATAAAGATAATTTATGCCTCCAAGCAGCGCGCACTCTCAGAGCCAAGCCCACACTCATATGACGCAGCTGTGCATTTAACAGGCGACCAATGACAATGCCCGTATTAGATGGACCAATGTCAATGCCCGTTCTAGATGGAGTTAAACCAATGGCAATTACATTACCCATTTGCGGAACAAGCGAGTCTTTGTTTTGAAAGAGAAAAAAAAAGCATATATTGCTGGACGCGGTCGAGACCAACTTGAACATTTGGCGAGTCCAATGACCAAGTCCGAGACAAGTCAGAGTCCAAATACCAACGAGTCCGAGACGATAGAAAAACGTCTCGAGACCGGACTCGAGTATTACAGCCCTACATAGATCTGGCGGACGGGTTGGAGATGGGTTCGCCCTATTTCCACCTGTATTCCCCAGGTCTAGCGCTCTCTCGGGGCGGAAGCCTAAGCTGTAGTTCTTCCCCCTTGAGTGAGAGTGAGCTAATCTGCAGCAGTTTCTCTCCAAGAAGATTTATTTGTTTTGTTCCGAGCGGCTCGCGTGTTGCCGAGGCAACGCGCGCATTATGGTGATTCTCGGTTCATTTATGCACTTTCAGACCGTGTTTACTTGTCTGGGTGTTTGACTGCATTTAATTATGAATAATTAACTATGCATTTTATCCGACTATGAAAGTTAGATATATATTTATATACATATATATATATATATATATTGTAGAGAAATATATACAATTATATATTGTATATGACATACAAGAGCCTCTTGGGATACTTCTCAAGTGAGAGCACAATGTTTACCTCTCTTCCTCCAAGGAGGTTGAGGTGGTCAGCTTGGGCTGCTGGGCGGAGCAGCCCCAATTGTGTTCCAGCTCCTTATTCGGGGAATGTCACTTCTCATACTTGCCAGAATCGGAGTCAGAGTGACGCGCCCGGGCCGAAGACGGATCTGCGGATCGATAGTCTTCGGCCAGAACGCCCTGATGCCAATGGTCCAGGGCCTTGATGGCCGGCCCCTCTGGGGAAGAGCGGTGTACACCACATTACACGGTGCCCGTCTCTCCTCAGTGCCCTCAGGAGATCAGTCTGCTAACCCTGCCAGTGTTCTAGGGCACAGCGGTCTCCAGCGAGCGCTTCTCTCAGTCTCTTCCGCCCAGAAATGTAGCGGAGATGGGAGGCTCGCCACCCCTTCGGGGGTCTCTAGAGCAGCTAGATCGGCCGTCCCCTGCCGGTCCTCCGTTCCAGGGCACCGAGCTAGCCGCTCTAAGTACACCAGAGACCAGTCTCGAGAGACTGGTTCCCTTAGTAGACTATTCGGCAGCATGAAAACTGCTGCCAAATGTGTCTCGATGGGTCACGCACACTGTAGAACAAGGCTATGTGGCGCTCTGCCGCAGCCTTTCTACGGGGGCACTCCCATGCTGGTGGGTCCCGAGCAGGCTCTGGTAATGGAACAAGAAGTGAGCACTCTCCTGAGGGAGGAGACCATCGAGGTGGTCCCTGCTCTAGACAAAGAGTCCGGGTTCTACAGCCGTACTTCATTGTTCCGGGGAAAGGGGTTGCGTCCATCTTAGATCTAAGCTAACTGAACCGCTCAGTCACACGACTGAAGTTCAGAAAGCTCTCTTCAAGCACGTGTCTCACACCAGATCCGAGGACTGGTGGTCACGAGTGATCTAAAGATGCATACTCCTTCCCCATCACAGGAAGTTCCTGAAATGTGCTTTGGGGGCAAAGCGTATTAATATCGGGTTCTTCCCTTCGTGGCAGTATAGGAGCAGCCATCCTGTCGAGGCAGACGTCCAGCTCCGCTAAGGGGCTGGATGCTATGGTACAATCGTGGCTGAGGCTTCGTCTGTACGCCTTCCCCCGATCGCTCAGCTCCTGGGAGTTCTAGAGAGAGTGCGCATGGACGGGGTCCTTCTATTGAAAAACCCTGTTCTGGCCGAGTATAGTTCTCTGACCCGATTTCTCTCCTCGACGGCTCTCCATGGGGGATTCCCGTCAGGAGGGATCTCCTCTCACTGGCAGCGGGCATGATCTTTCACCCCCGCTCGGAGTTGTGGAAACTATGGGTGTGGCTCCCGAGGGGGCACAACTCATAGCCTCTGGTCTCTCAACTGAGGTTGCTGAGATCATCCTCCAATCTAGAGCTCCCTCAATAAGGAAACTGTACGCCCTGAAGTTGAGACTCCAGTTTAAACCCAGAAGAGGGCTTACCCTTCAGTCATGTGGTGCTGATCTGCGTTGTTATTGTAGTTCCAGTACTAGTCTTGGCTGTAGTTGGGATGTTCAGTATCTACTGGAAATCCAGAAAAACAAATCAACTGGGTAAGACTACTCACAGTTAATAAAGCAAGATGAGCTTTCGCATGTAACTTTAACATGTCTTACTAACCACATTTATGTTACTGATTTACCTCACTGTCAGTGTGTCATTACCCAATTCACTTTTTCTACGGCTTAATGCACTTTTAATACCCCATTTTAATAACAAACACATCACAATAGTTTCTTTATCACTGTTATTGCTTTATCGCTGCTGATAATATTATCAATCTCTATGATTTGTTTGGAAGAGTAGAGCCCAGTCTGTCATCAAACACCAATCAAAAGTTGCATCTGCTATGGTTATCAATACATGTACTGAATATGTACTCTGTCTAGTTTCTTCAGTGGATGATTTGGCTGAGACAGATGAACTGAAGACAGTGGCGGTGAGGGTGGGAGAGACGGTCACTCTAAACACTGGTGTTACTGCAATACAAAGTTTCGATGTGCTGCAGTGGAGGTTTGGTGAATTATATACAGAAAGCACAAACCCATTCACTGTCATCGTCAAACTGAACGAAACAAACAATTTTGATTGCAATTATCACGATGAGACAGTCAGACACAGAGTAAAGCTGGATCAACAAAATGGATATCTTACAATTAGTGACTTCAGACCCACAGACTTTGGAATTTATAAACTAAATATATCCAGAAATGGGAAAAATATGATCTCCAAGTCATTTATTGTCCGAGGTGAGTAGCTCAAATCTTTTAGTAGAATAAAACTAAACAAGATAGATGATCTGAAATTACCAATGAATTATTGCAAAATTAACCAAATCTTATATTTCAAACAATAATCTGTTGATTCAAACAATAGTCAGAAAATGGACAGAATGTGCCAGAGGAGGCAAAATCATTGATGAATGGAGAGATTACTGCAACCACTTGTGTATAGAAACTGTTACATTACCCTTTATTATGTGAAACTTATATCTGCTTTTATGGGCCTTTAAAACTGTAATAGTGAATCAGTGTTGGACTGAAGTTGATGTCGGACTTCGTCTTTTTTGTTCAGCTTTTCTGGATGTGATGTCATAACCCAAAACAACAACGGTAGCCACACCCACCAGAGCAGAGATGACCAATTGGATCACAGCTTTAGTAGTGTCACAACAGCAGACACATTCTGAGTCTGAGGGGATAAAAGAACAATAAACAAATAAAATGACTGATAGTGTGCTGCTGACTTACGTAAATAAACACTAAAGTTACCTGAATGTATCTGACAGAGTTGACTGATGTCCAGATGTGTGGTCTGGGTGCTGATGGGATTGTTGAGCACACAGCTGTAGGTGTTTTTATCCTGATATTCCACCTCCAGAGGTAGAGAGAGACTGATGCTGAGATCAGACACACTGATGCTGGACAATAAACTGTTTCCTTTGTACCAGGAGAGAGTCACATGACCCACATTCACCACTGAACACAATAATGAACAATATGATGATGATGATGATGAACACTGCGAATAATTTCTGGTGATGACAGGAATGGGCAGAGGAGCTGGAGATGGAAATATCAGAATACATTCACCACTGAACACACCAGTGAACAATTCTGCTGTGATGATGATGAAGAACAGTCTCTGCTAATGACAGGAACAGGCAGACGAGCTACAACAGATTAGAAACATTTACATTACATTAAAAAAATATGAATAATGGCTTTATTCCAAATTAAACAAAACACCTGAACTGGTATATGAAATTGTAGATTTGAATGTAGTAAGGAAGTATTCATGAGCTGTTCATGAACACTATTAAACTCACTATTAAAGGAATAGTTCACCCAAACAAATAAATGTAGATGAGTTTGTTTCTTCATGAACAAATTATCATATGCTCATATGATCATAAGTCCCAGGCAAAGCAGTAATTTTGTTCCAGGGCTAACATGGATTTTGTTTCAGAAACGTTCTACAAAACCACAAATACTTTTGTGGCATAAGATTAGTTTGACAAGGCCCTTTCCCATTGCATACAACACTATAAATGTTTAACTCATCTTGAAACACATTTTCTTTCTTCAGATGTTTCATTCTGAACCAGATCAAGTGAAGAAAATAAAAGTGAAGCGGGGAGAAACTGTCACTCTAAAGACTGGAGTTACTGACTTTCAGAGAGATGATCGGGTACGGTGGAAATATGCTGATTCCAGAGTATCTGAATCTACAACCTTATATAGTGTCATCGCTGTATGCGATAAAAGGACCGATAGGCTCTTAGTAAACGAAGGTCCTGGAGAGAAATTCAAAGACAGACTACAGCTGGACCATCAGACTGGAAATCTCACCATCAAGAACATGAGTGTCAAAGACTCTGGGCAATTTAAAGTAGAGATTAAGAGCGACACCAATCCACTTACAAAAACAATCAAAGTCAATGTCCGTGGTGAGAAAATGAAGTATTTATAAGTGTTTGAAATGTTTATCTTTGTTTTTCTCCAACTCCTATTCTGACTCTTGTGTTTGAGCCTAGTCAGTTATTATAGTCATAATAAATATAACACATTTTAGAATATGTTTCTATCTTAAACACTTCACTTAAAGCACAGTAGTAGTGATTTAATAGCCTAATCTCCAAATAAATAGTAATTGCATGCCTGTGTTACTCTGTGTATAATTGCAATCAGGCAATTGAAATGTAATAGTTTAATTTCCATCCAGTGCAGTTTAACACTGTTCCTATCACTGTTTTTACCTTGTGATTCTGTTATTTTACAGCTCCCACAAAAAATGAATGGGATGATCCAAATGAGACAATTTTGTCCTTGATACCAGAAGAGGACCCTAACAACACTAGTACATATACTGTGGAGCCGACAGACACTATTGAGGAATTGTCATAGTCATAAATTGTGGAGAACGCGGGCACAGGGTCACATGACAATGCCAATATGGTGGATGTAGTAAATATGGATTGTATTCATACTATACACATGCATACTCACAGACCATACTTTTTAAATGGTTGAGAAGATATTCATCAAGTGCAGAATGTATTCTGACCTTATGCAAAACAGGCGCACATTATGTGTTAAGGAGCTAAAGGTTTTCTTTGGCATTACTGGGACGTTTACTCCATGTTGGCTGTTTAACTCGTCTTTCATATTTTGGGATTTTGTAAAACTCGAGATCCTATGAGAACTGTTACACTAACAGTTGGTAAATGTACAGCTAACAGTGATATGTGACTCTCTCCAAAGGATTCCTTTAACACTATTTGATGTTTTATGTTAATAACAGTTTAGAAAATATAGTTTTTTTTAATCATTATTTTTTGTGTGCTATTATTTTGAATAATAACCAATAGTAAGTATTATTTCAAAACACTTCAACTTTAAATATGCTAATCTCTGGACCAAAATGACAGTGCCAAAACATTTATGAACATCATATTGCACATAATGGGTATCAGAGTTTGTTTGCATCTTATAAAATAATGGGAGTGACATACTGCCATTAATGTTGCTATTAATTTGTAGTGTGAGCATGTTGTGATATATACTGAGTTTTTAATATTCAGTCCAGCATTTATTACCTACTGTGATATTTGAGATACTCTTTGTAAATTCACTGTGAAAACACTTATTAAGAAATATTAAGTATTATTAAGAAATATAAAATATTTTAGTGACTAATAAAACTTGACTTATGCAATGTGTGCTTTATATGCTTTACATGTTGATTAATACGCTAAATGTACTTCAGGTCAGGTCAGCTGGTCATCATCCCCAAACTAAACCCTGAAGGTATTAGCGAAGGGAAATCTTCCAAATCATACAATAACTATCGAGAAGCATTTCCAAATTAACGTGTAGGACATCATTTAAAGAGATAGTAGGCCTACACTGAAAAATGAAACACATTTACTCCCCTTCAAATTGTTACAAATCAGGGTTGCGTTTCCCAAAAGCAACTGTGGTCACATGTTCTGTTGTTACCAATAGAGTTCAATGGAACTAACGACCATAGTTAACTAACGATCCTTTTGGGAAACGCATCCATGTATGTTTGTTTAGTCTGTTTAACACCAAAGAAGATATTTTCAAGAATGCGGTAACAAAGCAATTATTAGTCCCCATTGATTCAGCCAGTTGTAATTTGTCTACCATTTTCTATGAGGCTTGAGCAGCTGTAGCGACAATAATGTTTTGTAAGCAATGCAGATCATTTGTAGTCGGATGTAGAAGTGAACATAAGAGAAATCATCAGAGGACGTACTAGTGGATTGGTTTTGTTCTTGATGGTGCACCACTGAAAACACCTATATTCATTAAGTCATTTTCCTCCAGACTGTTTTCTGAAGGAGGGACAATTCAAGGAAGGTTTTTGCTTAAAAGTTCAAACTCACTGTTCGTGATCCAGCTGCACCTCCAGAATGAGTAAGTCTCAAACTTTATGGCCTGGTTTCACAGACAGGGTTTAGATTAAGTCAGGATTAGACCATAGTTAAATTAGGACAATTAAGTAGTTTTTATAAACATGCCTTAGTAAAAAAACATTACTGGAATGCATTTTGAGACAAATCAATGGTATTGACATATTTAAAGATATGACAGTACATGTTACTTTTAGTTAAAACAGCCCAGACATGCATTTTAGTCAGGGACTAGGATTAACACAAGGGACGCAAGTCAGGAATTACACTGAAAACCCCTGCACTTCAGCACTTCCTTCACACGATCCACAAAACTAGCTACAGTATGACTTCAAACCTGTTTGGTAGGTATGTGTCCTGTAATTATATTTGCTGTCTTCTGGAAAGTGCGATCCTATTTTTTGCTTTTTGGAAACACTATTTCTACCAAAATGATCAAAAATTGATAGTCAATAGTCAGTATACAGTTCTCTCTGTCTTTTGTGTGTGTGTGTGTGTGTGTGTGTGTGTGTGTGTGTGTGTGTGTGTGTGTGTGTGTGTGTGTGTGTGTGTGTGTGAGCAATTTTCAAATCAAGGTGCGTGTCAGTTCAGAAATAACTCCTGAGCGGTGACAGTACTTTTGATCTTTTATTCACTCAGATTGGACTCAACTCTACAGTGATATGAAGATCTGTCTTTTAATTTTTTCATTATTATTGCTACACATATATGGTAAGTACTTTGTTGACTTGTCTATTGCACTTTCAGTTTTGTTTAGTCAATCAGTTTCTAGTTTTGAACCTGTACAACTTTATTAAACTAATTAAAAAGAAACCGTCCTGCCCGTACATTAACAAAACATGGACAGTATGTGTTTTTAGTCATTGTTTTCATTACAGAAAATTAACATATGTAACACTTTGTATAGCACTCTTGACCATAAAGCATAGAGAGAAAAAGCAACTCCCTAAAATGTTTTGTAGTGGATCAAATCTGTTAAAAGCGCTGTCATCTCTAGTTATTTTGTGTGTGTGTGTGTGTGTGCGTGCGTGCGTGCGTGCGTGCCTGTGTGTGTTTTAAACGCATTTCCTAGTATTTGTGGAGACGGAAACTTCAACCTCAAAGGCATTCGCATAGCTTTGTCAGCTTTAAATGAAGCAATGAATTATAACAGCAACACAACTAACCACCGCTCAGAGATTGTATTTAGCAGTAACATATTTACAAGCGTTCCAGAAAACAAAATAATAGTTTATACCAATCTTTCTGTTCAAAAATGCATATGTGACCCTGGAGCATACAGTCTTAAGTCGCTGGGGTATATTTGTAGCATTAGCCAAAAATACATATTATGGGTCAAAATTATCGATTTTTCTTTTATGCCAAAAATCATTAGGACATTAAATAAAGATCATGTTCCATGAAGATATTTTGTGAATGTATTACCGTAAATATATCAAAACAAATTTTTAATTAGTGATATGCTTTGCTAAGAACTTTAAAGGTGATTTTCTCAATATTTTGATCCCTCAGATTCCAGATTTTCAAATAGTTGTATAATTAGTTGTATATTGTCCTATACTAACAAACCAAACATCAATGGAAAGCTTATTTATTCATGTATCAATTTAAAAAAAGACCCTTATGACTGGTTTTGTGCTCTAGGGTCGCATATGTATCTCAAAATAGAACAAAATAATTTTTATGAAAAACAGCGGTCAGTTTAAATTCCCAGGGAGTCATGAACAACTATCACAAAACATTCAAACTGTCATCATCCACATATTGATGTACACTAAATATAACTGACATAGCCTAAAGGCCAAGGCCGTTGCAAGTCTCCAGTACACATCACATGCATGCTCTTCATGGCATTTTCTCACATGGGAGCTGCAGTCATCTCTGTCTTGACTTGTTGAATGCAATCATGATGAATACGATAAGCCATTTTATCATTATCTTCTATCCTGTTGTTCAATGTCATTGGGCAGAGCCCAGGGCCAAATTTGAAACTTTTTTCATGCAAGTACATGCATGTCATTCATAAGTGGCTTGGAGAAACCATGACACTGTAAAAATAAATCAGTAAAATGATAGAAAAAGTACTAGCAGCTCATTACACACAACATTATACATACATTTTTACTGACATTTCTGTTAACTCTAAAACACAATGCAATGAAATGTAAAATTCAAAATACAGGTAAAACACCTGTAAAAGATAGATTCCTTCAAACTATACAATGTATTGTGACCTATTTTTACAGTGTATTTGTTGTCACTGGATCCTGATGTTTTTTGGTTTTTTTACACCATTTCTTCAGGTGGTGATCCATATTCAGTGAAGTCAGTGTCAGTGATGGAGGGAGGTTCTGTCTCTCTACATTCTGGTGAAACACAGAAGGAAGATCTGAAAGTGTGGACCTTTGGACCTGATGAAACTATCATCGTTAGGAACTCCGAAATTAAGATACACACAGACAGATTGGTGGTTAACCAATCCACTGGATCTCTCACCATCAACAACATCACAGCAAATTTTTCTGGAATATATAAATTAGAGAATGTCAAGAAGAACTTATACAAGAAATTTAATGTTACTGTCTATGGTGAGTAGCTCAAGACTTTCAGTGCAATTATCACTTAAACAGTTTGCATTCAAATAAATGTTACTTTATTATTTAAAATTTGACATATGTAGTATACTTCTTGAAGGTATATGATGTTACTCAAGTCAGTTTGCCCCGGGGACCCAAGGACTATTACAGTTTTTTCAAAATGCTTACACACGTTTTTTTGAAACTATGGCTCCATTTCTCAAAACACACACACACACAACATGCAAAACGTCACGCACATCTTGCAAGTTAAACACTTCTTTGAAACCTATTTTAACTCTTCTAAAATATGTATTTTTGCTACACACAAACATAAAATAATTAGCCACATACACGCCAAACTACAAACAGATGTGAAGAATGTAAAACACTACTCTCGTGTCTTCTGCTTGTTCAGAGAGCAGTGAAGCTCAGGAGTTTATCATAACACACGCACATACATGCACATATACACTGTACATACAGTATGCATGTACAATTAATTAATTTTACACAGTTATGCAACTAAACTGAATCAATACTGAACTGACTTGAGCTGTAGAATGACACTATTGACTTGCTAGAGCTGCTTTAGAGCAAAAATAACGTTTTTGAAAATAAAGACTTTCTGACTTCGCTTGTATGCTATTTATCTATCTATAAAAAGATAGAGAGATTTAGATTTATATATATGTAGATAGATAGATAGACAGATAGATACATAGAGATGAATGTAAGCCAAGTCAGATAGTAACTTTATTTCTGAAGTGCTTTTACAATATAGATATACTGTAGACAGAAATGCAAGAGGTTAAAATTATTTATTTCTAAAAACACTGAGTTTTGATTACTATGTGAACAAATGATGTCTAAGAGTTTTCACTGTGTGTAGCTCATCAGTAAGTGAGAGTGGTATTTAAATGGCAGTGTTTCCCAAATTAAACAAAAGAGCTGTTCGTTTTGAATCATGTGTGCAATGTAGAGAACTGTGTTTAGAGTTTTGCAAACAGTTTATTTTACAATATCAAACTGAACTTAAGGTGCTTGTAGTTTTGTAGATTTGGGCCATATTTTACTATCAGCTTGCACCAGTGCAAACCGTCTTTTGCCATTAAAATAGTACTGTCAGGTTTTACTAAAGACACGCGGTGACGAATTAGCGCTGAAAAGGCGTGGACAGTTATTTTTTGCACCTAACCTTATTGAATATGCATTTGTAGGAGTTTCCGTTTAAAGGGTTAGTTCACCTCAAAATGAAAATGATGTCATTAATTGATCACCCTCATGTCGTTCCAAACCTGTAAGACATCTTCAGGACACAAATTAAGAACACATTTTGATTAAATCTGAGAGCTCCCTGTCCCTCCATAGACAGCAACACAACTGTAATGTTCCCGGGCCCAGAAACGTAGTAAGGACATCAGTAAACAGTCCATGTGACATCAGTGGCTCAACCACAAATTTTTGCGAAGTTACACGAATACTTTTTGTGCGCAAAGAAAAAAAAGACTTTAGTCAATAGTTCTTCTTCCCCTAGTTACCGCCCTCCGCCATTTTAGAGAGTATCACAACGCATACACATGCTTCCCCCTACCAGTAAACAACGCCAATTACACAGATTAGGTTCATGAGCGTGCTTTCCCACCAAACGTAAACAACGCTGATTACGCAGGTTACATTCATGAGCGTGCTTTCCCTCCAAACGTAAACAACGCTGATTACGCTGATTACGCTCATGAGCGTGCTTTCCCTCCAAACGTAAACAACACTGATTACGCAGATTATGTTCATGAGCGTGCTTTACCTCCAAACGTAAACAATGCTGATTACGCAGATTACGCTCATGAGCGTGCTTTCCCTCCAAACGTAAACAACACTGATTACGCAGATTACATTCATGAGCGTGCTTTCCCTCCAAACGTAAACAACACTGATTATGCAGATTATGTTCATAGCGTGCTTTCCCTCCAAACGTAAACAACACTGATTACGCAGATTACGCTCATGAGCGTGCTTTTCCTCCAAACGTAAACAACGCTGATTACGCAGATTATGTTCATAGCGTGCTTTCCCTCCAAACGTAAACAACACTGATTACGCAGATTATGCTCATGAGCGTGCTTTCCCTCCAAACGTAAACAACGCTGATTACGCAGGTTACGTTCATGAGTGTGCTTTCCCTCCAAACGTAAACAACGCTGATTACGCAAATTACATTCATGAGCGTGCTTTCCCTCCAAACGTAATCAACGCTGATTACGTAGATTACGCTCATGAGCGTGCTTTCCCTCCAAACGTAAACAACACTGATTACGCCGATTACGCTCATGAGCGTGCTTTCCCTCCAAACGTAAACACTGATTACGCAAATTACATTCATGAGCGTGCTTTCCCTCCAAACGTAAACAACGCTGATTACGCAAATTACATTCATGAGCGTGCTTTCCCTCCAAACGTAAACAATACTGATTACGCAGATTATGTTCTTGAGCGTGCTTTACCTCCAAACGTAAACAACGCTGATTACGCATGTTACGTTCATGAGTGTGCTTTCCCCTCCAAACGTAAACAACACTGATTACGCAGATTATGTTCATGAGCGTGCTTTCCCTCCAAACGTAAACAATACTGATTACGCAGATTATGTTCTTGAGCGTGCTTTACCTCCAAACGTAAACAACGCTGATTACGCATGTTACGTTCATGAGTGTGCTTTCCCCTCCAAACGTAAACAACGCTGATTACGCAGATTACGCTCATGAGCGTGCTTTCCCCTCCAAACGTAAACAACGCTGATTACGCAGGTTACGTTCATGAGCGTGCTTTCCCCTCCAAACGTAAACAACATTAATTACGCAGATTACATTCATGAGCGTGCTTTCCCCTCCAAACGTAAACAATGCTGATTACGCAGATTACGTTCATGAGCGTGCTTTCCCCTCCAAACGTAAACAACACTGATTACACAGATTACATTCATGAGCGTGCTTTCCCTCCAAACGTAAACAACACTGATTACGCAGATTAGGTTCATGAGCGTGCTTTCCCTCCAAACGTAAACAACACTGATTACGCAGATTAGGTTCATGAGCGTGCTTTCCCTCCAAACGTAAACAACACTGATTACGCAGATTACATTCATGAGCGTGCTTTCCCTCCAAACGTAATCAACGCTGATTACGCAGATTACATTCATGAGCGTGCTTCCCCTCCAAACGTAAACAACGCTGATTACACAGATTAGGTTCATGAGCGTGCTTCCCCTCCAAACGTAAACAACGCTGATTACGCAGATTATGTTCATAGCGTGCTTTCCCTCCAAACGTAAACAACACTGATTACGCAGGTTACGTTCATGAGCGTGCTTTCCCTCCAAACGTAAACAACACCGATTACGCAGGTTACGTTCATGAGCGTGCTTTCCCTCAAAACGTAATCAACGCTGATTACGCAGGTTACATTCATGAGTGTGCTTTCCCTCCAAACGTAAACAACGCTGATTACGCAGATTATGTTCATAGCGTGCTTTCCCTCCAAACGTAAACAACACTGATTACGCAGGTTACGTTCATGAGCATGCTTTCCACCAAACGTAAACAACGCTGATTACGCAGATTACGCTCATGAGCGTGCTTTCCCTCCAAACGTAATCAACGCTGATTACGCAGATTACGCTCATGAGCGTGCTTTCCCTCCAAACGTAATCAACGCTGATTACGCAGATTACGCTCATGAGCGTGCTTTCCCTCCAAACGTAATCAACGCTGATTACGCAGGTTACGTTCATGAGCGTGCTTTCCCTCCAAATGTAATCAACGCTGATTACGCAGGTTTACGTTCATGAGCGTGCTTTACCTCCAAACGTAAACAACGCTGATTACGCAGATTATGTTCATAAAAGTGTGCTTTCCCTCCAAACTTAAACAACGCTGATTACGCAGAATATGTTCATAAAACCGTGCTTTCCCTCCAAACGTAAACAACACTGATTACGCAGATTATGTTCATAAAAGTGTGCTTTCCCTCCAAACTTAAACAACGCTGATTACGCAGAATATGTTCATAAAACCGTGCTTTCCCTCCAAACGTAATCAACGCTGATTACGCAGAATATGTTCATAAAACCGTGCTTTCCCTCCAAACGTAATCAACGCTGATTACGCAGGTTACGTTCATGAGTGTGCTTTCCCTCCAAACGTAAACAACACTGATTACGCAGATTATGTTCATGAGCGTGCTTCCCCTCCAAACGTAAACAAAGCTGATTACGCAGATTATGTTCATGAGCGTGCTTTCCCTCCAAACGTAAACAACGCTGATTACGCAGATTACATTCATGAGTGTGCTTCCCCTCCAAACGTAAACAACACTGATTACGCAGATTACGTTCATGAGCGTGCTTCCCCTCCAAACGTAAACAACGCTGATTACGCAGATTACATTCATGAGCGTGCTTTCCCTCCAAACGTAATCAACGCTGATTACGCAGATTATGTTCATGAGCGTGCTTCCCCTCCAAACGTAAACAAAGCTGATTACGCAGATTATGTTCATGAGCGTGCTTTCCCTCCAAACGTAAACAACACTGATTACGCAGATTACATTCATGAGCGTGCTTCCCCTCCAAACGTAAACAACACTGATTACGCAGATTACATTCATGAGCGTGCTTCCCCTCCAAACGTAAACAACGCTGATTACGCAGATTACGCTCATGAGCGTGCTTTCCCTCCAAACGTAAACAACACTGATTACGCAGATTACGCTCATGAGCGTGCTTTCCCTCCAAACGTAAACAACGCTGATTACGCAGGTTACGTTCATGAGTGTGCTTTCCCTCCAAACGTAAACAACGCTGATTACGCAAATTACATTCATGAGCGTGCTTTCCCTCCAAACGTAATCAACGCTGATTACGCAGATTACGCTCATGAGCGTGCTTTCCCTCCAAACGTAAACAACACTGATTACGCAGATTACGCTCATGAGCGTGCTTTCCCTCCAAACGTAAACAACACTGATTACGCAAATTACATTCATGAGCGTGCTTTCCCTCCAAACGTAAACAACGCTGATTACGCAAATTACATTCATGAGTGTGCTTTCCCCTCCAAACGTAAACAACTCTGATTACGCAGATTATGTTCATGAGCGTGCTTTCCCTCCAAACGTAAACAGCGCTGATTACGCAGATTATGTTCATGATCGTGCTTTCCCTCCAAACGTAAACAACGCTGATTACGCAGATTATGTTCATGAGCGTGCTTTCCCTCCAAACATAAACAATGCTGATTACGCAGATTACATTCATGAGCGTGCTTTCCCTCCAAACGCAAACAACGCTGATTACGCAGATTATGTTCATAGCGTGCTTTCCCTCCAAACGTAAACAACGCTGATTACGCAGGTTACGTTCATGAGCGTGCTTTACCTCCAAACGTAAACAACGCTGATTACGCAGATTATGTTCATGAGCCTGCTTTTCCTCCAAACGCAAACAACGCTGATTACGCAGATTATGTTCATAGCGTGCTTTCCCTCCAAACGTAAACAACGCTGATTACGCAGGTTACGTTCATGAGCGTGCTTTACCTCCAAACGTAAACAACGCTGATTACGCAGATTATGTTCATGAGCCTGCTTTTCCCTCCAAACGTAAACAACGCTGATTACGCAGGTTACGTTCATGAGCGTGCTTTCCCTCCAAACGTAAACAACGCTGATTACGCAGATTACGTTCATGAGCGTGCTTTCCCTCCAAACGTAAACAACGCTGATTACGCAGATTACGTTCATGAACGTACTTTCCCTCCAAACGTAAACAACGCTGATTACGCAGATTACGTTCATGAGCGTGCTTTCCCTCCAAACGTAAACAACACTGATTACGCAGATTACATTCATGAGCGTGCTTCCCCTCCAAACGTAAACAACGCTGATTACGCAGATTATGTTCATAAAAACGTGCTTTCCCTCCAAACTTAAACAACGCTGATTACGCAGATTATGTTCATGAGCGTGCTTTCCCTCCAAACTTAAACAACACTGATTACGCAGATTATGTTCATAAAAGCGTGCTTTCCCTCCAAACTTAAACAACGCTGATTACGCAGATTATGTTCATAAAAGCGTGCTTTCCCTCCAAACTTAAACAACGCTGATTACGCAGATTATGTTCATGAGCGTGCTTTCCCTCCAAACTTAAACAACGCTGATTACGCAGATTACGCTCATGAGCATGCTTTCCCTCCAAACTTAAACAACGCTGATTACGCAGATTACATTCATGAGCGTGCTTTCCCTCCAAACGTAATCAACGCTGATTACGCAGGTTACGTTCATGAGCGTGCTTTCCCCTCCAAACGTAAACAACACTGATTACGCAGGTTACGTTCATGAGCGTGCTTTCCCTCCAAACGTAAACAACACTGATTACGCAGATTACATTCATGAGCGTGCTTTCCCCTCCAAACGTAATCAACGCTGATTACGCAGATTACGCTCATGAGCGTGCTTTACCTCCAAACGTAAACAACACTGATTACGCAGATTACATTCATGAGCGTGCTTTCCCCTCCAAACGTAAACAACACTGATTACGCAGGTTACGTTCATGAGCGTGCTTTCCCTCCAAACTTAAACAACGCTGATTACGCAGATTACATTCATGAGCGTGCTTTCCCCTCCAAACGTAATCAACGCTGATTACGCAGATTACGCTCATGAGCGTGCTTTCCCTCCAAACGTAAACAACGCTGATTACGCAGATTACGCTCATGAGCGTGCTTTCCCTCCAAACGTAAACAACACTGATTACGCAGATTACGTTCATGAGCGTGCTTTCCCTCCAAACGTAAACAACACTGATTACGCAGATTATGTTCATGAGCGTGCTTTCCCTCCAAACGTAAACAACACTGATTACGCAGATTATGTTCATGAGCGTGCTTTCCCTCCAAACGTAAACAACACTGATTACGCAGATTACATTCATGAGCGTGCTTCCCCTCCAAACGTAAACAACGCTGATTACGCAGATTACGCTCATGAGCGTGCTTTCCCTCCAAACGTAAACAACGCTGATTACACAGATTAGGTTCATGAGCGTGTTTTCCCTCCAAACGTAAACAACACTGATTACGCAGATTACATTCATGAGCGTGCTTCCCCTCCAAACGTAAACAACGCTGATTACACAGATTAGGTTCATGAGCGTGCTTTCCCTCCAAACGTAAACAACGCTGATTACGCAGGTTACGTTCATGAGCGTGCTTTCCCCTCCAAACGTAAACAACACTCATTACGCAGGTTACGTTCATGAGCGTGCTTTCCCTCCAAACGTAAACAACACTGATTACGCAGATTACATTCATGAGCGTGCTTTCCCCTCCAAACGTAATCAACGCTGATTACGCAGATTACATTCATGAGCGTGCTTTCCCCTCCAAACGTAATCAACGCTGATTACGCAGATTACGCTCATGAGCGTGCTTTCCCTCCAAACGTAAACAACGCTGATTACGCAGATTACGCTCATGAGCGTGCTTTCCCTCCAAACGTAAACAACACTGATTACGCAGATTACATTCATGAGCGTGCTTTCCCTCCAAACGTAAACAACGCTGATTACGCAGATTACGTTCATGAGCGTGCTTTCCCTCCAAACGTAAACAACGCTGATTACGCAGATTACGCTCATGAGCGTGCTTTCCCTCCAAACGTAAACAACGCTGATTACGCAGATTACGCTCATGAGCGTGCTTTCCCTCCAAACGTAAACAACACTGATTACGCAGATTACATTCATGAGCGTGCTTCCCCTCCAAACGTAAACAACGCTGATTACGCAGATTACGCTCATGAGCGTGCTTTCCCTCCAAACGTAAACAACACTGATTACGCAGATTATGTTCATGAGCGTGCTTTCCCTCCAAACGTAAACAACACTGATTACGCAGATTATGTTCATGAGCGTGCTTTCCCTCCAAACGTAAACAACACTGATTACGCAGATTACGTTCATGAGCGTGCTTTCCCTCCAAACGTAAACAACGCTGATTACGCAGATTACGCTCATGAGCGTGCTTTCCCTCCAAACGTAAACAACACTGATTACGCAGATTATGTTCATGAGCGTGCTTTCCCTCCAAACATAAACAACACTGATTACGCAGATTACATTCATGAGCGTGCTTCCCCTCCAAACGTAAACAACGCTGATTACGCAGATTACGCTCATGAGCGTGCTTTCCCTCCAAACGTAAACAACGCTGATTACACAGATTAGGTTCATGAGCGTGCTTTCCCTCCAAACGTAAACAACACTGATTACGCAGATTACATTCATGAGCGTGCTTCCCCTCCAAACGTAAACAACGCTGATTACACAGATTAGGTTCATGAGCGTGCTTTCCCTCCAAACGTAAACAACGCTGATTACGCAGATTACATTCATGAGCGTGCTTTCCCTCCAAACGTAAACACCGCTGATTACGCAGATTATGTTCATGAGCGTGCTTTCCCCCCAAACGTAAATAATGCTGATTACGCAGATTATGTTCATGAGCGTGCTTTCCCCCCAAACATAAATAACACTGATTACGTTGATTACACTCATGGGTACTCTCCAAAATGGCGGAAGACATAACTCGGGGGAGAAGAATTGTTGAATACATTTTTATTTTTGTCGTCTTTGCGCTCTAAAAGTATTCTTGTGATGGTTAGGAACATGAATGAATGGTTTCACTACTGTTAGTGTCTAAGCAATTTGAAAACAATTCTAATAGTTTTCAGTCACGTGACACTGGCTTGAAGGCTTGGAGAGCTAAACATCCACAGAACTGCAGCAAAAGCATCTGTTTCCATGCCACAAATATTTAAATCATCTTTCAAAAGAAGAAAATAAAGATATGTGAACAAAATGCAATTTTGGTTAATTTCCAATTCATATAAAGTATTTTAATCACTAAAATCAGCAGCACATTTTAAAACCTTTAATGTTAAAAACACTTTTTTCCATTCACCTGAAACAATACTCCAAATTCAAAAGGATGCTTTAGACAACTTTGCAATTCAAATTATGTATATAATTAACTGAATTATATGAATTGCATACATATATACATCATTTATGTAGCTTTAACAATAATCTTCAAATTCAAATTATTACGGTGGCCAAGAGAGCTCAACGCACTGCAAATAGAAAAACACCTGCAAATTAAGAAAACAACTTTTGACAATTTTACAACACACACGCTGCAAATGCTCACAACACAACCAAAAAAGAAACACGCTGCAAATAAAATTTATTTGTTTGTGTTGTGAGCATTTGCACCATCTGCTGTCAAACTGATGAAAATATTTTCTTGATTTGCTGGTGCTTTTTCTATTTGCATGTGTTTTCTGAAGTTGCAGCGCGTTGAGCTCTCTCGGGCACCGTAGATTTTCCTCTAGTACACTGTAAATCAATTTGTAAAATAACATAAATTAAAAAAACATAAATTACATTTACATTTATGCATTTAGCAGATGCTTGTATCCAACGCGACTTTATCAAAGAGACATTCAGATATATATATTATCAGTATTACATTACATAAAACATCAGTACAGTATTGTACTGTACAATTGTAAGTTGCTAAAAGCCTCTGCTAAATGAATAAATGTAAGTGTAATGTAAAATATGTCCCAGTTCACTGCATAATAAGGGAACACACCGTTACTGTAGCATCTTTAGAGTCTTTTGCTGTTAAAGTGACAAACATTTTTACAGTGTACAGTTAGCATTATAGTGCATTACTGCAAAGTTTTTAATAAACTGAAGGACAAAAAACCAGTTTAAAAAAGTGATTTATCGATTTATTTTTTGACTGTTTATTCTCTAATGTTTTCAGCTCCTCTAACCGTTCCTGTCATCAGCAGAGACTGTTCTTCATCATCATCATCATATTGTTCATTGTTGTGTTCAGTGGTGAATGTGGGTCATGTGACTCTCTCCTGGTACAAAGGAAACAGTTTATTGTCCAGCATCAGTGTGTCTGATCTCAGCATCAGTCTCTCTCTACCTCTGGAGGTGGAATATCAGGATAACAACACCTACAGCTGTGTGCTCAACAATCCCATCAGCACCCAGACCACACATCTGGACATCAGTCAACTCTGTCACACATGTTCAGGTACAGCAGCGCTGATATATGTGTGCTTAATTACTGAGCTGATCTGTTCAAGTTTATACTGATACACTCTCTTTTCATTATAGCACCAGGTTTGTCCTCATTAAATATCACGCTGGTTTGCGTTTGTGCTCTGGCTGTGGCTACAGTTTTCTGTGGTATTTACTGTTACTGTGAGCTCAAGATGCCTGAACAAGCAGCTAATCAGGGTATGTGATACCTAGCTAAATTCTCAAAAGAAAAATATGAGCTTTTGGACCAGCTTGCATCAGTGCAAACCCTTTTTTTTGGCATTAAGGAAACTACTGTAAGGAATTACTAGACACACAGTGGTGAAACAT
This sequence comes from Oxygymnocypris stewartii, assembly GCA_003573665.1. NCBI lineage: Eukaryota > Metazoa > Chordata > Actinopteri > Cypriniformes > Cyprinidae > Oxygymnocypris > Oxygymnocypris stewartii. Next base: position 128,302 of record QVTF01024648.1, on the reverse strand, counting down.
TTGTGTTTTTTTGTGGCTGAGCTTATTGCATGTACATTTGTAGGCGTTTCACTGTCAAGCCGCTAAACTTCTAGAGAGTTGGCTATTTAAATGTGATTTAGGTTTGCGGTAGTCTATTCAGTGGTATTTGTGTCACTATTATCATCCAAAAAAGCATGCCTGCCCTGGACATGACATTGAATTAGCTAATTCTCAGGATTGCCTCGCAGAACTTTTCAATCCCATTAGCACTTTTATTAGATTGTGGTCTCGTGCTAATTTGCCCTGTTTAAGTAGCTAAATCTGGCCCTTAATATAAAAGTACATTTCTGAAATAATTTTTTTTTGTGTAATTCTACTTCATTGTTTAAATGAAGTGATTATTTTTAAACAGGCCAACCTGGTGGAGAAGAACATATTCGGCTGACCAATGGTGAGAGACAATTTAACAATGACTCTTGTGCTTGTGAACGTTTGATGTGGCTTTATTCTGTCCACTGGGACAACACATTAAAGTCTTGTGATTACCGTTAAGGTGTAGTCCTTGTGAACACGGAGGATGGCGATCGGCCGAACAATGGTAAGATACTGTATTACTTAATCTCTCTGCATGATTGTGTTCAGTGTTGGGGAAAGTTACTTTTAAAAGTAATGCGTTACAATATTGCGTTACTCCCTAAAAAAGTAACTAATTACGTTACTTAGTTACTTTTTATGGAAAGTAATGCGTTACATTACTTTAGCGTTACTTTCGCGTTACTTTTTAAATATGAGCAGGGCTTGATTGTTTGTTTTTAATAAACAAAGTTATATTTATAGCAAATATAAAAGCCTGTCACACCATAAACTGTAATGAATAAACCTCAGACTGAAGGACGAGTAAATCACGTCTGTACAGAAGAACACAGGAGAAGTTCAACACTCTTCAGCAATAAAATACAACAACGAAGCACAATTGTTAGTTTATCTAAAGTCATTTTTGCTTATTAGTATGGTTGAACTGATCATCAAAGATCAGCAGCAAACACATCGGTTAATAAAATGAGATTAGATATATTTGTTGTTTAACATATTTAATTATTGCAGGTTTGCATCATATTCTGAGTTTGCATTTCATTGTTTTAATTCATTTTGATGAATACTGAATCTGTTTTTTGCGAGTGGGATGAATTAATACACATTCATATTTAGTCTACTACAGTAACATGTTCACACAGCGCACTGACGGTCAATAAATGTGAAGAAAGTAACTCAAATATTTTCCTGTAAATTAAAAAGTAATGCGTTACTTTACTAGTTACTTGAAAAAGTAATATTATTACGTAACTCGCGTTACTTGTAATGAGTTACCCCCAACACTGATTGTGTTCATATAAACCCACACACAAGACATAATTTTTTTAGCAGGTGCAGAAACGCCTGATCAGGAGAGATATTTACAAAACAGTAAGTTACCGTACAACTAATCCATTTTAAAGTTTCCAACTGGCTGATACTCTTAGATCTCAAACGCTATTACAAAGAACAGCTGTTTTCTGTCAGATGCTTTGATAATCTTCTGCATTTCTTTAAACTACTTCTCTGTTGGTCCAAAAATTCAACATGCAAGTTCTAGAGAGCATCAAAATAAAAAGTTCAGCAATATCAGTAAGATCTATCAAATTTAGTGGCAATGACTGAAATAGGAAAATAAGTAGAAACGATTGTTTATATGTGTACAGTATAAAGCCGAGTGAGGTTTGGCTTTCACTGATCTCTGTCTGAACAACTGTTTCTGATTGTTCTCCAGATGTTTTTGAGAAAGATGAAGTGAAGTCAGTATTCGTACCAGTGGGAGAATCTGTCACACTACAAACTGAAATCACTGAAATACATGAACGTGAGCAGACAGAGTGGAAGTTTGCTAAATCAGAACTTCTCATTAAAGCTGAATTTGTTGTCATAGCTAAGTGGGATAAAACAAACGATGAGGACCTAAATAATGAAGAAAGATTCGAAGACAGATTGCATGAACAACAATACTGGATCTCTGACCATCACAAACATCACACCTGAACACTACGGACATTATAAACTACAGATTATCAGTGAGAGACGGAAGATCTCAGAGACGTTCAATGTTGTTGCTCCTGTGAGGTTGAGTCCTTTAATATAATATTTTTTGCTTTTATTATCTTTAATTGATATATTATGAGTTATGGCAAGACGTGACATGGTAACACTTTACAATAAGGTTTCATTATGTATTACTAACATGATGAACAATATATTTATTACAGTATTTATTCATCTTTGTTAATGTTAGTTAATAAAAATACCATTGTTCATTGTTAGTTCGTGTTAATTCACAGTGCTTTAACTTAACTAAGATACAAAAAATGCTGTAAAAGTACTGTTCATTCTTAGTACCTAGTTAACTAATGCAAGCAGAGGTGGAAAGAGTACAAAAATATTGTACTCAAGTAAAAGTCCATTACATTACTGAAATTTTACTTAAGTACAAGTAAAAGTACCAGTCTAAAAATATACTCAAGTAAAAGTAAAAAGTAGCTCATTTAAAATTTACTCTGAGTAAAAAGTACTTAGTTACATTTTAACAATGGGAGGGAGGAAAAAATGGGATCGACCAAAGGTGTCAAACTCAGTACCTGGAGGGCCACAGCCCTACACAGTGTAGATATTACCCTAATTAAACACATCTGATAAAACTAAACTAATCATTTAGGCTTATTTGAAAACTACATGGTGTGTGTGTTGGAGCAGGGTTGGAACTAAACTCTTTAGTGCTGTGGCCCTCCAGGAACTGAGTTTGACACACCTGGGATATGGGCCTATAAATCTCAAACGACGTGTTTTTAATTAAAGGAATCGGTTAATTAGAATAATAACACATTTAGGCTGTTACCAGGCAAATTAAATCAGTATCAACAAAATTAATCTTTGCAATGCAGAGGAAACGCAGAAGCTTCATCTGAAGTGGCGTAGATGTATTACACAGACATGAATGCATTTAGCCTGCAGTTACAAATGCAGAAATAATGTTTTGATAAATAAGACATAAAATGTGACCCTGAACCACAAAACCATAAGGGTCCATTTTCCTAAATTGCGATTTATACATCATCTGAAAGCTGAATAAATCATATTTCCATTGATGTATGGTATGTTATGATCGGACAATATTTGAAAATCTGGAATCTGAGGATGCAAAAAATCCAAATATTGAGAAAATCTCCTTTAAAGTTGTTCAAATTAAGCTCTTAGTTTTGATATATTTACAGTAGGAACTTTACAAAATATATTAATGGAACATGATCGTTACTTAATATGCTAATGCTTTTTGGCATAAAAGAAAAATGTATAATTGTAACCCATACAATGTATTGTTGGCTATTGCTACAAATATACCCCAGTGACTTAAGACTGGTTTTGTGCTCCAGGCCAGGGTCACAAATGTTAAATAGTCATTTGAAATTAAAAAAATAAATAAATCAAAAGATACTTGATACATGTTAAATTAAAACTACCAGTAGGTGTCAGCAAGTCACTGATAAGCGAATCATTGCGGTTGAACAAATCATTTAAACGGTTAATTCAAGGAATGAAACACGTCATTGCTCAGAGTCAGAGACGCAAAACTGTGTTTGGAATTATTTTTGTTGTCAAAATAGAGCAAAAACAGGCAATATGGTGTCCAAAACTTAAGTCTCTTAATTAACTTCTTGTTTTTTTAACTGTGTAAAAAGAAAAACTACAGGCCTATGTAATCATGGTGATTTTTTGAGAAAAACGGCATTCTTCATGTGATGTTGACTTACTATATTAAATTATATAAATATATACATTTTCTGCTTCTATATCTTCAATTTTGTGATCATTCTAAACGCATTTTAACAGACTGAATCACGCAGTTCAACGGCCCATTCACATATCGCGCCTAAAAACGCGTGGAAAACGTTTGTCGCTGCTAAGCAACCATCAGCTGCGCTCTCCGTTACACAAGAAGGACATTTCGTCACATGACCTGCGGTGCGCTTGCGGCATTCTGAAAAGTTGAGATGTTTTTATATCGATGCGGCGCGGACGCGCCTGGAAAAAACGAGCGCGTCACTTCCATTATGAGCGCGCATACCGCGCGTCTACATTTGAAATAACGAATTTGAGCGCGCAAAAGACGCGATATGTGAGCGGCCCCTAAATGCTCGCGCAGGCACTAGTCTAATCTACTAGATTTCACGGTACACTGTTTAGAGTGATTTGTTTGTTTTTTGGCAAAATACTGATAATGTCAAATCGCACATCGTTAAAACAACAATTATTATATTATCACAGATGATATTGCACACCCTGCACCACTGTCTTTTTGGCTCATTTGTGCAAAACCTTTTGTTAAACTGTCAAAGCTTCATTTTAACCACCAATGCAACGATGCAAGTATTTACCTTACGTTACCTCTACATGCTTGCGAAGGTCGATGTCGATATATTTATAAGCTGCTAGTTCGGTCTCCCGAGGCAAACACAGCTTACACTGCATAATAGAGCATGAATATATGGCCAGGGGTTCACTTCATTCCTTCAAGTTCAACTTCAGCAGAGTACGACGGGGTCTGGTTTTCAGCTGGGTCTGCAGCATAACGCCTGTCTTGTTCGTCTGCATCTTTCTTGTGATTTTAGCGCCAGTTTCTTCTTCTGCCCATTATTTACTGCTGTAGTTTCCACGGAGCGAATTTTTTTTTACTCAGTAACGCATGTGTTTTAAAATGTAGCGAAGTACAATACTTCACACAAAATATACTTAAGTAAAAGTAAAATTACAGATTAAAAAAATTACTTAAAAAAGTACAAGTACACAAAAAAGCTACTCAATTACAGTAACGCGAGTAAATGTAATTCGTTACTTTCCACCTCTGAATGCAAGTAATGAACATTATTGTAAAGTCGGTAACACTTTACAATAAGGTGTCAATTGTTAACATTTGTTAAAGGTGCCATAGAATGGAAAACTGTATTTACCTTGGTATAGTTGAATAATAAGTGTTCTTTACGTGGAAATGACATACAGTGAGCCTCAAACACCATTGTTTCCTCCTTTTTATGCAAGTATGTGAATAAAAAGACCACTGAAAAATAAAACTTAACACCGACTGTGACGTAACAGTCGGTATCACTAACAGTTACTAGGGATGAGCATTTTAAGCAAAAGTAATATTCGATAATCGCTGGGTATTATTCGATTACTATTCGAAAATCGCACCCCTCCCACGCATGCACACGCCCACGCGCACGCACGCACGCACGCACGCACCCACGCACGCACACACACACACACACACACAGAGAGAGAGGGGGAGAGAGACCATCCAGGCTTTCAATCTGTATGATAACAAACTGTTTAATTAGAGAATAGTCTATCTTAACCCAAGAAAATTAATGTTTGTAAAGTATGAGTGCTGAAACATATTAATATAACATAACCGACGGACGGCATTTATTAACAGAACAGTCCTCGATTATCAACTGCTCATAAGTCTAGGACATTTCTATTTGAAAAATGAGCATGAACATTCATATTATTAAAAAGAAAATCTTAAATCTGATTAATGCATCAATGAATATTAGACGTAAAACATATTGTGAACCGCCTGAATGACGGCACTTAACATGTGAACATTAATTTTAACGTCTGTCTTCATAACAATAACCTATTTCATATATATATATATATATATATATATATACACACACAGGTGCTGGTCATATGATTAGAATATCACCAAAAAGTTGATTTATTTCACTAATTCCATTCAAAAAGTGAAACTTTTATAATGTATACATTCATTCCACACAGACTGATATATTTCAAGTGTTTATTTCTTTTAATTTTGATGATTATAAGTGACTAATGAAAATCTCAAATTCAGTATCTCAGAAAATTTGAATATTACTTAAGACCAATACAAAGAAAGGATTTTTAGAAATCTTGGCCAACTGAAAAGTATGAACATGAAAAGTATGAGCATGTACAGCACTCAATACTTAGTTGGGGCTCCTTTTGCCTGAATTACTGCAGCAATGCGGTGTGGCATGGAGTCGGTCAGTCTGTGGCACTGCTCAGGTGTTATGAGAGCCCAGGTTGCTCTGATAGTGGCCTTCAGCTCTTCTGCATTGTTGGGTCTGGCATATCGCATCTTCCTCTTCACAATACCCCATAGATTTTCTATGGAGTTAAGGTCAGGCGAGTTTGCTGGCCAATTAAGAACAGGGATACCATGGTCCTTAAACCAGGTACTGGTAGCTTTGGCACTGTGTGCAGGTGCCAAGTCCTGTTGGAAAATGAAATCTGCATCTCCATAAAGTTGGTCAGCAGCAGGAAGCATGAAGTGCTCTAAAACTTCCTGGTATACGGCTGTGTTGACCTTAGACCTCAGAAAACACAGTGGACCAACACCAGCAGATGACATGGCACCCCAAACCATCACTGACTGTGGAAACTTTACACTGGACCTCAAGCAACGTGGATTCTGTGTCTCTCCTCTCTTCCTCCAGACTCTGGGACCCTGATTTCCAAAGGAAATGCAAAATTGACTTTCATCAGAGAACATAACTTTGGACTTTCACCACCTGTACTCTTGCGTTCATGGTATTTGTGACAATAAAGTGATTTGGTTTTAATTTGGTCTCGTCTTTTGTGCATGAGTTGTAGTGTAGGATGCTGGATAACAACTGCAAATTGTTCATGACATTTAAGAAGAAGATTGTGATGGGACATGGACAAGCAAGCAGGAGGAAGAAAACCAGGAGAGCTCTGATGATAAGGAAATTGGATGTGATTCTATGATGCTCAAAACAATTTACCATATATAATCAAATCATTTGGTTCAGTTCGGGACTTCAGAGCACAGAGCGCATGCGTGTGTATGTATATATATTGTATATGAGATATCAAAAGAGTCAAATATGTTTACTAAAGCATGTTTCAAAATATATTTAGATAAAGATATTTTCTGCCAATATATTTTTTAATATTTGTTTCTATTGTTTTTAAGTAAGCATTTAAAATATATTTAGCCCTCTACGTATTTCAATCCAAGAAAATAAATTGACATGTCCCATAACTTTATTTATTTTATTTATTTTTGTTAAATTTACAATATTCTCCATTCAATACAATGCCTAATTTTAATCACAATACAAAACTGTGTCTTTATAATACTTAGCTTTCACATTTGCTTCTTGTCTCAATGTAAAATAAGATTAGAAATATATCTCTTTTCTTGAAGTAAATACAGAACATAAACAAAGTTGTAGATACACTAAGTGGTTTAAGACAAGTCTTCATTTATAATTTCAGGAGGTCTTTCAGTTTCACTCGTGAAAGGGCTGATTAAACTTCAAAAAGAAATGATGTCATTGAATAAATATGAACGCTGCACGTGTCAAAGTCAAAACGCAGCGTGGGTGTTTATTTATCTCTGAAGGGAACCAACTGTCCTCAGAAATGTGTCATTGGCATTTTCATTTCATCTTGCCTATAATGCCTGATAAAACAGCGTTTATGAGCGCGGACCGTGCTGCTTTTGTGTACAGCTGTTCAGTTTGAGACTTCAGAGCGCAAAGCGCAAATCATTTGGTTCAGTTCGTGACTTCAGAGCGCAAAGCGCAAATCATTTGGTTCAGTTCAGGACTTCAGAGTGCAAAGCGCAAATCATTTGCATCAGTTCGGGACTTCAGAGCGCAAAGCGCAAATCATTTATTTCAGTTCGGGACTTCAGAGCGCAAAGCGCAAATCATTTGGTTTAGTTTGAGACTTCAGAGCGCAGAGCGCAAATCATTTGGTTCAGTTCGTGACTTCAGAGTGCAAAGCGCAAATCATTTGCATCAGTTCGGGACTTCAGAGTGCAAAGCGCAAATCATTTGGTTCAGTTTGAGTCTTCAGAGCGCAAAGCGCAAATCATTTGGTTCAGTTCGAGACTTCAGAGCGCAAAGCGCAAATCATTTGGTTTAGTTTGAGACTTCAGAGTGCAAAGCGCAAATCATTTGGTTCAGTTCGTGACTTCAGAGCGCAAAGCGCAAATCATTTGCATCAGTTCGGGACTTCAGAGCGCAAAGCGCAAATCATTTGCTTCAGTTTGAGACTTCAGAGCGCAAAGCGCAAATCATTTGGTTCAGTTTGAGTCTTCAGAGCGCAAAGCGCAAATCATTTGGTTCAGTTGAGACTTCAGAGCGCAAAGCGCAAATCATTTGCTTCAGTTTGAGACTTCAGAGTGCAAAGCGCAAATCATTTGGTTCAGTTTGAGACTTCAGAGCGCAAAGCGCAAATCATTTGGTTTAGTTTGAGACTTCAGAGCGCAAATCATTTGGTTCAGTTCGGGACTTCAGAGCGCAAAGCGCAAATCATTTATTTCAGTTCGGGACTTCAGAGCGCAAAGCGCAAATCATTTACATCAGTTTGAGACTTCAGAGCGCAGAGCGCAAATCATTTATTTCAGTTCAGGACTTCAGAGCGCAGAGCGCAAATCATTTATTTCAGTTCAGGACTTCAGAGCGCAAAGCGCAAATCATTTGCATCAGTTTGAGACTTCAGAGCGCAAAGCGCAAATCATTTGCATCAGTTCGGGACTTCAGAGCGCAAAGCGCAAATCATTTACATCAGTTTGAGACTTCAGAGCGCAAAGCGCATGTGTGTGTATGTATATATATTGTATATGAGATATCAAAAGGGTCAAATGTGTTTACTAAAACATGTTTCAAAATATATTTAGATAAAGATATTTTCTGCCAATATATTTTTTAATATTTGTTTGCTATTGTTTTTAAGTAAGCATTTAAAATATATATTCAGCCCTCTACGTATTTCAATCCAAGAAAATAAATTGACATGTCACATAACTTTATTTATTGTATTTATTTTTGTTAAATTTACAATATTCTCCATTCGATACAATGCCTAATTTTAATCACAATACAAAACTGTATCTTTATAATACTTAGCATTCACATTTGCTTCTTGTCTCAATGTAAAAAAAGATTAGAAATATATCTCTTTTCTTGAAGTAAATACAGAACATAAACAAAGTTGTAGATACACTAAGTTGTTTAAGACAAGTCTTCAGTTATAATTTCAGGAGGTCTTTCAGTTTCACTCGTGATTAAACTTCAAAAAGAAATGATGTCATTGAATAAATATGAACGCTGCACGTGTCAAAGTCAAAACGCAGCGCGGGTGTTTATGTATCTCTGAAGGGAACCAACTGTCCTCAGAAATGTGTCATTGGCATTTTCATTTCATCTTGCCTATAATGCCTGATAAAACAGCGTTTATGAGCGCGGGGTGCTGCTTTTGTGTACAGCTGTTCAGTTCGGGACTTCAGAGCGCAAAGCGCAAATCATTTGCTTCAGTTTGAGACTTCAGAGCGCAAAGCGCAAATCATTTGGTTCAGTTCGTGACTTCAGAGCGCAAAGCGCAAATCATTTGGTTCAGTTTGAGACTTCAGAGCGCAGAGCGCAAATCATTTGCTTCAGTTTGAGACTTCAGAGCGCAAAGCGCAAATCATTTGCTTCAGTTTGAGACTTCAGAGTGCAAAGCGCAAATCATTTGGTTCAGTTCGAGACTTCAGAGCGCAAAGCGCAAATCATTTGCTTCAGTTTGAGACTTCAGAGTGCAAAGCGCAAATCATTTGGTTCAGTTTGAGTCTTCAGAGCGCAAAGCGCAAATCATTTGGTTCAGTTGAGACTTCAGAGCGCAAAGCGCAAATCATTTGGTTCAGTTCGAGACTTCAGAGCGCAAAGCGCAAATCATTTGCATCAGTTCGGGACTTCAGAGCGCAAAGCGCAAATCATTTGGTTTAGTTTGAGACTTCAGAGCGCAAAGCGCAAATCATTTGCATCAGTTCGGGACTTCAGAGCGCAAAGCGCAAATCATTTGGTTTAGTTTGAGACTTCAGAGCGCAAAGCGCAAATCATTTGCTTCAGTTTGAGACTTCAGAGTGCAAAGCGCAAATCATTTGGTTCAGTTCGAGACTTCAGAGCGCAAAGCGCAAATCATTTGGTTTAGTTTGAGACTTCAGAGCGCAAAGCGCAAATCATTTGCATCAGTTCGGGACTTCAGAGCGCAAAGCGCAAATCATTTGGTTCAGTTCGTGACTTCAGAGCGCAAAGCGCAAATCATTTACATCAGTTCGTGACTTCAGAGCGCAAAGCGCAAATCATTTACATCAGTTCGTGACTTCAGAGCGCAAAGCGCAAATCATTTACATCAGTTCGTGACTTCAGAGCGCAAAGCGCAAATCATTTACATCAGTTCGGGACTTCAGAGCGCAAAGCGCAAATCATTTACATCAGTTCGGGACTTCAGAGCGCAAAGCGCAAATCATTTACATCAGTTCGTGACTTCAGAGCGCAAAGCGCAAATCATTTACATCAGTTCGTGACTTCAGAGCGCAAAGCGCAAATCATTTACATCAGTTCGTGACTTCAGAGCGCAAAGCGCAAATCATTTACATCAGTTCGGGACTTCAGAGCGCAAAGCGCAAATCATTTACATCAGTTCGGGACTTCAGAGCGCAAAGCGCAAATCATTTACATCAGTTCGTGACTTCAGAGCGCAAAGCGCAAATCATTTACATCAGTTCGTGACTTCAGAGCGCAAAGCGCAAATCATTTACATCAGTTCGTGACTTCAGAGCGCAAAGCGCAAATCATTTACATCAGTTCGTGACTTCAGAGCGCAAAGCGCAAATCATTTACATCAGTTCGTGACTTCAGAGCGCAAAGCGCAAATCATTTACATCAGTTCGTGACTTCAGAGCGCAAAGCGCAAATCATTTACATCAGTTCGTGACTTCAGAGCGCAAAGCGCAAATCATTTACATCAGTTCGTGACTTCAGAGCGCAAAGCGCAAATCATTTACATCAGTTCGGGACTTCAGAGCGCAAAGCGCATGCGTGTGTATGTATATATTGTATATGAGATATCAAAAGGGTCAAATGTGTTTACTAAAACATGTTTCAAAATATATTTAGATAAAGATATTTTCTGCCAATATATTTTTTAATATTTGTTTGCTATTGTTTTTAAGTAAGCATTTAAAAATATATTTAGCCCTCTACGTATTTCAATCCAAGAAAATAAATTGACATGTCACATAACTTTATTTATTGTATTTATTTTTGTTAAATTTACAATATTCTCCATTCGATACAATGCCTAATTTTAATCACAATACAAAACTGTATCTTTATAATACTTAGCATTCACATTTGCTTCTTGTCTCAATGTAAAAAAAGATTAGAAATATATCTCTTTTCTTGAAGTAAATACAGAACATAAACAAAGTTGTAGATACACTAAGTGGTTTAAGACAAGTCTTCAGTTATAATTTCAGGAGGTCTTTCAGTTTCACTCGTGATTAAACTTCAAAAAGAAATGATGTCATTGAATAAATATGAACGCTGCACGTGTCAAAGTCAAAACGCAGCGTGGGTGTTTATTTATCTCTGAAGGGAACCAACTGTCCTCAGAAATGTGTCATTGGCATTTTCATTTCATCTTGCCTATAATGCCTGATAAAACAGCGTTTATGAGCGCGGACCGTGCTGCTTTTGTGTACAGCTGTTCAGTTTGAGACTTCAGAGCGCAAAGCGAGAATCATTTGGTTCAGTTTGAGACCTGGTTTCACATGTTTTAACATACCTGGCAATAAAGCTCCTTCTGATTATTACTAATCATTTCATGAACAAACAACAGTGGATTGTTGTTAGCTGGAGGTGATTGCACATGTAGTCAGTCAGATGAAGGTGTGTTTGGTTTGTTACCCGTGAATCGGCCACTTTGCTCAATCCCAGCTCCTGAATGAGTCTCTCAATCTTCTCATCTTTTTCTCTCTGACGGATTGACTTCAGGAGCCGTAAAGCTGCTGAGAAACGCAGATCCTCACGAACAGTCAGCGTCCCCATGACGTCATCCTGCAAAAAACACAAGACTTTCAGGATGTTTCATGTGTTTAACCCATGACAGAGCCCTTTCTGAACACGCCCTTAATGAAGCAGAGTGTATCAGGACACAGCTGGTGTGATTTGAGATTCGATTAAACAATCACTGGAGGAATTCAGACTCCTGAAGTAAACACAAGACCAACTCTATTAAACTCTATTTATGGAAGGAAAACAAACTAAACTACTGAACGGTTTCAGTCCATCTCTTCTAATCTTAGTCAGAAAACCCCAAATGCCCTTAGTCATGATATGAATTACAGAATAACGAGTTCAGCGTCCTGTTTTAAATGCAGAAGTCAGTTGTTAGAGTCAAATGTGACGCCTAAGTTCAGTGTAAGTTCAGCATTTGTGCTCCAGACCCGAGTAATTCCTCACGTCATTGAGGAGAATGTGCTGCTACTTTACTAAGAAAGGAAACGTAGTAAATGAGTGTTTGTGTGGTTTATAACTGCACTACGTATCCAGACAGACATTTGTAGTTTGGAGGTTGTGGAGCTCCGTTTATAAGAACTTCTCCTGAAAGACCAGCAGGATCCTTACAAGCGGCCAGAACGGCCAGAAACCTTCAGAAAAACACTTATTTAATTTAGTCATTTAGCTGAAGCTTTTATCCAAAGCGACTTACAAATGAGGACATTATAGAAGCAATCAAAACCAACAAAAGATTAACAACATGCAAGTGTTATTACAAGTCCTGGTTAGCTTAAAGCAGTAAACGTAGGAAGGTTTTATACTCTATATAGAGTATCAGATTCAGCACAGTATGAAAATTCTTGCCCAGTCATGTTTGTTTATTCAGTGAGACATGTCGAGACAAGAGGAGCTTTCCCTCACATTTTTAACATATCAGATAAAAGTCCTCGTGTCTGTTTTATTGAAAAACACAAGCAACACTTTATTGACACTTTTATTTACGGAAGCCACAAAGATGAAAAAATAAAATAATTGCGTTATTTTATCACAATTGTTTTTTGCAATGGTGAATTCATATCTCATTGTATATTGTGCAATTACTTGTTATATACTTGGAGTTAAATTTTCACCAGGAAATTCAAATATAATTATAATAATGTACAATATATCATGATTAATGGAATTATATTGTATTCTGAATTTATATCTTGCAATTCTGAGTTTTTAATCCCTGATCTGAGATCAAATTTCAGACTCCTAGAATTTTTAGGAACAGACCTTCAACCTTTTCTGATCTGAGTTGATCTTTTCCAATTATTCAGATGTGGTTTACATTCAAGAGTTAATCAAAATTGGTCTGTTTAAGTATATATCTGTTATCAAATGATTTGCGCTGCGCGCTCCCGAAGTTCAGAACTTAATTAAATGATTTGCGCTGCGCGCTCCCGATGTTCAGATCTTAATTAAATGATTTGCGCTGCGCGCTCCCGAAGTTCAGACCTTAATTAAATGATTTGCGCTGCGCGCTCCCGATGTTCAGACATTAATCAAATGATTTGCGCTGCGCGCTCCCGAAGTTCAGATCTTAATCAAATGATTTGCGCTCCCGAGGTTCAGACCTTAATCAAACGATTTGCGCTGCGCGCTCCCGATGTTCAGACATTAATCAAATGATTTGCGCTGCGCGCTCCCGATGTTCAGACCTTAATCAAATTATTTGCGCTGCGCGCTCCCGATGTTCAGACATTAATCAAATGATTTGCGCTGCGCGCTCCCGAGGTTCAGACCTTCATCAAATGATTTGCGCTGCGCGCTCCCGATGTTCAGACCTTAGTCAAATGATTTGCGCTGCGCGCTCCCGATGTTCAGATCTTAATCAAATGATTTGCGCTGCGCGCTCCCGATGTTCAGACCTTAATCAAATGATTTGCGCTGCGCGCTCCCGATGTTCAGATCTTAATCAAATGATTTGCGCTGCGCGCTCCTGAAGTTCCCGAACAAAATATAATCAACCTTATTGTCGAACAGAACAAATATTTTAATTAATATTAAAATAAAATGTATTTAAAAAAATAAATCAACTGTCAAATACAGAACAAATATTTCAATTATTGTTAAATTAACTATTTGTTTTAAAGAATCATTGTAAAATGCAGAACAAATTCTCAAATATTTATATTATCATTAAAATAATATATATGTATTTAAATATACTTTATTGTCAAACACAGAACAAATGTTAAAATAGTTATTCTTAAAATAATATTTAAAATATCAACTTGATCATTATACAGAATAAATATTTAAATAATTTAAATAATATATTTAAACAAATCTAATTTGTCAAAAACAGAACAAATATTTCAATATTTAATTATAATTATAATTTATAATTTAATAATTATTAAATACATATGTATTTAAAAAAAACTGTCAAATGCAGACAAAATTATTAAAATAATAAAATATTATTAAAATAATAAAATATAAAAATAATACAAATATATATAAAAAAAAATCAACTTTGCATAAAAAATATATATATAATACATTATTTTTAAAATAATAGCACATTTATGCAGAAGCCTTTAGAAATTAAAAACACGTTCGGTGTGTCCATATGCTAGACGAAGTTAATGAGATAATAATGAGTAATTTGACCCGTTCTTCTATAAAGGCGAAGGCGGCAACAGCAACCGCTTCGAAAGCGATAAAGACTGTGCTCAACAACATTTTTGGGGTAAAACACTTTTTTCATTCAAGAGTTAATCAAAATTGGTCTGTTTAAGTATATATCTGTTATCAAATGATTTGCGCTGCGCGCTCCCGATGTTCAGACCTTAATCAAATGATTTGATGGGTTTAACCAACATCAGTAATTATTATGGAGTCAATAGATATTTTCTTGTTTTACAGCCAAAATGAAAGATCAAAAACACAAAGAAAATCAATCACAGCAAGTCAGTCAAACCAGTCTTGTTGGGCACGAGGAAGGAATGGGGTCTTCTTGTGCCCAAACAGAAAAGACAGAGAGCTAAACATTTGCACATTTCCATTGGTATGTCTGTATTCAAGAAATGCAGTTAATGTTGTACAATATTTGACGTTTATCTCTCAAAGGACTCTTCAAGTCAGCAGTTATAATTTTTCACATATACATCTTTTCATAGCTGCTGGAATGATTAAATCAGCTGTGCATCATTTCTGGAATTTGGGAAGAAAATGACTGAATATGCGGAGTACTGACACTCGCACCTGTATTCACCAACACTATTTCTCTAGAGTTATTGTTGGCATATTGTTTTGTCTGTTTGTTTGAAGGAGGATGAAGCCAGTTGATGAATGGCCACCAAGTGCTGCACTCCTGTCTGAACCCATCAGATATCTGCTGTGAAGACTGCATTCATGAACAGCTCTACAGCGACAGCTCAGATATTACGGCCTGTAGAAGAAACTTCACATCTGAACAACTGGAAGGTAGTGGTGAAGGGATTCTTTTGGCCCATACCTCCAAAAACATTCAACAGGAATCAATGGTAAGTCCAGTGCAACAGTTATAAATAATATTATATATCGTTTATTGATTTACAACACCCTGAATTATTTTGTCCCTCCAGGACATTTACACCAGGTGGTGTGTGAGGAAAGCACAGAGGACTATCCGAGACTCCAGCCATCCGAACCATGGACTGCTTACACTGTTACCATAAGCAGAACACGCACCAGCAGATAAGACAAGTTCTTTCCACAGGCAATCAGACTGAACTGAACTCGTACCAGTAACACCACACAGGCACCGCACCAACCCCATATATACTGCACTCTGTCACTTACACTGACTGGACTCACTATCATTCTGCAGCCTGACATTCTGTTTGCACTGATTCATACGGTACTGCACTGCAAAGGTATATGTGTACTAGGGCTGCACCATATATTGCATGCGATTGTCATACGCATCTCGTCAGTAAAGCCGGTGTTCTGTCGATTTGTCCTACCCTGTCAGATTTTCCTACCTCTCATTAAAACAGTGGGTAGTACAATTCGACAACGAAAAATACTACCTGTTAAATTATGTTTTATTAATTTGTACACCTACCACAACCCTAAACTTACCCTTACAGTAATGCACATACAGTAAGTACGTGTTATATTCGCAGATGTGGATAGAAGGGATACATCTAGTACCGGAAACCAACAATAAATATTTGTACTACCTGTTAGATTGTGTTTTTCTAACGTCTACACCAACCCCAACCCTTAATCTACCCTTACAGTAATTCAGATACATGAAATATTGTTGTTCAGCGTGAGAAAAAGGATGCAATATTGATGCGCGCATGCGCAATAAGCCGAGGTAGGAAAATCTGACGTGTGGATAAAATGTCAGGACAACTGTTCTGTGATGATTAATAAATCTCCATCTCCTCTTTTCAAATGGAGCGGTATTTAATACACAGAGCTGTAGTTCACAGACAAGCTACGCAATATCACGTTCAATATCGCAGAGGTGATGGAGATGTATTAATCATCACAGAACCGGCTTTACTGACGATGCGCATGACAATCTCTATATATGATATACATGTGTTGCATATATATTCAATATTTGTCATCCATACTGTCATGCTGCTGAGTTTGCACAAAAGACTTTCACCACCTGTACTCTTGCGTTCATGGTATTGTGACAATAAAGTGATTTGGTTTTAATTTGGTCTCGTCTTTTGTGCATGAGTTGTAGTGTAGGATGCTGGATAACAACTGCAAATTGTTCATGACATTTAAGAAGACGATTGTGATGGGGACATGGACAAGCAAGCAGGAGGAAGAAAACCAGGAGAGCTCTGATGATGAGGAAACTGAATGTGATTCTATGATGCTCCAGACATTTTACCATATATATACATTTGGGTTGTGACCTGAATAATACAATATGGTTTTAACAACCCATTTTTATTTGTCTTGAATATGTTTTGTCGTAATAGATTTGGTTAAGTTCAGGACTTCAGAGCGCAGAGCGCATGTGTGTGTATGTATATATTGTATATGAGATATCAAAAGGGTCAAATATGTTTACTAAAACATGTTTCAAAATATATTTAGATAAAGATATTTTCTGCCAATATATTTTTTTAATATTTCTTTGCTATTGTTTTTAAGTAAGCATTTACACATATATTTAGCCCTCTGCGTATTTCAATCCAAGAAAATAAATTGACGTCACATAACTTTATTTATTTTTGTTAAATTTACAATATTCTCCATTCAATACAATGCCTAATTTTTATCACAATACAAAACTGTCTCTTTATAATACTTAGCATTCACATTTGCTTCTTGTCTCAATGTAAAATAAGATTAGAAATATATCTCTTTTCTTGAAGTAAATACAGAACATAAACAAAGTTGTAAATACACTAAGTGGTTTAAGACAAGTCTTCATTTATAATTTCAGGAGGTCTTTCAGTTTCACTCGTGATTAAACTTCAAAAAGAAATGATGTCATTGAATAAATATGAACGCTGCACGTGTCAAAGTCAAAACGCAGCGCGGGTGTTTATGTATCTCTGAAGGGAACCAACTGTCCTCAGAAATGTGTCATTGGCATTTTCATGTCATCTTGCCTATAATGCCTGATAAAACAGCGTTTATGAGCGCGGGGTGCTGCTTTTGGGTACAGCTGTTATCGGGGAATCCGTTATATTAAGCGCCACTTCGTGCCAGAGAATCAATTTGAATGAAAGAAGCTAATGTTTCTACAAAAATTATAAACAAGACCATAATATTTATACATTTTAAATTAATATAATAATTTATGTTTAACTTATCCCTTTTCATAAAAATGGTTTAAAGGCTGAAATGCCATTTTAAGATTGTTGTTTTTGTGAAAACCTGTATCTGAACTGTAAATCATGTCATTTATGGCTTAATATGAGACTATAGACATTGTCCAACTCCCCCCCCCCCCACTCACACACTCATACAGTGTTGATTTGACCTGTGCGCCTCTTAAAAAGGGTCATAAATTGCCTTAAATTGATTAAAATAAATTCTGCCGATACCCTGTAAATAATTTAATTAACTCCCTTCCTCGATATATGTGTATTGAAAAAGTATTTGATTGACATCTAGACAACTCTCTGATTATATATGTGTGTGTGTGTGTGTATATATATATATATATATATGTGTGTGTGTGTGTGTGTATATATATATATGTGTGTGTGTGTGTGTGTGTGTGTATATATATATATGTGTGTGTGTGTGTGTGTGTGTGTGTGTGTGTGTGTGTGTGTGTGTGTGTGTGTGTGTGTGTGTGTGTGTTCTTTTTATTTAGACTAGTTAAATACATTTTCGGGATACCAAAATCTGAAACCAGGGAATTTGAAATTTTGCAAGCCCTTGTACTGTGAATTAACATGTACATTAACATATTTTTAATGTTAGTTTTACCCAACATTACAAAAATATTAATAAATAATTAAAAAACATAATGTTCCTTTTTAGTTCATGTTAGTTAATGCATTAATTAATGTTAACCAGATATAACTTAATGTAAATTGCAGCTAACACTATTTATTATCTAAAACAATTTTTTACAAATATTTTAATAATTTGCTTCAGTTCGAGACTTCAGAGCGCAAAGCGCAAATCATTTGCATCAGTTCGGGACTTCAGAGCGCAAAGCGCAAATCATTTGGTTCAGTTTGAGACTTCAGAGCGCAAAGCGCAAATAATTTGGTTCAGTTGAGACTTCAGAGCGCAAAGCGCAAATCATTTGGTTCAGTTGAGACTTCAGAGCGCAAAGCGCAAATCATTTGGTTCAGTTGAGACTTCAGAGCGCAAAGCGCAAATCATTTGGTTCAGTTGAGACTTCAGAGCGCAAAGCGCAAGTCATTTAATTCAATTTGAGACTTCAGAGCGCAAAGCGCAAGTCATTTAATTCAGTTTGAGACTTCAGAGCGCAGAGCGCAAATCATTTGGTTCAGTTGAGACTTCAGAGCGCAAAGCGCAAATCATTTGGTTCAGTTGAGACTTCAGAGCGCAAAGCGCAAATCATTTGGTTCAGTTGAGACTTCAGAGCGCAAAGCGCAAATCATTTGCGTCAGTTACCGCAGTAAAGATAGTTTGCGGTTCGATATTCAGATTTGTTTTGGCTATAAATACGCAGTGCACTGTCATAGACATGCAAATAATACTGAATGACATTCTCCATGATTTGTGAATTCATATGACAGTGTCCTCCGGGCCGAAATCAGTTTTTTTTTTCGTAGGTACCCTTAATTTTATAATGGCTATAGCTCAAAAAATTGGACACTTGGAAGACTGAAACCAGTGTCATCTTCTCCAGCTTGATCTGTGAATTTTTTCACAGAAAAGCTTTTGTCCACAGACCCCTTGGTAAGTCCGATATAAGGAAAGTGAAAATAGGCATTATTCAAGTTTAAACGTCTACTGCCAATAAACACGCAGACGGCTGGAATAAAAAAAAATATTGTTTTTAGCTCGAGTTCGATTTGTGAAAACTTTCACAATTGCATTTTATCGCGTGGCAGTGTTTCTCTTTTGCTCTGGCCCATTTTCTTATATAGCAATTTGTCTGTTTAAATTTTTTGTATGTTTTGTAAAATATATTTAAAATATACAAATATTTTCAAAGATATGCAAATTTGGGTCAGCTGACCCTTCTCTGAGTCATGAACATCACTATTCTGATCAGTGAAAACTTTCACAGTTCAGTATGGGTCAGCTGACCCTTCCTTGGGTCACTAACATCACTATTCTGATCTGTGAAAACTTTCAGAGGTAAGTACGGGTCAGCTGACCCTTCCCTGGGTCACTAACATTACTATACTGATCTGTGAAAACTTTCACAGTTCAGTACGGGTCAGCTGACCCTACCCTGGGTCACTAACATCACTATTCTGATCTGTGAAAACTTTCACAGTTCAGTACGGGTCAGCTGACCCTTCCCTGGGTCACTAACATCACTATTCTGATCTGTGAAAACTTTCAGAGGTAAGTACGGGTCAGCTGACCCTACCCTGGGTCACTAACATCACTATTTTGATCTGTGAAAACTTTCACAGTTCAGTACGGGTCAGCTGACCCTTCCCTGAGTCACTAACATCACTATTCTGATCTGTGAAAACGTTCACAGTTCAGTAAAGCTCAGCTGACCCTTCCCTGGGTCACTAACATCACTATTTTGATCTGTGAAAACTTTCACAGTTCAGTACGGGTCAGCTGACCCTTCCCTGGGTCACTAACATCACTATTCTGATCTGTGAAAACTTTCACAGTTCAGTACGGGTCAGCTGACCCTTCCCTGGGTCACTAACATCACCATTTTGATCTGTGAAAACTTTCACAGTTCAGTACGGGTCAGCTGACCCTACCCTGGGTCACTAACATCACTATTTTGATCTGTGAAAACTTTCACAGTTCAGTACGGGACAGCTGACCCTACCCTGGGTCACTAACATCACTATTTTGATCTGTGAAAACTTTCACAGTTCAGTACGGGTCAGCTGACCCTTCCCTGAGTCACTAACATCACTATTCTGATCTGTGAAAACTTTCACAGTTCAGTAAAACTCAGCTGACCCTTCCCTGGGTCACTAACATCACTATTTTGATCAGCGAAAACTTTCACAGTTCAGTACGGGTCAGCTGACCCTTCCCTGAGTCACTAACATCACTATTCTGATCTGCGAAAACTTTCACAGTTCAGTACGGGTCAGCTGACCCTACCCTGGGTCACTAACATCACTATTCTGATCTGTGAAAACTTTCACAGTTCAGTACGGGTCAGCTGACCCTACCCTGGGTCACTAACATCACTATTCTGATCTGTGAAAACTTTCACAGTTCAGTACGGGTCAGCTGACCCTTCCCTGGGTCACTAACATTACTATTCTGATCTGTGAAAACTTTCAGAGGTAAGTACGGGACAGCTGACCCTTCCCTGGGTCACTAACATCACTATTCTGATCTGCGAAAACTTTCACAGTTCAGTACGGGTCAGCTGACCCTACCCTGGGTCACTAACATCACTATTCTGATCTGTGAAAACTTTCACAGTTCAGTACGGGTCAGCTGACCCTTCCCTGGGTCACTAACATCACTATTCTGATCTGTGAAAACTTTCACAGTTCAGTACGGGTCAGCTGACCCTACCCTGGGTCACTAACATCACTATTCTGATCTGTGAAAACTTTCACAGTTCAGTACGGGTCAGCTGACCCTTCCCTGGGTCACTAACATTACTATTCTGATCTGTGAAAACTTTCAGAGGTAAGTACGGGACAGCTGACCCTTCCCTGGGTCACTAACATCACTATTCTGATCTGTGAAAACTTTCAGAGGTAAGTACGGGTCAGCTGACCCTACCCTGGGTCACTAACATCACTATTCAGATCTGTGAAAACTTTCAGAGGTAAGTACGGGTCAGCTGACCCTTCCCTGGGTCACTAACATCATTCCACATGGCAATTTGTATCCCTGGTTTTGGCTTCTACCGTTGGTTCAGGTGGTTTTGTTGAGTCAGTGGCATACTTTGACATGTTTCCACTGTTTTTCCACATGTTTCACATGTTTCCACACTGATAGTCCTCTCTTCTTTTTCCAATACATTCATGGACTCCTTTGTGACTTTGAGAAACTCCAAGGTGAATTGCGAGCGTCCAATTATTGTGTTTTTGGACATTTGAATATCATCTTCTGCAGGGATAGGCTAGTGACAATGCCCTAGAATTTTTGAGATACCCCTACCGGAGGTAGAACTAAACCCAACAATGTTTTTCCTCATCTCTAAGGTCTCCCATATATGAAATGGATTCTTGGCTCAAAATATTTTACTGCTAAGATTGTTAAATTAACAGATATTGTTATACACCCCAAAACCAAAAAAGGACTAAAATATAGCCTGTCCGTATGGGAGTTAAGGCATATAAACTAGTGCAGATCAATCACACAAGCTCTGAGAGCTTTGAAACTTGACATGTTTGTAGTCAGGAAGTTGCTTTACCTATTAGAAAAGACTGGATGTGAATATCTTGATGTATGGAATAAATAGAGACATATAAACACACACCAACAATAATCGGACATACACAAATTGAATATCTATGCAGAATGTTTTCATTTACTTTGTGGTTGCTTTGCCAGTGATTATCATAGAAACATATATGATGGCTTGTTGGAAAGGTGGGGTTGTGCTGAATCCTGCAATACCAAATATGTAAATATAGCATGACAAATCAGAGTGTTCTGTCACTCAATGTATGAGGTGTCTAAAATGAAAGAAAACGGTACACTGACATAATAGTCTCATTTAAGATTTATGATACATTTAATAATGATACATTTCATAAGGCACAGTATACTATACAATTCAAATGAAACACAGATCAAATTGAATCATGTTAACATTGGAATGGAACACATTTATTAAAATATGTATATCCACTTGAATTTTGTTTTGGTCAAGTCATTACTGAATAATAGAAGATAATATTGTTAGCTTTTTTTTCTGTCCAGGCCAGCAGTGGGCAGTAGAGCCTAAACTGCTTACTTCACCCCATTGGTGTGATCTCTGATTAGATAAGAATAAGATATTAGTGTTAGGCTAATGGTTGGATCCAGCTGTAGCTAGCTACTTGATTGTTTTTATTGATATCGTCCTAACCAGACAGGTAAATAATTACAAATGTTATGTCATATGAAAAGGCTGACCTAGCCTAATACAAGTAGCTAAATAGCTAGTTGTAGAAACTACTTAGCCTAGCTAAGAAATTACTTAGCCCTCTGACTAATGTTGCATGTGTAATTCAACTTGATTTGCATTTCAATAAAAATTCTGAAATGTATATAATTTTTCCTTTTCACTAGTCTCTTGAATTATGGAGAATGTCTTACAGACATTGGATCCAAAGCTTTGTATAATTTGTGGGAAACATTTTGAAAAGGGCAAGAAAAAAGATCCCTATGTCCAAAACCCCACAGTAGAAGGCCTCCAACACATACTTACCCTTGCTCAGCAGAGAGATGATGATTTCCATAAAACTCTGGCTCCATATACAGATGACATACTTTCCTCCAAAATCAAAGTTTCATAGAGCGAATTACTGCAGTAAGACAAAAATCAGTGAGCAGCAGCAAGTTGCAAATGTTGAGAGTGAGAGCACATCTGCACCAAGAAGGCTGAGTAGGGCTGATACAACATCATTTAAAATACGGAGAGATTGTTTCATTTGTGGGAAGACCAGCTCTAGACCAGAACCTCTGACAGCCATTTCGACTGGTACAGGCGCAAGTACCAGAGACAAGGTCCTTCGGGCAGCTTCTGAAAGGCTTGATGAAGAAGTACATCTTCGAATTCTTTCATGCCCAGATCTCTTTGCATATGATGCCAGATACCATAAAATGTGCCTTGCACACTACATCTCTGAACGAAATATAGCAGCTGCCAGACGAAGAAAAGAATCAGAAAAGCAGACCAATGTCTATGACAAAGCGTTTATTAAGCTCACTGAAGACATTGATAAAACAGTATTGTCCAAATATATGAAAGTGAGGACTCTCAACTCTTTGACTGATAGCTATGACAACATACTAAAGACCATTGCTGAGGAAGGTGTGTCAATAGTTCAACACAAGAAATATAGATCCTGGAAACTAAAGGAAAAGCTGATACAGCATTACAAAGACAGGCTTGTATTTGTTCCACGTCCAGGACAGTCAGATCTGATCTGCTCAGATAGTATGACCATAGGTTGTGCACTGAGGGAAGCTGCTAAACTCACAGAAATAACAGTAGACTGTGAGACAACATTTCCACAGACAAGTCAGAGTCTTTCCGAAATCCAAATATTACACAGGGCTGCAGACATATTGAGGAAAAGCATGGAGCAGGTAGAGCATGACAGTCAATCATATGTCAGCAGTGATCGTCTATCACGTCTCCAATGCAGCAAGTATGTACCCAACATCCTGTATGACTTTCTCAACTGGTGTGTTGATTCACATGCCCACAGAGATTACCAAACATGTGATGATGACCCAGCTTCAAAGGAGAATCTGTGTGTTATCGCAATCTGTCATGATCTCATTGGACAGAGCTGTCACATCCATACGCCAATCACGCTGGGACTTGCCATTTTGATACATCATGAGTTTGGTAGTAAGACACTCATCAATGAGCTCAGTGCAATGGGCCACTGTGTTTCCTATGCAGAGGTTAGGCACTTCCTCACATCTGTGGCAGCAGACCAAATATCAAGGACAGAGAGTGGTGTCTACATCCCAACTGGCCTCACTGGAGTCGCTGAACATGGAATTGTTGATGCAGCCATCGACAACTTTGACCAAAATGAAGACACCCTGGATGGGAAGCGTACAACTCATGCTATGGCGTCTGTTGTGTTCCGAAGAGGCCAAGTCTCCACAGTAGATAAATGCCTAGCACGGGTTCCACAAAGGTCCCTCACCACCTTAAACACGTTTGATATGAATGGAGATAAACTTTACAGGTACATTTGGTCCATTCTTTTTCTCTGAAATCAATTTTTATGTTGTTTTTGTTTTCATGTTATGGTATTCGCTTAGTCACATGAACTGCTAAAGATAAATACAAATTAATGTTCAAAATGAATGTATGTTGTGAGGTTTTAAAGTGATTTGATATTCAATGCATATGATCATAAGCTTATCCTCTCATTTCAATTGTGATTACAGATACATAAAATCTACAAAGCGACCCGAACCACCTGAACTTGCCCAGCCTGAGTTACTGCACACAAATACAACAATCTCTAAAGCAGCTGAAGACAGAGATCTGGTATGGAAGCTGTCCCGAAATGTAATTGAGAATCAGCAGCATGTCCCTGCTTGGTCTGCATTTAATGCCTTCACGTCAGACACTACTTGTTCAGTAGCCAGTGTACTCTACCTGCCCTTCATAAGAGAATCACCCTCAGAATTGTCCACCATCTACACATCTATGATTACGACTTGTACAGCTTGCTGCAGAACTGGGACAGCACCATATCCTTGTGACAGCAGACCTTGCTATTTATAGTAAAGCACAACAGATCTTGTGGAGCAAACCATTGCCCTTACAAGGAAAGATCACAATGAGATTGGGAGGTATGCATATCACGATGGCTTACCTAGCAAGCATCGGAAAGCTCTATGGCGATGGTGGACTCTTTGACATACTAACTGAGTCAGATGTGTATGCAGAGGGAACAGCTCGACAGTTGCTTCAAGGGAAACAGCTGGCAAGAGGAGTAAGAAGCATAAAGCTAGCATCTGAGGCTCTGTTCAGGCTCTTCTGGCAATCCATGCAATCATGGCTTGAAAAACAAGGCCTATGTGCAACGAATGAAGCACAAGAGCAAATCCTACGAGATGTACAGCATGCATTTCATGGTAATGACAAGGCCACTGCTCAACAGCTCATCAGTGAGGTGGAGACTGAACTTCCTGAGATCCAGAAGATAATCCAGATGTTCATAAATGAGGGAGTTAAGCAATCAGCAACCTTTGGATACTGGTTAATGTTCCTCAATGGTGCTGATCTATTGCTAAGGATTCTTCGTTCGGAGCGTGAAGCTGACTTTCAACTTCACCTGAATTGCATGTGTGAAGTGATGCCTTGGTTCAGGGCTGCTGGCAGGACCAATTATGGCAAGTACATGCCAGTCTATGTTGCAGAAATGAAAGCACTTGAACATGAACAACCAGAAGCATACACATTCATGCAGCAAGGTGGGTTTGTTGTTCGCCGGTCTGAGCATCGAAGCTTCAACTGTGTGGCTACTGATCAGGCACTGGAGCAAACCATTAATCGAGAAGGCAAGAGTCAGGGTGGAGTTGTTGGCTTCACATTACGAAAAGGAGCTCTCACAAGATGGTTGATGACAAGACATGTGACGACAGCATATGTGGATGCCATGAAAGAGCTTTGTGACACTGATGATCAGAGCCCTAAAGCACACAAGGAGCATGGAGCATCCAGAATGGACAGAGACGAAAGACACATACAGAAGATAATGGAAGCTGTTGAGCAGAGGCAGAATCCCTTTGATCTTGATAGGAGGAACTAATCAACATTGCAAGTGGTCAGGTTGCATCTGAGAAAGTTGCAAAAGACCTCTCAAGCTTCCTCCAAGATGGTGCGAAGCAGAATGCCATCTTTATTGAACAACGTCTGGCAAAATCAAAAAGAACAAAGAGCTTCTGGGAGCCAGAGAAAAGAAACCAGTGTGCAACCTTCAAGGACATGAAAACATCAGTTGGAGTCAGCATATCTAGAAAGCTTCACATGGATTCAGACGTGCTCTTTCGAAGATTACTGGCTGTCTCCAAGCAAAGAGAGGTGTCCATGGAGACTGTGATGTCTCACGAACTCGCATCTGTCCCACCCTCTTTGTTTTATGATGATGGAAGCATTGACCTGGCCAAGAAACTCGAGGCTGTTGTTGAAGAGACACAGCAGCTGCCAAATGTTAAAGAACCATCAGCATATATCATTGATGGAATGGCTCTTCTACAGAGTCTCAATGATTCAGCCTTTCAAATGTTCAATGACCTGGGTGAGTGTGTCTGGAAAAAGATCACAACTTTAATGGGAAAGGAAGTTAACAGCTGTGTCGTTATAGTGTTTGATAGATATGACCACCAACACTCAGTCAAAGATCTTGAAAGACAAAGAAGAGGCACCATTCACACCAGCAGACGAACACATATCATCACAGGACAAACAAGTGTTCCAAACTACAGAAAATACCTCAGGATCAGCGGAAACAAGGCTGCTCTATGTAGCTTTGTCAGCACCTACATCGCCAGTACTGGGCCAACGAGAATTTCTTCAGGGAACACTGTCATCTTGGCAGGTGGCTTTGAAAATGGTCAGGAGGTTAAGAGGGTTAGCAAGTCAGGCATTGACTGCTTGGAAGATCTTTACAGTGACCAGGAGGAGGCTGACACGAGGCTGGTGTTACATGCAATACATCTTGCACAGTCACATTCTCGTCTAATTGTCAAATGTGATGATACAGATGTACTAGTTTTGCTTCTGTACTATTCAAGCAAAGGGATGTTTGGATCCTCAGCAGTGTTTATGCACTCTGGACATGGCCTTAAGGAAAGATTTGTCCCTATATGTGTGATCGCTCAGAAGCTTGGAGCAGTGCTTTGTGAGTGTTTACCTGCATGTCACGCCCTCACAGGTTGTGACACCACAAGCAGTTTGTACAGAATTGGGAAGGCCACTGCCCTCACAAGTACTGAAGACCCATCTATGTGAGTTACAGGAAATTACCAAATTTGGACTCTCTGGTAGCCTGGAAGAGGCTTTGCCTGTGGCAAGAAGGTATGCCCTCCTCCTGTATGGCCAAAAGAAAAAAGTTGGATGGGCATCTTTGTACCAACCTGGATGAGCTGAGGTACACACTAGCATCTACCACAGATTTGTCAGCAGCAAATCTACCCCCAACAGAAGATGCCTTCCAGCAACATGTGCTAAGAGCCTTGTACCAAACAGCAGTGTGGTGTCACAGCCACCTGGCCAAACCTCTTCTCTGGAACCCAGTTGGTAGAGGGTGGAGGCTCAGAGAAGATGGGTGCATTGAACTTGTGATGTTCCAGAAGGCACCAGCACCTAAAGAAATTAGAGACATCACCCACCTCTACTGTAAAGACGGAAACTGCAACGATGCCACCAAATGCCAGTGTCTTTCAGTGGGCTTAACCTGCACAGAGTTTTGCTCTTGCCCTTTCCCAGACTGTCCAAATATGACCCACTTTGTCACTGATGACAATGTGGATGAGTGACAGTGGTGTGTTGCAGTATGGGGGGCTGACCTCAGAATGGCTACCAAAAGCAGTTCATGTTCCAAATGGTTGCTGCTAGAAAATAAACAGCCTGAGAAGAGAGGACTCATCCCCCCTCTGAGTGTTTGTTTCGTTCGATATCCATTTGTTTGATTTAAGACAGTAATTTAATTTGTATTGTGTGAAGTTAAGTTATAGTTTTATTAAAAAGCTCATTAATAAGGTCAAACTGCAATCCTGACTCCTGGTCTCCTGTTTGTGCTATGGTAAGGTGTTATCTTTCGATTTCAATCTTTGTATCCATATAGTACAAGGTGCCATGTGAAATGTTTCATTATTAAATGTATCTTATATTTGCATTTCTCAACATTCTTCTCACCAATGATAATGGGCTTTGGACTAAATTATGTCAGTGTTCCATTTACTTTCATTTTAGACACCTCATACATTGAGTGACAGAACACTCTGATTTGTCATGTTATATTTACATATTTGGTATTGCAGGATTCAGCACAACCCCACCTTTCCAACAAGCCATCATATATGTTTCTATGATAATCACTGGCAAAGCAACCACAAAGTAAATGAAAACATTCTGCATAGATATTCAATTTGTGTATGTCCGATTATTGTTGGTATGTGTTTATATGTCTCTATTTATTCCATACATCAAGATATTCACATCCAGTCTTTTCTAATAGGTAAAGCAACTTCCTGACTACAAACATGTCAAGTTTCAAAGCTCTCAGAGCTTGTGTGATTGATCTGCACTAGTTTATATGCCTTAACTCCCATACGGACAGGCTATATTTTAGTCCTTTTTTGGTTTTGGGGTGTATAACAATATCTGTTAATTTAACAATCTTAGCAGTAAAATATTTTGAGCCAAGAATCAATTTCATATATGGGAGACCTTAGAGATGAGGAAAAACATTGTTGGGTTTAGTTCTACCTCCGGTAGGGGTATCTCAAAAACTAAAGCACTTTTTGACCATTTGTCACTAGCCTAGGATGCTTGCCTTGAGGAAAATGTCATCCTCAACATCTACAGCAATTTGCTTTATGTAATTGTTGAGTTTGACAACTGCAGCTTCCACAGTTGGTGTATTTTTTTCAGCCAAAAGGACAAAGCACATCTGCAAAAAGATTGCCTTAGCCTGGTGAAGAGTTATGCTATTTTTAAAAAGTGCAAAGCAGAACACAGCAAAGTTGTGCAATCCTTTGTCTGATGTATGTTTTCTGGCTGCATTCGAAAAGGTTTTTACCATGTGTGCAGCACAGATATGCACAACAGTGAACCTCTTTACATCCTTCCGTTGAAGTTGGAAATGACAGATTTTGTGTGCCCTATCTAAGAACGTATCAACATTTTCTTTGTTGAACGATACAAGAACACTTTGGATCAGTGCCCAACTAAAATCTATCTCAATGCGATGTACTCGGACAGAGGTCAATTTGCTGACACTGTGCACAAATTTCAGCAGCCAGCTTGAAATATTTGGCACATTGTGTTTATTTGTCAACATCTCTGTTACTGGAAGCGGCGGTTTGCTTGAACCATCTCTGGGGAGAACAAGAGCATAATACAGCACTTTCTTAGCTTGATTTGGTATTTTGCTCACTATTCCTCTGGTCGCATCCAGATAGAGGGTTGTGTTGTGGTTGTCCTTCAGGTGTGACAGAAGGATCTCCATTCCCTGTTCTGTGTACATTTGCACCGCAAAAGGATCAACTTGCAAATGCTGATTGTACCCAGGGAAGTTGAAAAATCCTGTGTCACACTCTCTGAGTATTTTCTGAGTTATCATTAGTTCCGTGACAACATTATCATGGAACCGGAGGCTCTTTTTAAATTCTGAGGATATGGTATTTAGAAAAAAAATTGTGAGGCATTTTGAAATGTTTCCAGCCATGAGCTCTGCAGTTGTAGTGGTACTCAATTTTCTGTAGTAGAAATTTGAAATTCCATTTTTTAAATGGCTTGGCTATTTTTGCTCTGCGTGTGTAACTTGCCCTATGGAATTTTAGTTCTTCTTTTGCATGTCTGACACACCCAAATTGGGTGACACAGAAGGTAATTTTTCTGTTGTGTTGTGGTGGCTCGTTACAGGTAAATGCATTTTTGGCCTTGCAATCAGAGAATGTGCACACAGCCTTTAACTTCATATATGGTCCATGTTTCCGACTGTGAAGACATCTAACTCTCTGGTATTTAAATGCAATTGGACACGATGGTTTTATTTTCTTGAACTATTTGTAAATGATGTGAGTCCAAGGAGTTCTGAGTTTTAGTTGTCCTTCTTTAGGTGCTATTTTTCTCCAGTCTTAACTCGTGATGTGAATTTTGAATTTATTTTTACCTGTTGTTGTTGGTCTCCACTGGCTTTCTTTGTTTTGTTCTGTATTGTCTGGTACATCCCTGGTGTCACCCTCATGCTCTACAAAGTCTTCATGTGGATGAATTTCTTCAAAGCAGCAATCAAGCTCATTGATTTCCTCAGCCATGTCATTGAATAGACAATCATGATCTGATTCTGCATCTGTATTGTCTTCCTCATTCTTATCCAGGTGGTCAGTAAGTTTAATATCTTTTCGGACATTTTTTCGGTTACTGTGCCATACAACTGAGAGCCACTTTCGGTATTTAAGTGTGTCACTTTCAAAAACTGTTTGGGCAACCTCACTCCATATGATGGAATTCCATGGTATCATTTTCTCTAGATTAATCTCAGACTTTAAAAACTTTTCAACTAGTCTTTCAACCTCTCCACATTCACTCCACAGGTCTGGAGCACCATGTTTTACACCTGTGGTTTTACCATGCTGGTCTATATACCATGCTGATTAATCTAGCATGATATTTCTGAAACAAACGTGCAGGATTTACCGTAATGAGGTATTCAGCAAGTATTGTTGTGATAGCCTGAGGTAAAAATATGAATAAAGCACGAAAAGCTGAAGCAATATGCCAATGCAATAACCAAGCAGTCGCTCTATGCCATGTGTGATGGATCCCTGTGTCCTCTGAGGGAATTAACGCACAAAAATAATTTAGTCTTCAAAAAAGAGAGGATATTTATTGTAGCCTTTATTTAGATTTTTACTCAGAATATCATAGATATTTTTGAAAATGGGTTTTAGTTTTTTTTATGTGGAAAAATTGGTTAACACTTCAGTAGCTGTGACTTATTTTTATTTTATTTTTGCATTTTAAGCTTTGATTGTGGCCAATAAGAGTCACTGTCCTCTTTTGAAGTGCTGAACTACTGCCGGCATCATTTTAATGTCATTATATTTAAAAATATATATACATTATTGAAGCGTATTTATCTAGTTGCAATTATTTATTTATTTATTTATTTATAAAAAAAGCCAATAGGATCAAATTAATTTATGCATATATTTTCAGCAAACAATAGCCTACATCAGTGCATTTGCACATAGGACAAAATGTTGAGCACAATTATTTCAATGCACTGGCTATTGATCATCATCATCTTCTTCTTCTTCTTGTACATTTTGATCTTTGCACATTTTGCTTATTTATCGTGGCCTTAATGAGTCGCTATATAGGCTATGTGTGTGTGTGTGAGTGTGTGTGTGTGTGGGGGGGGGGTTAATTTTATTTTAACCTTCTATAATACAAAAAAATATATAATTTAATTTCATGGTTCTTATAATGTCTTTATAATGATATGTATAAGACAATTTTTAAACATCTGTATAGAGTATATACATATATTGTTATTTATTTAAATTATATTATTAGTTTTCAATATTCTGTTATTTCGTTTTTATTTTCTTGTTAATTATTATCCTGCAATGTATCTGTAAAAATATAGTCTATAAATCCAGTCCCTATATCTTTAAAATATATTTTTATTTATTTAATTAACTATTTTCTTTCTTTTTTTCTTCACCCCCTCCCTTTTTTATGTATTCACATTTCCTTGCTTTGCAGCCTGAAAAGAAGATTGACACTGTTTTTGTTTTGTTTATTCACTGTTTATTAAATGTATAACATCTAAGTGAAAGATATAGAACCAACATGTCAGGAAAAAAAATCTGAATCACAAAGCTGGAAAAAACATTGTTTTTTGTCCTTTTAATTACAGCTTTTAGTTTGTTGGGATATGCCTCTACGTCTATTTGAATATTTGCCCACTCTTCTTTGAAGAATTGCTCAGTTCAATTACATTTTATGGTTACCATTTGTGGACTGCAGCCTTAAAGTCATTCACAGATTTTCAATGGGATTTAAATCCTCCAACCACTGTGTGATCAGTTTTGCTGTGTACTTTGGGTCATTGCCATGTTGGATGGTAAGAGTCAGCTGACCCGTACTTACCTCTGAAAGTTTTCACAGTTTAGAATAGTGATGTTAGTGACCCAGGGAAGGGTCAGCTGAGCCGTACTGAACTGTGAAAGTTTTCACAGATCAGAATAGTGATGTTAGTGACTCAGGGAAGGGTCAGCTGACCCGTACTGAACTGTGAAAGTTTTCACAGATCAGAATAGTGATGTTAGTGACTCAGGGAAGGGTCAGCTGACCCGTACTGAACTGTGGAAGTTTTCACAGATCAGAATAGTGATGTTAGTGACCCAGGGAAGGGTCAGCTGACCCGTACTGAACTGTGGAAGTTTTCACAGATCAAAATAGTGATGTTAGTGACCCAGGGAAGGGTCAGCTGACCCGTACTGAACTGTGGAAGTTTTCACAGATCAAAATAGTGATGTTAGTGACCCAGGGAAGGGTCAGCTGAGCAGTACTGAACTGTGAAGGTTTTCACAGATCAGAATAGTGATGTTAGTGACTCAGGGAAGGGTCAGCTGACCCGTACTGAACTGTGAAAGTTTTCACAGATCAAAATAGTGATGTTAGTGACCCAGGGAAAGGTCAGCTGAGCAGTACTGAACTGTGAAAGTTTTCACAGATCAGAATAGTGATGTTAGTGACCCAGGGAAGGGTCAGCTGACCCGTACTGAACTGTGAAAGTTTTCACAGATCAGAATAGTGATGTTAGTGACCCAGGGAAGGGTCAGCTGACCCGTACTGAACTGTGAAAGTTTTCACAGATCAGAATAGTGATGTTAGTGACCCAGGGAAGGGTCAGCTGAGCCGTACTGAACTGTGAAAGTTTTCACAGATCAAAATAGTGATGTTAGTGACCCAGGGAAGGGTCAGCTGACCCGTACTGAACTGTGAAAGTTTTCACAGATCAAAATAGTGATGTTAGTGACCCAGGGTAGGGTCAGCTGTCCCATACTGAACTGTGAAAGTTTTCACAGATCAGTATAGTAATGTTAGTGACCCAGGGTAGGGTCAGCTGTCCCATACTGAACTGTGAAAGTTTTCACAGATCTGAATAGTGATGTTAGTGACCCAGGAAAGGGTCAGCTGGCCTGTACTTACCTCTGAAAGTTTTCACAGATCAGAATAGTGATGTTAGTGACCCAGGGTAGGGTCAGCTGTCCCATACTGAACTGTGAAAGTTTTCACAGATCTGAATAGTGATGTTAGTGACCCAGGAAAGGGTCAGCTGGCCTGTACTTACCTCTGAAAGTTTTCACAGATCAGAATAGTGATGTTAGTGACTCAGGGAAGGGTCAGCTGACCCATACTGAACTGTGAAAGTTTTCACAGATCAGAATAGTGATGTTAGTGACCCAGGGAAGGGTCAGCTGACCCGTACTTACTTCTGAAAGTTTTCACAGATCAGAATAGTGATGTTAGTGACCCAGGGAAGGGTCAGCTGACCCATACTGAACTGTGAAAGTTTTCACAGATCAGAATAGTGATGTTAGTGACCCAGGGAAGGGTCAGCTGACCCGTACTGAACTGTGAAAGTTTTCACTGATCAGAATAGTGATGTTCATGACTCAGAGAAGGGTCAGCTGACCCAAATTTGCATATCTTTGAAAATATTTGTATATTTTAAATATATTTTAAAAAACATACAAAAAATGTAAACAGACAAATTGCTATATTTCCTTAAATAACATATATTTACCAATATTTAGGTAAATAAAACATACATCAAATATATAATAATAAATATATATTAAATATATAATACATAATTAATATATTTTTTTAATAAAAAAAAAATATTTACTTAAATATATTTTCTACCAATACGTCTTGGGCCATTTTTTTATTTTATTTTTTGAAAATGTATTTTAAATACAGAAATATATATTTTTAAAAGCATTTGACAGTCGAACAAAATGCATTTTCTTGCCCCTGAAAACCCATTTAGAACTATACTTTGGTATGTAAAGGTTGAAACTAAATTTATTTATTTTATATACAAAATATTTTTCATTGAGCTTCTTTGTTTGCAACATATTTAACATATATGTCATATATGTTTCTGGCTAAAACAAATATTGACTAGCCTATATATTTTTAGCATTATGGCCCGTTATTCAACAGCGCCATATAACATTGTTATATAAGAAAAGGGGCCAGAGCAAAAGAGAAACACTGCCACGCGATAAAATGCAATTGTGAAAGTTTTCACAAATCGAACTCGAGCTAAAAACAAAAAAAAATTTATTCCAGCCGTCTGCTTGTTTATTGGCAGTAGACGTTTAAACATGAATAACGCCTATCTTTCACTTTCCTTATATCGGACTTACCAAGGGGTCTGTGGACAAAAGCTTTTCTGTGAAAAAATTCACAGATCAAGCTGGAGAAGATGACACTGGTTTCAGTCTTCCAAGTGTCCAATTTTTTGAGCTATAGCCGTTATAAAATTAAGGGTACCTACGAAAAAAAAAACTGATTTCGGCCCGGAGGACACTGTCATATGAATTCACAAATCATGGAGAATGTCATTCAGTATTATTTGCATGTCTATGACAGTGCACAGCGTATTTATAGCCAAAACAAATCTGAATATCGAACCGCAAACTATCTTTACTGCGGTCAGTTACCGCGAGACTTCAGAGCGCAAAGCGCAAATCATTTGCATCAGTTCGGGACTTCAGAGAGCAAAGCGCAAATCATTTGCATCAGCTCGGGACTTCAGAGAGCAAAGCGCAAATCATTTGGTTCAGTTTGAGACTTCAGAGCGCAAAGCACAAATCATTTGGTTCAGTTTGAGACTTCAGAGCGCAAAGCACAAATCATTTGGTTCAGTTGAGACTTCAGAGCGCAAATCATTTGGTTCAGTTTGAGACTTCAGAGCGCAAATCATTTGGTTCAGTTTGAGACTTCAGAGCGCAAAGCGCAAATCATTTGGTTCAGTTTGAGACTTCAGAGCGCAAAGCACAAATCATTTGGTTCAGTTGAGACTTCAGAGCTCAGAGCGCAAATAATTTGCTTCAGTTCGAGACTTCAGAGCGCAAAGCGCAAATCATTTGGTTCAGTTGAGACTTCAGAGCGCAAAGCGCAAGTCATTTAATTCAGTTTGAGACTTCAGAGCTCAAAGCGCAAATCATTTGGTTCAGTTGAGACTTCAGTGCGCAAAGCGCAAGTCATTTAATTCAATTTGAGACTTCAGAGCGCAAAGCGCAAGTCATTTAATTCAGTTTGAGACTTCAGAGCGCAAAGCGCAAATCATTTGGTTCAGTTGAGACTTCAGAGCTCAGAGCGCAAATCATTTGGTTCAGTTGAGACTTCAGAGCGCAAAGCGCAAATCATTTGGTTCAGTTGAGACTTCAGAGCGCAGAGCGCAAATCATTTGGTTCAGTTCGGGACTTCAGAGCGCAAAGCGCAAATCATTTGGTTCAGTTGAGACTTCAGAGCGCAAAGCGCAAATCATTTGCATCAGTTCGGGACTTCAGAGCGCAAAGCGCAAATCATTTGGTTCAGTTGAGACTTCAGAGCGCAAAGCGCAAATCATTTGCATCAGTTCGGGACTTCAGAGCGCAAAGCGCAAATCATTTGGTTCAGTTGAGACTTCAGAGCGCAAATCATTTGGTTCAGTTGAGACTTCAGAGCGCAAAGCGCAAATCATTTGCATCAGTTCGGGACTTCAGAGCGCAAAGCGCAAGTCATTTGCATCAGTTCGGGACTTCAGAGCGCAAAGCGCAAGTCATTTGCATCAGTTCGGGACTTCAGAGCGCAAAGCGCAAATCATTTGGTTCAGTTCGAGACTTCAGAGCGCAGAGCGCAAATCATTTGGTTCAGTTGAGACTTCAGAGCGCAAAGCGCAAGTCATTTGCATCAGTTCGGGACTTCAGAGCTCAGAGCGCAAATAATTTGGTTCATTTCGAGACTTCAGAGCGCAAAGCGCAAATCATTTGGTTCAGTTGAGACTTCAGAGCGCAAAGCGCAAATCATTTGGTTCAGTTGAGACTTCAGAGCGCAAAGCGCAAATCATTTGCATCAGTTGAGACTTCAGAGCGCAAAGCGCAAATCATTTGCATCAGTTCGGGACTTCAGAAAGCAAAGCGCAAATCATTTGGTTCAGTTTGAGACTTCAGAGCGCAAAGCGCAAATCATTTGGTTCAGTTGAGACTTCAGAGTGCAAATCATTTGGTTCAGTTCGAGACTTCAGAGCGCAAAGCGCAAATCATTTGGTTCAGTTGAGACTTCAGAGCGCAAATCATTTGGTTCAGTTGAGACTTCAGAGTGCAAATCATTTGGTTCAGTTCGAGACTTCAGAGCGCAAAGCGCAAATCATTTGGTTCAGTTTGAGACTTCAGAGCGCAAAGCGCAAATCATTTGGTTCAGTTCGAGACTTCAGAGCGCAAAGCGCAAATCATTTGGTTCAGTTTGAGACTTCAGAGCGCAAAGCGCAAATCATTTGGTTCAGTTTGAGACTTCAGAGCGCAAAGCGCAAATCATTTGGTTCAGTTTGAGACTTCAGAGCGCAAAGCGCAAATCATTTGGTTCAGTTGAGACTTCAGAGCGCAAAGCGCAAATCATTTGGTTCAGTTGAGACTTCAGAGCGCAAAGCGCAAATCATTTGGTTCAGTTGAGACTTCAGAGCTCAGAGCGCAAATAATTTGCATCAGCTCGGGACTTCAAAGCGCAAATCATTTGGTTCAGTTGAGACTTCAGAGCGCAAAGCGCAAATCATGTGGTTCAGTTTGAGACTTCAGAGCGCAAAGCGCAAATCATTTGGTTCAGTTGAGACTTCAGAGCGCAAAGCGCAAATCATTTGGTTCAGTTCGAGACTTCAGAGCGCAAAGTGCAAATCATTTGGTTCAGTTGAGACTTCAGAGCGCAAAGCGCAAGTCATTTGCATCAGTTCGGGACTTCAGAGCGCAAAGCGCAAATCATTTGCATCAGTTCGAGACTTCAGAGCGCAAAGCGCAAATCATTTGCATCAGTTCGAGACTTCAGAGCGCAAAGCGCAAATCATTTGGTTCAGTTCGAGACTTCAGAGCGCAAAGCGCAAATCATTTGGTTCAGTTGAGACTTCAGAGCGCAAAGCGCAAATCATTTGGTTCAGTTGAGACTTCAGAGCTCAGAGCGCAAATCATGTGGTTCAGTTTGAGACTTCAGAGCGCAAAGCGCAAATCATTTGCATCAGTTCGGGACTTCAGAGCGCAAAGCGCAAATCATGTGGTTCAGTTTGAGACTTCAGAGCGCAAAGCGCAAATCATTTGCATCAGTTCGGGACTTCAGAGCTCAGAGCGCAAATCATTTGCATCAGTTCGGGACTTCAGAGCGCAGAGCGCAAATCATTTGGTTCAGTTGAGACTTCAGAGCGCAAAGCGCAAATCATTTGGTTCAGTTCGGGACTTCAGAGCGCAAATCATTTGCATCAGTTCGGGACTTCAGAGCGCAAAGCGCAAGTCATTTGGTTCAGTTGAGACTTCAGAGCGCAAAGCGCAAATCATTTGGTTCAGTTCGGGACTTCAGAGCGCAAATCATTTGCATCAGTTCGGGACTTCAGAGCGCAAAGCGCAAATCATTTGCATCAGTTCGGGACTTCAGAGCGCAGAGCGCAAATCATTTGGTTCAGTTGAGACTTCAGAGCGCAAAGTGCAAATCATTTGGTTCAGTTGAAACTTCAGAGCGCAGAGCGCAAATCATTTGGTTCATTTCGAGACTTCAGAGCGCAAAGTGCAAATCATTTGGTTCAGTTGAAACTTCAGAGCGCAGAGCGCAAATCATTTGGTTCATTTCGAGACTTCAGAGCTCAGAGCGTGTAAGGCCCGCCTCGATTCGACCCAATGGCGGCAGTCGTTCCGCGGGTGAAGGGCTTTGCGTGTTACAGTCTTTCCTTTTCACGACACAACAAGAACATTAAAATGGAACACTTTTTCTTATTATATATTTTGTCTCGTTATTTCATCTGACTCCATAAAATGAAAAGGGTTTTAATGATATTTGTGCATCATTAAAATATGAAAACGAATGATTGATTATTCTTTTCAGCTCCGTTTAATACTTTACCCACTCAGATGTAGGGAAATTATATCGCTCAGAGGCCCTGTTTTCTACAGGTCTCACGGACACAATCTCGTCAGGCCCGGTCATCAATCAGAGGTAATTATGGTTATGTATCTGAGATTTGCCGTTAATGCACACGTACACAATCAGAGACATGGATAACCCCTTGGAGCCCCCTCAGAACTTTAGTTTAATTGTTTACTTCAGTAAAGGGTTTTGGCCATTATCAGATATGTTAGTAGGTCAATGTACAACACTCGTAATAACTTTGGATTGGTCAAATCCTTGTTTAAAGTAACATTAAATCAAAAAGTCAGAGGTATAGGCGTACCCGAGCCTAGTTTGACCAGACGGCGTTCGCCGTCCCTAAACGGAATTATCCCGCCCCTGCTTCCAAGTACACTTAAAAAATGCCGGATATTAGCCGTCGCTAACACTGACGCAGGCTTGCGGAAATATACGAATCCGCTACTCTAATAGGGAGAAAGCAATCTTTAGAGGCAGTCAGAATAGAATCAAACGTTACAATTTATTAACCAGGTAATCAAAACAATAATTCAAAGCTCCAATGTTACAAGAATAGAATCAACGGTTGACCATAACATAACAATAATTCAGGAATTGAAGAACTTGTAGAAATTACTACCTGGCAATGAAAAACTACACACAAGTGACATGTGCGGGCAATCAGCTTACTGATTCCCAGAACTTTCTGTCTCTTCTCCTTATATACCCAGATAATCTAATAGACCCACCCAGGTGGTATCTTGTCATTATAATTAGACTTTAGAATTCTGCAACCAAATGGCTTCTGGAGATCCTGTGGCCAGGAATACTTATTTACATACAGGAGGTGATCTGAATAAGAGATCAGGGGGAGGGCACACTTTTGAGTGGTACACTACGCTTCTCATACTTTAGAACTTCTTTTAGCTTTTCCTTATGATTGGGAGAATGAGACCATTTTACCAGGCGCACTGAGACATTTCAAAAGATATCAAACATGTATAGTTACTTTTTGTACATATTACATTGCATGGATTTTAGGTGATGAGGGGAGGGGGGAGAATGGCGACTGCAGCCGGTCCCTCGTGCGGACCGTCAGCACGGGGTGTGAAACCCCCCAGTGTGCTGCGTCCTGGATGTTGCTGCTATATGCAAGAGATAGCTCCCGTTGATTACTGACACCAGGCCCACATTTCCTCTCTAGGGGGGCCCAGACATTTTGGCACCGGGCCCGGGCTTACAGTTTCCTCCCTCTGGCACTGTTTGGGCCACTCACAGGCTTCCCTGCAGTGTCACTTCAGTCGTTGTAAGGTGGGCAGCTTTAAGGGGAAAAGGTGTCGTCCCGCCATGGGGAGACCTCTGCGTCCTTTGGCATCCTTCTGAGGAGGTCGATCTGGCCCATAGAAAGGTCCTCTGTCACTTCCAAGCAAAATGAGTGATCAGCAGGACAGGTCAGTCCTCCATATGTGAACGAATTCATCTCACTGATGACACATCACTGTGTATGAGACACCTGAATCGCATTTGAATGGTCATGCAAAGATTCAACACTTATGAGTTTGCTATCATTGGGAGAGAAAGGTTGTAATGCATTACATGTACAGACAATATAATTGTGAATTTCATGACAAGTGCGACTGGTAAATAAGGTCTCAGTACTCTTCAACGTAGGTGATCCCATTTAATTACCTGATCTTTAACTACCATGCCAATGGATCGAATATTAGTGGAATTTGGATAAACTTGATCTGGGTGGATTAAAGGAAAAGGGGCAAAAAATCCAATACAATCAATACATTCGTTTCCAGTATACATCACAATTGTGGATATTAATTCTGAATACTTTACATTTTTCATTTTTTCTGAAGAGAACCATCTATGTAAATCTAAAACCTCAATTAAATCATTCAAAACATGTCTCGGGGTCTTGTGAAGACGAAGATCTAAAATTTCCTGTCTTGTTGCAGTGAATAAATCTTGTGCATATGATCTGCAGGCTAAGTCACGTTCGATGGTACGGGTCTGATTGAACAATGTGTGGCTGATCGTTGGAAGCGCCTGCGCCTCGGAACGAACCGCTTTGATAATATTATCATTGCTATTGGTGATGTGTTGGAAACCAGTGGCCATCTGATCTGTCAACTATGTGGAGAATTGAGATTGTTTGGTTATTTTATAAGTGTTGGCTGCTGAATTAATTGATCTGAACAGGCCGGCTATCCTGCTGAGCAGGTCTCGTTTTGAGCGAGCAGGTGGAATTTGGACGGCAAGTCTGTCTTTGTAATCAGAAATTAAATCATCGATTTGTGACTGTAGCCATGCATACGACTAGTAATACAATGTTTTGTATAGGCAAAGAGTATATTGGAAATGTTATAAGTTACATGTGTCATTACCAAATTTACATCATGTAATAAAGTAACAGTTGTGTGGATTGGTGATATTGTCTATGCAATGCAAACATTCCCCGACACAATACATTCCTTCCTTTCGGTTGGTCCAGACAAGTACATTAGCTCGGTGAATCTCATATGTGTGTTATTATGTGTTTCTGTATGTGTGCACCTATATGTTGCAGGTTCCAAATTTTTAACAAAGTAGCACAATTTTGGGTCTCTGCCATTGTTTTAGTTTTTTTCGTGTAGTGTATGCATGTTACCTATTGTGTCACCTGGATCTATTTTAAGTCGATACCAGGCAGTGAGGTTGTGCATGAATGTGTTCGAGTGTGTCCTGAAATGTTTCTTTGTAGGTGGGTGGGTGTTACCTGAACTACAACAAATTTGTGGTGTGCAATTTGGATCCGGTACTAATCCGGGAGGCCATGTAACTGTCCCTTTTGGTGCGACTGTGATTTTTTTGTGTGGATGGCCCCTTAGAGTGTTACGCAACACCCACCTCTCACATTTCAGGTTGTGTGTGAGTGATTGGTGCTCCCCAGAGTGGGAGGATTTGATTCGCTACTACTCGTGCCACTGTGTTTGCACTGTTAAATTGGAAAATTTGTCAGTTATCACAAGGCAATAAGAAATTGGAAAATTTGTCAGTTATCACAAGGCAATAACGATATCCCCCTTTGGCACTAGGTAGTGGGCTTATGAAATCCAATTGGAGTAACTCCCAAGGTCCCTTGGGTGGCTCTGGTCTACACAGTTTTGTACGGCCAGGCTTTCCTTGGTTAATGGAGGCACATACGATGCATGTGTCACACCATCTTTGAATGTCTGATGCCATTTGTGGCCACCAGAAGTTTTTTGGATCAGCTGTTGTGTTTTTGGAGCTGATACGTGTGCATAATCGTGGTACAACTTCATCACTGGTTTCTGGAGGGCTTCTGGAACAATGTATTTATCGTCTCTTAAAATCATGCCTTCAGTGACCTTGACTAGTTGGTCCTGCTGCAGGTGCGGTGTCAGCTCTCCATCCGAACTCCACAGTTCTTGTTGGTACTGTTTCAAGTCAATAGGAATAGTTTGAATCGCACTCACGGCAGGAACAACCAGTCTGTCAGGCTTCCATTCATCTCCCTTTTGTGCTGCTAATTTGGCTAATTGATCTGCGATGTTGTTGTTTTTCTCGTTTTCGGTTATGGTCGCGAGGTCGTTACGGCGAAGTAAATAAACAATTGCAGCGGGAATTTTCTTGTATTTTGATTTCGATTTTAGTTTCGCACCCTCGGCAGAATACCAGGATATTATTTCGTTGTTGTTCCACTTCAAATTGAATCCCTTGTCGCTTAACCGAACAAGGATTTTTTGTAATTGTATTCCTAAAACTTCCATTATCTCCTGATCTCCTCTGCTGCTGTGGTTTCCCTGAAAAGACATGTTGTTTCTCGTCTAATTCTTAACACCACCGGGTTTTTCGGTTCCGGTCTCAAAAATGGGTATTCCGACCCGTACTAAAAATGTGTCTATATGGTGTAAACAATATTTCCCTCAACTTCTAAAAGGCAAAGAAAATATACTTACCACAGCAGTTGGATATGAGTGAGAAGGAGTTCAAACCTCATGTCCCAGGGAGAATTCAAGTTGAATGTCGCGGCTGTCGCAGCTGGAATGACGTATTAGTCTCTGCGAGAATCACGTTCTCGTCTTTGC
Organism: Oxygymnocypris stewartii; assembly: GCA_003573665.1. Taxonomy (NCBI): domain Eukaryota; kingdom Metazoa; phylum Chordata; class Actinopteri; order Cypriniformes; family Cyprinidae; genus Oxygymnocypris; species Oxygymnocypris stewartii. The sequence continues at coordinate 86,114 of QVTF01024648.1, read as the reverse complement.
GAGATCACGTCGGGGTCACCACTGTAAGGCCCGCCTCGATTCGACCCAATGGCGGCAGTCGTTCCGCGGGTGAAGGGCTTTGCGTGTTACAGTCTTTCCTTTTCACGACACAACAAGAACATTAAAATGGAACACTTTTTCTTATTATATATTTTGTCTCGTTATTTCATCTGACTCCATAAAATGAAAAGGGTTTTAATGATATTTGTGCATCATTAAAATATGAAAACGAATGATTGATTATTCTTTTCAGCTCCGTTTAATACTTTACCCACTCAGATGTAGGGAAATTATATCGCTCAGAGGCCCTGTTTTCTACAGGTCTCACGGACACAATCTCGTCAGGCCCGGTCATCAATCAGAGGTAATTATGGTTATGTATCTGAGATTTGCCGTTAATGCACACGTACACAATCAGAGACATGGATAACCCCTTGGAGCCCCCTCAGAACTTTAGTTTAATTGTTTACTTCAGTAAAGGGTTTTGGCCATTATCAGATATGTTAGTAGGTCAATGTACAACACTCGTAATAACTTTGGATTGGTCAAATCCTTGTTTAAAGTAACATTAAATCAAAAAGTCAGAGGTATAGGCGTACCCGAGCCTAGTTTGACCAGACGGCGTTCGCCGTCCCTAAACGGAATTATCCCGCCCCTGCTTCCAAGTACACTTAAAAAATGCCGGATATTAGCCGTCGCTAACACTGACGCAGGCTTGCGGAAATATACGAATCCGCTACTCTAATAGGGAGAAAGCAATCTTTAGAGGCAGTCAGAATAGAATCAAACGTTACAATTTATTAACCAGGTAATCAAAACAATAATTCAAAGCTCCAATGTTACAAGAATAGAATCAACGGTTGACCATAACATAACAATAATTCAGGAATTGAAGAACTTGTAGAAATTACTACCTGGCAATGAAAAACTACACACAAGTGACATGTGCGGGCAATCAGCTTACTGATTCCCAGAACTTTCTGTCTCTTCTCCTTATATACCCAGATAATCTAATAGACCCACCCAGGTGGTATCTTGTCATTATAATTAGACTTTAGAATTCTGCAACCAAATGGCTTCTGGAGATCCTGTGGCCGGGAATACTTATTTACATACAGGAGGTGATCTGAATAAGAGATCAGGGGGAGGGCACACTTTTGAGTGGTACACTACGCTTCTCATACTTTAGAACTTCTTTTAGCTTTTCCTTATGATTGGGAGAATGAGACCATTTTACCAGGCGCACTGAGACATTTCAAAAGATATCAAACATGTATAGTTACTTTTTGTACATATTACATTGCATGGATTTTAGGTGATGAGGGGAGGGGGGAGAATGGCGACTGCAGCCGGTCCCTCGTGCGGACCGTCAGCACGGGGTGTGAAACCCCCCAGTGTGCTGCGTCCTGGATGTTGCTGCTATATGCAAGAGATAGCTCCCGTTGATTACTGACACCAGGCCCACATTTCCTCTCCAGACATTTTGGCACCGGGCCCGGGCTTACAGAGCGCAAATCATTTGGTTTAGTTCGGGACTTCAGAGCTCAGAGCGCAAATCATTTGCATCAGTTCGGGACTTCAAAGCGCAAAGCGCAAATCATTTGCATCAGTTCGAGACTTCAGAGCTCAGAGCGCAAATAATTTGCTTCAGTTCGAGACTTCAGAGCGCAAAGCGCAAATCGTTTGGTTCAGTTGAGACTTCAGAGTGCAAATCATTTGGTTCAGTTCGAGACTTCAGAGCGCAAAGCGCAAATCATTTGGTTCAGTTGAGACTTCAGAGTGCAAATCATTTGGTTCAGTTCGAGACTTCAGAGCGCAAAGCGCAAATCATTTGGTTCAGTTTGAGACTTCAGAGCGCAAAGCGCAAATCATTTGGTTCAGTTCGAGACTTCAGAGCGCAAAGCGCAAATCATTTGGTTCAGTTTGAGACTTCAGAGCGCAAAGCGCAAATCATTTGGTTCAGTTTGAGACTTCAGAGCGCAAAGCGCAAATCATTTGGTTCAGTTTGAGACTTCAGAGCGCAAAGCGCAAATCATTTGGTTCAGTTGAGACTTCAGAGCGCAAAGCGCAAATCATTTGGTTCAGTTGAGACTTCAGAGCGCAAAGCGCAAATCATTTGGTTCAGTTGAGACTTCAGAGCTCAGAGCGCAAATCATTTGGTTCAGTTCGAGACTTCAGAGCGCAAATCATTTGGTTCAGTTGAGACTTCAGAGCGCAAAGCGCAAATCATGTGGTTCAGTTTGAGACTTCAGAGCGCAAAGCGCAAATCATTTGGTTCAGTTGAGACTTCAGAGCGCAAAGCGCAAATCATTTGGTTCAGTTCGAGACTTCAGAGCGCAAAGTGCAAATCATTTGGTTCAGTTGAGACTTCAGAGCGCAAAGCGCAAGTCATTTGCATCAGTTCGGGACTTCAGAGCGCAAAGCGCAAATTATTTGCATCAGTTCGAGACTTCAGAGCGCAAAGCGCAAATCATTTGGTTCAGTTCGAGACTTCAGAGCGCAAAGCGCAAATCATTTGGTTCAGTTGAGACTTCAGAGCGCAAAGCGCAAATCGTTTGGTTCAGTTGAGACTTCAGAGTGCAAATCATTTGGTTCAGTTCGAGACTTCAGAGCGCAAAGCGCAAATCATTTGGTTCAGTTGAGACTTCAAAGCGCAAATCATTTGGTTCAGTTGAGACTTCAGAGTGCAAATCATTTGGTTCAGTTCGAGACTTCAGAGCGCAAAGCGCAAATCATTTGGTTCAGTTTGAGACTTCAGAGCGCAAAGCGCAAATCATTTGGTTCAGTTCGAGACTTCAGAGCGCAAAGCGCAAATCATTTGGTTCAGTTTGAGACTTCAGAGCGCAAAGCGCAAATCATTTGGTTCAGTTTGAGACTTCAGAGCGCAAAGCGCAAATCATTTGGTTCAGTTTGAGACTTCAGAGCGCAAAGCGCAAATCATTTGGTTCAGTTGAGACTTCAGAGCGCAAAGCGCAAATCATTTGGTTCAGTTGAGACTTCAGAGCGCAAAGCGCAAATCATTTGGTTCAGTTGAGACTTCAGAGCTCAGAGCGCAAATCATTTGGTTCAGTTCGAGACTTCAGAGCGCAAATCATTTGGTTCAGTTGAGACTTCAGAGCGCAAAGCGCAAATCATGTGGTTCAGTTTGAGACTTCAGAGCGCAAAGCGCAAATCATTTGGTTCAGTTGAGACTTCAGAGCGCAAAGCGCAAATCATTTGGTTCAGTTCGAGACTTCAGAGCGCAAAGTGCAAATCATTTGGTTCAGTTGAGACTTCAGAGCGCAAAGCGCAAGTCATTTGCATCAGTTCGGGACTTCAGAGCGCAAAGCGCAAATCATTTGCATCAGTTCGAGACTTCAGAGCGCAAAGCGCAAATCATTTGGTTCAGTTCGAGACTTCAGAGCGCAAAGCGCAAATCATTTGGTTCAGTTGAGACTTCAGAGCGCAAAGCGCAAATCATTTGGTTCAGTTGAGACTTCAGAGCTCAGAGCGCAAATCATGTGGTTCAGTTTGAGACTTCAGAGCGCAAAGCGCAAATCATTTGCATCAGTTCGGGACTTCAGAGCGCAAAGCGCAAATCATGTGGTTCAGTTTGAGACTTCAGAGCGCAAAGCGCAAATCATTTGCATCAGTTCGGGACTTCAGAGCTCAGAGCGCAAATCATTTGCATCAGTTCGGGACTTCAGAGCGCAGAGCGCAAATCATTTGGTTCAGTTGAGACTTCAGAGCGCAAAGCGCAAGTCATTTGGTTCAGTTGAGACTTCAGAGCGCAAAGCGCAAATCATTTGGTTCAGTTCGGGACTTCAGAGCGCAAATCATTTGCATCAGTTCGGGACTTCAGAGCGCAAAGCGCAAATCATTTGCATCAGTTCGGGACTTCAGAGCGCAGAGCGCAAATCATTTGGTTCAGTTGAGACTTCAGAGCGCAAAGTGCAAATCATTTGGTTCAGTTGAAACTTCAGAGCGCAGAGCGCAAATCATTTGGTTCATTTCGAGACTTCAGAGCGCAAAGTGCAAATCATTTGGTTCAGTTGAAACTTCAGAGTGCAGAGCGCAAATCATTTGGTTCATTTCGAGACTTCAGAGCGCAAAGCGCAAATCATTTGCGTCAGTTCGGGACTTCAGAGCTCAGAGCGCAAATCATTTGGTTTAGTTCGGGACTTCAGAGCTCAGAGCGCAAATCATTTGCATCAGTTCGGGACTTCAGAGCGCAAAGCGCAAATCATTTGCATCAGTTCGAGACTTCAGAGCGCAAATAATTTGCTTCAGTTCGAGACTTCAGAGCGCAAAGCGCAAATCGTTTGGCTCAGTTTGAGACTTCAGAGCGCAAAGCGCAAATCATTTGGTTCAGTTGAGACTTCAGAGCGCAAAGCGCAAATCATTTGGTTCAGTTGAGACTTCAGAGCGCAAAGCGCAAATCATTTGGTTTAGTTCGGGACTTCAGACCTCATGCGCAAATCATTTGCATCAGTTCGGGACTTCAGAGCGCAAAGCGCAAATCATTTGCATCAGTTCGGGACTTCAGAGCTCAGAGCGCAAATAATTTGCTTCAGTTCGAGACTTCAGAGCGCAAAGCGCAAATCATTTGGTTCAGTTCGAGACTTCAGAGCGCAAAGCGCAAGTCATTTGAATCAGTTCGGGACTTCAGAGCGCAAAGCGCAAATCATTTGGTTCAGTTCGGGACTTCAGAGCTCAGAGCGCAAATCATTTGCATCAGTTCGGGACTTCAGAGCGCAAAGCGCAAATCATTTGTTTCAGTTGAGACTTCAGAGCGCAAAGCGCAAATCATTTGGTTCAGTTGAGACTTCAGAGCGCAAAGCGCAAATCATTTGGTTCAGTTGAGACTTCAGAGCGCAAAGCGCAAATCATTTGGTTCAGTTTGAGACTTTAGAGCACTTTAGAGCGCAAATCGCAAATCATTTGGTTCAGTTCGTGACTTCAGAGCGCAAAGCGCAAATCATTTAATTCAGTTTGAGACTTCAGAGCGCAAAGCGCAAATCATTTAATTCAGTTTGAGACTTCAGAGCGCATGTGTGTGTATGTATATATATTGTATATGAGATATCAAAAGGGTCAAATATGTTTACTAAAACATGTTTCAAAATATATTTAGATAAAGATTTTTTCTGCCAATATATTTTTTAATATTTGTTTGCTATTGTTTTTAAGTAAGCATCTAAAAATATATTTAGCCCTCTATGTATTTCAATCCAAGAAAATAAATTGACATGTCACATAACTTTATTTATTTTATTTACTTTTGTTAAATTTACAATATTCTCCATTCAATACAATGCCTAATTTTAATCACAATACAAAACTGTATCTTTATAATACTTAGCTTTCACATTTGCTTCTTGTCTCAATGTAAAATAAGATTAGAAATATATCTCTTTTCTTGAAGTAAATACAGAACATAAACAAAGTTGTAAATACACTAAGTGGTTTGAGACAAGTCTTCATTTATAATTTCAGGAGGTCTTTCAGTTTCACTCGTGATTAAACTTCAAAAAGAAATGATGTCATTGAATAAATATGAACGCTGCACGTGTCAAAGTCAAAACGCAGCGCGGGTGTTTATGTATCTCTGAAGGGAACCAACTGTCCTCAGAAATGTGTCATTGGCATTTTCATTTCATCTTGCCTATAATGCCTGATAAAACAGCGTTTATGAGCGCGGACCGTGCTGCTTTTGTGTACAGCTGTTATCGGGGAATCCGTTATATTAAGCGCCACCTCGTGCCAGAGAATCAATTTGAATGAAAGAAGTTAATGTTTCTACTAAAATTATAAACAAGACCATAATATTTATACATTTTAAATTAATATAATAATTTATGTTTAACTTATCCCTTTTCATAAAAATGGTTTAAAGGCTGAAATGCCATTTTAAGATTGTTGTTTTTGTGAAAACCTGTATCTGAACTGTAAATCATGTCATTTATGGCTTAATATGAGACTATAGACATTGTCCAACACCCCCCCCCCCCCCCCCCCCCCTCACACTCATACGGTGTTGATTTAACCTGTGCACCTCTTAAAAAGGGTCATAAATTGCCTTAAATTGATTAAAACAAATTCTGCCAATATACCCTGTAAATAATTAAATAAACTACCTTCCTCGATATATGTGTATTGAAATGTATTTGACTGAAATTTAGACAACTCTCTGATTCCATATGTGTGTGTGTGTGTATATATATATATATGTATAGATGTATATATATATATATATATATATATATGTATATATGTGTGTGTGTGTGTGTGTATGTGTGTGCTCTTTTTATTTAGGCTACTTAAATACATTTTCGGGATACCAAAATCTGAAACCAGGGAATTTTAAATTTTGCAAGGCCTTGTACTGTGAATTAACATGTACATTAATATTTTTTTGATGTTAGCATTATCTAACATAACAAAAATATTAATAAATAATAAAAATATATAATGTTCCTTGTTAGTTCATGTTAGTTAATGCATTAATTAATGTTAACCAGATATAACTTATTGTAAATTGTTGCTGACAATATTATGATACATAATCTTTAAAAAATTGAATTGTCTAAAAGCATTTGTGAAACAATTATATAAAACTATATTACCAATAAAATACATATGAACTCATTTTCTGTATATGTTTCTTATTATGTTTAATTGAACTGAGCAGTAAAGGGTCAGATTTCATATACTATCTGTAACAGGACCGACTAGACAAGAGGCGTGTGGATCCATTTGCAGGCTTTTATTAGAAGACATGGTCAAAACACAGGCAGGGTCGAGCAAATGGCAAACAGGAATATAGGGGCAAGGCAGGAGAGTACTCAGGTAAATGGGCGTGGTCTACGATCGGCAAACTATAACCAGAGGGCAAGGCAGAGAGATGATCCAGGTAACAGGCAGAAGGTCAGGAACCAGACAACAAGGCAACTTAGAATGACTGAACAGAAACTATAACAAAATATGGAACGGCTTGGTATGTGGCTAACATCTGGAGGATGCTAAATGCTCAAACAATACTCGGCAGTGACAGAGAGGAAGTCCATGGCTTAAGTAGCTGTGTGATCAGTGTAATCAGCTGTGTGTGTTCAGAGTAATCAGTAGTGAGTTCAGTGCAATCAGCTGTGTGTCGTCAGTGCAATGGGTGATGGGAATTGTAGTCTGAGGTGGAGTGCAACAGTGAGTATAGTGCAAGAGTTCATGTGGTGAGCGGGTGACCTCTGGTGGTGAGTGGGCGTAAGATCATGAACCGGATCGTGACAGAGCAAATGAGACAGGGGCTCACCAGGGAGGAGCAGACGAGACAGGGGACCTCCACGACAGAGCAGGCGCCCTCCAGGGCGGGCAGCGACCCACGGCAGAAGACTGGGACCTAGGAGAAACTGAGACACAAGAGACAGAGAGAGCACATATGGTCTCAAGGACCGAGGCAGGTACTTCAGGCAGCCATTGTCCGGGGTTTCCGTGAGCAATGGCGGGTAGCTCCTCCCCAAAATGTTCTTGGGGAAATCCACTTCCCCAGGGGGGCGCTTTGGAGGCGCGAAAGTCAGGGGGCGTTCGGAAGGTGCTGAACTGGAAAGAAGGTGAGACGAAGGTGAGCTGGACGGGGCCAGCGGAGACAAAGGTGAGCTGGATGGGGTCAGCGGAGACAAAGGAGAGCTGGGCGGGACCAGCGGAGACGAAGGAGTGCTGGACGGAACCAACATGGGACTCTGGGGAGCCGGATGGAACCAGTGGGGGCTCTGGGAGCCGGACGGAACAAGCGGGGGCTCTGGAGCGGACTCTGCGAGCTCCAGGGACGGAGCTGGCTCTGGAGGGGACTCTGCGAGCTCCTGGGACGGAGCGGGCTCTGGAGCGGACTCTGCGAGCTCCAGGGACGGAGCGGGCTCTGGAGCGGACTCTGCGAGCTCCAGGGACGGAGCGGGCTCTGGAGCGGACTCTGCGAGCTCCTGGGACGGAGTAGGCTCTGGAGCGGACTCTGCGAGCTCCTGGGATGGAGCGGGCTCTGGAGCGGACTCTGTGACGGTCACTGCTGCGGCCCTGGGGATGCCAGCTGCTCGCACCGACACCTGTGGTGGGTCCAACACACTAGCAAACAGTCCTGGCCAAAGAGGTGCATCCGCGGGCATGGTGGTCATCTTGGCCGTGGACTAAGGCGTGGCCGGCCTGATGCGAGCAGACCCTGGCTTGGCAGGCACGACAAGAACGGGCTCTTGCTTGGCAGGCATGACGAGAGAAGATTCTGGCTTGGCAGGCCTGTTATGAGACTCTGGCAGATCAGCGAAGACGTGATGAGACTCTGGCAGATCAGCGGAGACGTGATGAGACTCTGGCAGGTCAGCGGAGACGTGATGAGACTCTGGCAGGTCAGCGGAGACGTGATGGGGCTCTGGCAGATAAGCGGAGATGTAAAGTGACTCTGGCAGGTCAGCGGAGACTTGAAGTTACTCTGGCAGGTCAGCGGAGATGTGATGCGACTCTGGCAGGTCAGCGGAGACGTGAAGTGACTCCAATCGGCGGGGTATTGACTGGGTTCAGGATTGGCAGAACGGGATGTTGTTGTGTCCGCCATCTCAGTCACAGACGCGGTGTTGCGTTCTCCTTTCGCGACACCCAGAGTGAATGAAGAGCCAGCAACCATCAACGCGTAATCCAAGAAATTCTTTAAACTGACATTGAACGCTCCTTCAGGTAACCATGGCCTTACAGCCTCACTCAGTCCGAAACCAAAAATGTATTTTAAAAACACCTCATCAAAAGACACCTGGTCAGATAAGACTAAAAATTCAGTGACGTACTCCTCAATGGATCGGTTTCCTTGCCGCAGGTCATGCAGTTGGGTGAGTGGGTCCGTACCTGACCAGGGTCCATTAGAAAAGCCGCTGGATCCTTGTGTGGCCGAGTATTCTGTAACAGGACCGACTATACGAGAGGCATACGGATCCATTTGCAGGCTTTTATTAGAAGACATGGTCAAAACACAGGCAGGGTCGAGCAAATGGCAAACAGGTATATAGGGGCAAGGCAGAAGAGTACTCAGGTAAATGGGTGTGGTCTACGATCGGCAAACTATATCAAGAGGGCAAGGCAGAGAGATGATCCAGGTAACAGGCAGAAGGTCAGGAACCAGACAACAAGGCAACTTAGAATGACTGAACAGAAACTATAACAAAATATGGAACGGCTTGGTATGTGGCTAACATCTGGAGGATGCTAAATGCTCAAACAATACTCGGCAGTGACAGAGAGGAAGTCCATGGCTTAAGTAGCTGTGTGATCAGTGTAATCAGCTGTGTGTGTTCAGAGTAATCAGTTGTGAGTTCAGTGCAGAGGTCTGCTACCCGGTTTCGGGTTAATGTTTAATGGATCGCTTTGGGCTCGGGTCGGGTTCGGGTTTGTAGCTAAACCAAAACTATATGCAGAGGCTTCGCTGCTTTCATAGACGCACGCACACACATATCAGAGATAGCGCACAAACAGCACGGAAACTTTTATTAGTAAAATAGCTTCGACAGGCTACTGACTTGCAAGTCACAACATTATATTTATCTGCAATGAGGCGGCAAAATCGCTGTTTTTGAAGTAACTAAGCCTCATTGCTTATAGAGATAGCTTCCTGCTTATACATGCGCAGAAGCAGGTTCACATGCATGCGCAACTTTCCTCGCTCGCTCGCTCTGTCTTTCTCTCTCTCGCTCGCTCGCTCGGTCGGTCTCTCTCTCAAATAAATGATTAATTCATTCAAATAAATACAATCTTATTTAAGATCTTATGTCTGATTTAAAGTAGACAGAATGCTAACGAGCCTTAACTGACAAAAAATGACCATAATTTGCATGGTCATCATCTTGTCCATACAAAATTCATAAACTCGGCAGAATGTATGCGACCGCTGCACCTGATGTTCACAAACTTTAATAACTGGTAAATGTTTGTGAAATGGCAGAGCCTTGATTAATCCGTTTCTTTGCATGCAATCGTGAAATGCAACCTTTTTCCTTTTTTTTTTTGTTATTCGTTGTGGGGCGGGGGGGGGGTAATTTCGGGTCGGGTTCGGGCTCTAAATTTAACTGTGCCGCTCGGGCCGGGTTGGGTCGGGTCGGGTCAGACGATCTCGGGTATGGGCAGGGTTCGGGCTTCAGTTTTAAGCCCGTGCAGACCTCTAGTTCAATGCAATCAGCTGTGTGTCGTCAGTGCAATGGGTGATGGGAATTGTAGTCTGAGGTGGAGTGCAACAGTGAGTGTAGTGCAAGAGTTCATGTGGTGAGCGGGTGACCTCTGGTGGTGAGTGGGCGTAAGATCATGAACCGGATTGTGACACTATCGGTGAGACATTTTAGGAAACATAAAAGTTAATGATTTTTCCTTTAAATATTTGTAAAAATTATTTCTATGTTCTATAGGCACTTCAACAATAATAATTTAAAAGTATACTGACAGTACAGAACATTTTAACTTATTATGTATTATATTTTATTCAGATACACAGAGAGTCCGATTATGTAGCTCGTCAGGATTAAGGTTATGCCTTTATCTGGTGTTCATCCTTAGTATTACAATCTTCACATTTTATCTATTAGTGATAGCTTCAATTTTAATAACTGTACTATTAATTATTAGGTAAGAATTAGTAAATCAGTTCATCCTCTTTAAAGCATTGTCCCAACATTAATAGTCATTGGTAAGCAGTTTATAGATACAGCTATAAATGATCTTGAGCATATATATATATATATATATATAAAATGTTTGATAATTGTATTTTCATACTTTAATAATGATCAATTTATAATTTCTAAATTATTAAATTGTTTACAAACCAGTTATTTATGAGTTGTCAGTGGTTCATAAGATCATTTAGAAAGTGTAAGTAAATGATTAATACACTATTTAAATGTGCATTTATAAACATTATTTAGACACGTGATAATAATTTATCTCACATACACACACTCTATCTCTCTCTCTCTCTCTCTCTCACACACACACACACACACACTCTCTCTCTCCATCTCTCTCGCTCTCTCACACACACACACACACACAGATCGGGACTTCGGGAGAGCGGATCGCAAATCATTTGATAACAGATATATTGTTAAACAGACCAATTTTCAACAAGTCCTCCAACTCATACGACCGTATAGGTCTTTTGTCACTATCCTAAAAAACGACCCATACGAGCTTTCCCTAAATTAGCGCCCCTACCGGCAACAGTAGATGATACAGAAATTTTCACCTAAATGCATTGTGGGTTTGAGGGACAGCCTGTCACGCTACACACTGATCTGACCGAAATACGGGAAACTGACATGATATGGTGGAAGTTTGCCGATTCCAAAGAATGCAGTTGTGCTAAATTTGTTTTAATAGCTACACTGAGTAAAACAAACAATGAGGTAAACCTATATAATGAAACAATACAACAATTCAAAGACAGTTTGGAACTGAACCACAATACCGGATCGCTCACCATCACAAGCATCACACCTGAACACTACGGACATTATAAACTACACATCACCAGCAAAGAAGAGATGGTCGTTCATACGTTCAGTGTTGTTGCTCATGTGAGTAGGTCAAGTCTTTTAAAGCAATATTTGTCTTTCTAATGAAGAGAGTTCGTACAAGAAAGGAAATACAGTTTTATGCATCTTTTTTTGAATTGTGAAGTTTTTCTGTCTTTGTCAGCATGTCATAATATATTGTGAATGATTACTAATCGCTGTAATGGGGGGACTAATTGAATTATTAGATGGATAGAAACTCTATTTGTATCTTCTATGCTTCTTTTCTTACAGAACCCAATGAGAAGAGAGCAGACCAGTGGCGGCTGCTGATCTTTTAAAGAGGGGAAGCTCATTTTCGGCCTAAATCATACAAATTGTCCATTTATTTATATGTAAATTCTGCCCTACGTTCCTTTTCAAGAAAATGCTCTGTAACCCTGTCGTACCAACTAGGCGTCTTTTCCAGTGACTTGACCAGTGTCCTCTCAATGGCCAGCAGAGCTAGGCTGCTTAAACGGCCTTGGCCCATTGTGTTACGGGTGTAGGACTTGAGCCGCTTTAAACAGGAAAAGCTCCTTTCTACACCTGCTGTGCAGTTTGCTAGCTGGCTAGTTCAGACTATATGAATTAATGAACAAACAATCTAATATATATATATATATATATTTAACTCAACGGGAGGAAATGTGGGAATTATGTTAAACTGAAACAATGAATGTGGTGTGAAATTGTGTGAAATATACGATGAAGGTTGCAGCAGTTTGTCTTTCGACTACACATGCAAAATCCGCGATGGGACTGAGTTGGAAATGGAGACACAGAGTGATACGCGTCATAATCTGAAGACCACGCCCACGCCCACGCCAACCGTCTCTTTGCATTGCGAGAAGCTGCCGCCTCCTTGTCATTTATTTATAAAAAAAAAAAAAAAAAAAAAAATGTCTAAAAGCTGATATGTGACAATGTGTATAGCAAACAGGCTAAAAAAAACCAATAAATACGTTTTTATAAGCTGTCGACCCCAAAAAACGAGCGTTTTAGGACATAAAAGTGGATTAAAAAGAGATGACAGACCCTCCAATCATCACGCAGACGCTCGGAGTCCGGGCCAGCCCACTCCTCCTTCATCCCAGAGACGCTGAGCGTCCGTGGGCGGGACATAATCGCAGCATTATCCAATGACCGTCTTGTTTCTAAGCACTGAAAAAAACTGTTTAAAGCAGCCCCATTGAAGTCAATGGACGCTGGGCTTCAACAGAGTAATGCACTGTACGCTACGGGAATGAATGAGAAGGAAATCGAGTCAGCCGACCTAAGTAGCTGATTCTGAACGAAATTGTTTTCGTTCGAGATGAACGTGTTTAACGCATTTTTAGTCAATAAAATGTTAACATAATAGTACATATATTTGACCATTCATTTTTTGACAATTATAGGGGAAGCTGAGCTTCCCTTGCAGTCTTAAAGAAATCGCGGCTGGAGCAGACCCAGAGGAGACAAACCTGCCCATGATTATAGTATATAAAGACCCACTGACAAAAACAAGAAACTATTTCTACTTCTCTCAACAATCTCACATACCCAATGACCAAAAAACAATGTCATAAAACTTTTTTTTCATAAATGTTATAGTGGACATTTTTAAATAATAAAGAATATATATGTTTAAATCTAAAATGTGTGTTTGGTCTTTTGTATGTTCAAAAGGTATCACAATGTTTTAAGGAAACGCGTGCTGGTGGTTTGTACATTATGTGCTGAACCACGGTCGAATTGAACTGACCATTAAAAATGATTTAAACATTGCATGATAGAATATGCAATCATATTAGAGATCTGCACGGGCTCAAAACTGAAGCCCGAACCCGGCCCGTACCCGAGATTGTCTGACCCAACCCGACCCGACCCGAGCGGCACAGTTAAATCTAGAGCCCGAACCCGACCCGAAATCCCCCCCCCCCCAACGAATAGCCAACAAAAAAAAAAGGAAAAAGGCTGCATTTCACGATTGCATGCAAAGAAACAGATTAATCAAGGCTCTGCCATTTCACAAACATTTACCAGTTATGACAGTTTGTGAACATCAGGTGCAGCGGTCGCATACATTCTGCCGAGTTTATGAATTTTGTATGAAGATAATTCTTCCACCGTACAAATTATGGTCATTTTCTGTCAGTTAAGGCTCGTTAGCATTCTGTCTACTTTAAATCAGACATAAGATTAAGTGAGTGTGTTTACAATCTTAAATAAGATTGTATTTATTTGAATGCATTAATCATTTATTTGAATTAGCGAGAGAGAGAGAGAGAGACCGAGAGAGAGAGAGAGAGAGAGAGAGAGAGAGAGAGAAGGGGGAATGTTGCGCGTGCATGTGAACCTGCGTCTGCGCGTCTCTCTCTACAAGCAATGAGGCTTAGTTACTTCAAAAACAGCGATTTTGCTGCCTCATTGCAGATAAATATGATGTTGTGACTTGCGAGTCAGTAGCCTGTCGAAGCTATTTTACTAATAAAAGTTTCCGTGCTGTTTGTGCGCGATCTCTGATATGTGTGTGCGTGCGTCTATGAAAGCAGCGAAGCCTCTGCATATAGTTTTGGTTTAGCTACAAACCCGAACCCGACCCGAGCCTGACGCTATCTATTAAACATTAACCCGAAACCCGACAGTATTTCAGGACCCGCGGGTTCGGGTCGGGTAGCAGACCTCTAAATCATATTCACGACGAATGTAAGAAAATAATGAATCAAATTAACATTACCAATCCTCAAATTGGCACATGCTGTGTGAACGAATGGTTCAGTTTCTTTCAACTCAACGTAAACGCATTGTAGTCAGCACTTCAAGCTTTAGAAACTTGTCTGAGGAGAGCAAAGTTATTTAATGCAAATAGAAAGTAGTATTGGTGTTGGAAAGGCGGGGCTTAGTGCACCTGTCAATCATCGCCATAACCAGGGGCGTAAATCCTGGGGGGGACGGAGGGGACATGTCCGAGGGTTGTCCCCCCCAAAAAAAATATTAAAAAAAAATCGCACTCTCTATTGTGAAAAATATATGTATGTATACTTAAAATAATTGTGTACGTAGAAAAAAACCCCCACAAAAAGTGCTTTTAGAAACAGTTGAGTTCCCCCTCCCCTTCCTCACAGTGGTTTGGCCCACTGCCTGCTTTCATCTCACCTACTCCACACACGAGTCAGGTGTGTGGCTGCGGCTCAGTTAATGTTGAACTCCAGTAAGTAGGGTACTCACTTTAAATAAAGCGATTCTCTTTAATGTAGTTGATGCAGCAGACTCATTCATAAATTAGTTGCGGCAAAAATGCTGAGTAACATTACCGATGTAATTTTGCATGAATCTGCTATATTAGCGATTAAAATATTACTTATCTAGTTAACGTTAACTTGTTTACAATAGCTTGTTGCATAGTGCACTGCAACTTATGGGGGTTTTCCACTGACTGGTACCAGCTCGGTTCGGTTCTGCTCTGTTTCGGACCTACAGTTTTCCACTACAACTGGTTGCTATAGCGACCAAACATTCTGAGAAGCAGCTAGAGGTCTGCACGGGCTCAAAACTGAAGCCCGAACCCGGCCCGTACCCGAGATTGTCTGACCCAACCCGACCCGACCCGAGCGGCACAGTTAAATTTAGAGCCCGAACCCGACCCGAAATCCCCCCCCCCCCCCAACGAATAGCCAACAAAAAAAAAAAGGAAAAAGGCTGCATTTCACGATTGCATGCAAAGAAACAGATTAATCAAGGCTCTGCCATTTCACAAACATTTACCAGTTATGACAGTTTGTGAACATCAGGTACAGCGTTTATGAATTTTGTATGAAGATAATTCTTCCACTGTACTAATTATGGTCATTTTTGTCAGTTAAGGCTCGTTAGCATTCTGTCTACTTTAAATCAGACCAGGAGCGTATAGCCAGAAAGGAGACTCTGGGTGTGCATCAGAAAAACTGGGTGTGCCACATTTATTGTCAGATTAACGCAAAAAAAAAAAAAAAGCATGCTTATTGGGTATTAATATCTTAGTTTAACCATTTAATTTTTGTGTAGGCTACATGTGTCTGTTAACCTATTCTCTGTGTGTATCTGTGTAAGCAAGCTTAATGATTATTAATATGATAGCTTAACCCTTTCATTTATATTTGTGTGTGTGTTTCTTTCTGTGAGCCTATTGTCCATTTTCAATGAGTTTCACTGTCAGCTATGCATCCAGCTATGTTGGCCTAGACCCTAAAAGCATATAGGGCTTAAAATTCTTGAACCCTGGTTATCGCTGCTTGCAGCTATATTTTTGTTGTTGTTGTGTTTTTCCATTTTCCGAAGCTTTCTCGCTCAAGAGCGTCACTGATAATCACATACAGTATAACCTACAACAGCTCTTTAACTGCGCTCTAGTCAAACGGGCTCACTGTAGCCTAATCATTAACTGCACACATCATGAACCCCTTTTAGGAAAGTAAAATTTATCACATATTTTAATAAGACTAAACTCCTATTTAACCTGATGATCACAGGTTTAATAAAAATACATTTTAAGTTTCTAATTATAACACCGCATTTCCAGGGTGAAAAGGTACATTTCTATATTAAAGTCAGCGTCGCATTCTGCAACTTTATCTTTTCAGCCGACACTGACAGAAGAAATCACTAGTTTATTAACGAATAATTAAAATGTTTTATTTTGCCTTTCCCCCAACATTCATAATCATTAGCCTACTTTTGCCGTTGCAAGCTTTAGACGTGCGCTTGGGCGCGGATATATTAAAGGATAATTAGTAGCCTAAGTTATTATATTAATCAGTTTATCTGTGACTAGTGAAATCTTTAGTCGGGGACAGGCCTTCTTGGCACAAGAAACCGATCAATTTTTTAAATAAAATGCTGTCAATTCGAAAAGTACGCCTGCTAATCACGTCACGTTATATTGCAATGCAGAGTTATGAATGCGTAATAATAAGTAAAATGTTTTTAATTTATTTCATTTATTATGGGTGCAATGGCGGTGCTTTGGTCTTTCTTGGGGGTGCTGAAGCATCTGCTAGCCCCTCCTTTGCGCTGCCCATGTTTATTACGATTAAAAAAATAATAATTCTGCATCTATTTTTAGGTGTGCCAGCTGCCACTTTGGGTGGCACCGGCACACCCTGGCACACCCGTGGCTACGCCCCTGAATCAGACATAAGATTAAGTGAGTGTGTTTACAATCTTAAATAAGATTGTATTTATTTGTATGCATTAATCATTTATTTGAATTAGCGAGAGAGAGAGAGAGAGAGAGAGAAGGGGGAATGTTGCGCGTGCATGTGAACCTGCGTCTGCGCGTCTCTCTCTACAAGCAATGAGGCTTAGTTACTTCAAAAACAGCGATTTTGCTGCCTCATTGCAGATAAATATGATGTTGTGACTTGCGAGTCAGTAGCCTGTCGAAGCTATTTTACTAATAAAAGTTTCCGTGCTGTTTATGCGCGATCTCTCTGATATGTGTGTGCGTGCGTCTATGAAAGCAGCGAAGCCTCTGCATATAGTTTTGGTTTAGCTACAAACCCGAACCCGAAGCTATCCATTAAACATTAACCCGAAACCCGACAGTATTTCGGGACCCGCGGGTTCGGGTCGGGTAGCAGACCTCTAGAAGCAGCACGTGCAGAGCGCTCTAAGCTGAGGTAAACAACCTGGCATCATTACAATCGTCAGCATGGATGAAATAAAAGGTATTTTATTTCTTATCCTTGGTTTGTGGCTGTTTGAAATGTGCTGATCTGCTTTGTCATTGAACCTGAGAACAACTTTGAAAATAACCATAATGACGCAGTCTCCGTGCTACAATAATAATGATAGAAGCAAAGTTTTTCACTGTGGGGACATATCTTTATAAGTACAATTTGACTGTATTATTTGTGTCCCCTTCAAAAATTGCTCATGAGAAATTTTATATTTATTGTCCCCCCCTACTGTTAAATGACATTTACGCCCATGGCCATAACGCAGCAGAATGAATCGAGCGAGACACTTGTCCCGGGAGCGGGAGAAATACTCTCCTTTTGTGTGCTATTGTGTGCGTCTGTGACTAATTGTGAGTAGGCTACCCGCTCTGTTCTATAGACTATTCTTGTTAATCATCAGATCTGTGACATTTTGGTATTTGTCTGCTGTTCGCGATTGACCGCGTGAAATTAATGTAAAGCTATGCCAACTCATTCAGCGCACGTACAAATATGATTTCACTATTCGTATTATCGTCCATGTTTATTCATATCATCATGCTGCTATATTGGGAATTACTACTGTGAAGTTTATATAAGAGTACTTAATTGTTTTGATTTGTGATATTCATTGCAAGTATTCGCGCACTTCCGGTTTAACGTGCCCACTATGTTTACATAAAAGAGCACAGCGCGAGATTGTTTTATATTACCACAGAAAGTCAATACTGTATATACACATGTAGCACTCCTGGAAAGAAGTGTAAAATAATTAAAGAAAAGATCCTGGTGTGATGGCTTCACGTGTCTGCATTTACTGAGAATTCAAATCAATTGAGAGCATATGCACACTACAACAACTCAGTATACTACATGGTCAACACATGTATGACTTTTGCATAGTAATAACTGGCTGTAACATGAACAACTTGAAACACTTTTCATACTCAGTTTTTACAATTACCACAATGACACTCAATATCATATATTTCACAAGAAGATTAGAGCTTTGAAGATATGCAGATAGCACTAAAATAATCAAGATATATAATACAATTTTCACTAGTATTTAACCTTAATCACATCTATAACCTTTATAACATGAAATTGACGATGTAAAAATACATTTAGAATACAATCCATATTCTCAATTGTCTGATGTATCACATTGAATGACGAAACATGAAATTCACTCTTCAAATACATTCACTCAAATGTAATGCATAACAGTTAACAGCCATCACCGCAGATCAAACGACCACGTGTATAAAACGGAGATAATTTATAATGCTAAACAATATTATCTCTTATAGATTCAAATAATATTTCTACTTTGTCTTTAACCATTCATTATATATGGCGGGCTTCCGTGCACCTATGCTAATCATGTGCTTAACTGCACTGAACTCACGACAATTCTTAATAAAGTATCAAATAACAGTTTAACACATTCAACTCACTTATATTATTTAAAACAGTGTTTATACTCCGATCGACAGTATATTTTGTGCATTCTACTCTGAAGTTACCTGGAAAGAAGTGTAAAATAATTAAAGAAAAGATGCTGGTGTGATGGCTTCACGTGTCTGCATTTACTGAGAATGAAGCACATCACGGGCGCGCACCCTGACCCAGCGTACGATGACGTCATGTAAGTATGCCGAATGAAAATAATTAATTTACGAAACGCACAAAATATATTGTCCTTCTCATAAACACAAATAAGGAATTAAATACGATTTTACAATATTAGAAAAATAACATTAACCCAGGGCTCTAGAGTGCGACCAATTTGGTCGCACGTGCGACCTAATTTCTCAAGGGTGCGACTAAAAAAAAACTTTGGTCGCACTGGTGCGTCCAGCCATTCGCGAAAAAAAAAAAAAAATGTCTCCGCGACTTAGAAAGTCTCTGCTGTTCGACAACAGACACGTTAGGCTCATAGCGTGTTCTAAACTAATCAGAGATAGTGAAGGGCGGACCCCCCTCTGATTGGCCGTGGTCCAGATATTCCTGTATATCTGCTGGCTGCAGTCAGACAGAGAGAGAGGTGAGTAGTAGAGATGCACGCAGGCAGCTCTTTCTCTGAATTTGATCTGTTCAGTGAGCGTCTGATAGTCCCTCCAGGATTCTGCGATCGCTGAATTTATCGCAAAATCAGGCAAACTCCACTATTTTCCAAATTGCCGCAGATTTTGCGCTTAGACGCGTCTTTTGACGTCATCGCAATGCGCATTCAGTCAAAGAAAGGTTGTTTCTCAGTTCAAAAAAATGGAATGAACAGCTTTGCGTTCTCTTCATGCCCGATTTACAAGAGCTACAACGGACAAACGAACCGAAAGCGGAACGAATCCGCGCTACTCGTTTGGGCTACAGACCGTTTATCTGCTCGGACCGGAGCCGCGGGCTGCTCTCGATCACGCGACACCGTTATACACAGCGCTGGGAGATACAGTGAAGTAGTCGAATTCACCGCGGAATCAATAACATCTGTCAAATCTTGTGAGAAGCATTCAAATTCTGTTAAAGCTACAGACATCGAAATAAACTCCACTGATGTGGAAACCAGGAGAAACATTGTTCAATAAATACATCACCACCATTCACCATGGATTTAATATAACTAACGTTACATGAACAATATCTATTGTCTTAAAGTGTTTTTAAATGCTTCACACAACTTTTCCTAGCACTTCAAACTTTAAGTAGGCTATTACCGAATTTTGAAGTTATTTTTAATGTGATGACATTATTTGTTCATCCTTCATAGGTTGCCTCCATTTATAAAACTAAACGTTTCATAATGTAGGAAAGCAAACACTTATTTAAAAATAAAAAATACATTAAATGACCACTATTAGATGGCTGCAGAGAAGTACTTATAGGCTTATCAGCCATTTCCACTCCCTAATATATATATATATATATATATATATTATTTATTAAATTATATTTAGACATTATGAATGACATTGATAAAAGTTCATTTTGAACTGCATCTCATCTACCCAGACAGCACAAGTATATCTGTAAGACGTCTGCTAAAGATCTGGGAAACATCCGCTGTGTAATCTGATAAACGTCTCAGAAGCAGTTTTACATGCATTTAATAAATCTCTATTTGACATCTGACTGGAAACATATTAGAGATGTACTGCAGATGAGCAAACACACTTAAAAATACCTCTTGAATATGTAAATGCAGACATCTCCGAGATGTACATGTGTGATTAGGGTGAGTGCTTTACTGTCAGGTGCACTCAAAAAAATATTCAGGCCTAACAAGTAAGATTTATGTATTTTGATTGCATGTAAGATTTCCATCCATTTGGATTACATATTTGTTAACTTAATCAAACGAATAAACTTTATGTGATTCCTATTTACAAGTCATATGTGAATTAAATGCGCAAGACTAAGATTTAAGTAATAGTATCAATAAATTCTATTTGTTTTAAATTCACAAGAAAGAACATTATGTATTATTGCGTAATTAACCCAATTTACTTTAAATGCATCATATTTAGATATTTTTTATTAATAAACCCAATGTATTTTAATACATATTATATATTTATTTTTCCTCCCTAAATGCCCTTCCTAAATCACAATATGCTACAACAAAATCTAACCTAACACAACACACAAACAACAACAACAGTCAGACCGCCTTGTTTTAATGCTTCAAAGCATATTTTGACAATAACAAAAACTACAAAAAAATGTGCTAAACATTAGCCAGTGCTACAGATACATTTCCTCAAGAGAAAATTCAAGGTAGACAGATAACCTGTTAACAGCACTGCTTATATTACACTAACATACAGAGTGACATGTAATAATTAGTTTCAATTTAGAATGGTTGGTTGCCAGGAAATAATAAAAACAAACAACAACATAAAAAAAATCAATTGAAAATCAACAAAATTGAGTGTCTTTGCACCACACTTTTCTGTGTATGTTTTATTTTAGTAACACAGCTGTATAGAACAAACATTCTACATACAATAACTAACTACGTTAAACTTTTAAAATACTGTTGTTTAAAAGTTTACAAACATTTAGAACAAGTCAACCCACTTGCTTTGAAGGAGGAAATATCTGTTAACAAATCACTGAAGCATCTTAATTGTCAATTCTTGGACTTTGACACAGTTTGGTAGTATCTAGTTCCATCAAGACTTTCTGAAACACTTCGAATGTGCATTTAAGGTCCTTTGGGTAATTCAGGTTAAGTGCATATATATGAGTCCAAAAAGCATCACACATCCAAGTGTGACATTTTTTAAGTTTGGCAGAACTTCCATGCCTTCAAGCACCACACCAACATCTGTTGGCTCATCTCCAGTACCAGCACCCTCTGCCCGAATGACATAGATGCCCATGGTTGTCTGTGCAATCCCCGACTCAGCCTCTGCACTTTCACAGTCCTGGAGGAGAAACAAAGAGAATGATTTGTGAATATATATATATATATATATATATATATATATATATATATATATGTGTATATATATATACATATATATACAGTACTGTGCAAAAGTCTTAGGCCACTAGTATTTTCACCAACAAAAAATGGTTTTAAGTCGGTTATTTCTATCTTTTGCGGTAGCGTGTCAGTTGGAAATATCAGTTTACATTTCCAAACATTATTTTTGTCATTAATTGTAATAATGCAGTGAGATTATTGTCTGCACAAGGAGTCTGACAGCAGCCAGTGCTCCACACAGAGAGCAACATCTCCAAGATGCTTCAAAAAACCTACCAGCAAAGCTACAGTACTGTTCAAAGTTTTAGACACTCGTGTAAAAATGCTGTAAAATGAGGATGCTTTCAAAAATAATGCCATAAATAGATTGAATTTATCAATTAACTTATATTAACTAAATCAAATAAATATTTGGTATTACAGCTTTTGGTAACACAGCTTCTGTTCCAAGGTACACTTGCCCATAGTTTTTCAGGTAGCTTTGCGGGAAGATTTTTTCTTCAAGCATCTTGGAGATGTTGCCACAGTTCTTCTGGATTTAGTCTGTCTCAGTTTGTTCTGTTTCTTCATGTCATTCCAGACAGACTGGAGGATGATCAGATCAGATCTCTGTGTGGAGCACTGGCTGTTGTCAGACTCCTTGTGCAGACAATAATCTCACTGCATTATTACAATTAATGACAAAAATAATGTTTGGAAATGTAAACTGATATTTCGCTACCGCAAAAGACCTAAAACCTTTTTTAGTTTTTGTTTTTTTGTTGGTGAAAATACTACAGGCCTAAGACTTTAGCACAGTAATGTGTGTGTGTGTATATGTATATATATAACCTGAAATGTTAATGAACTTTACATAACTTTTTAACACACTGGATTAGTGCCAGAGTTATCTTGACAGGCTTGTTTAACAGATGTTTTACCTCACAGATTTTGGAGATTTTACTTAAGGAATTGTATTAAACTATGGTAGGTAGTACAATATTCACCATTTAAATACTTTATTAATGTTTGTAGGAAATTGGAGACCTATTTAACATTCATGGTTAAAGTAAAACTTTGAGAATTAGTAATTAATAATGTTGCTCATGAAAAAAAAAAACAATCAGGTTATCATTTTAAACTCACTATACAACATGCACAATACGATGTCCTGTACAAAACCATTTTCAGATCCTGTACAAAACAAATTTCAGTACTGAATGTGTTATGGCAGTGTTTACATTACAATATCCAACACTGTGATTTTTCTTTTGTAGAGTAAAAAGAGCAATGGAAACAGCTGATTGGAAGAGGAGTGTAATTTATTTTAAGTTTATCTAGTTTTTTTATTTAGTTTTATCTGTTAATGAACGTTCAAAGAGCTGTAAATGAATTACAATTCAGACACTGAATAAAATTATGTAAAATGTTAGCCGTTATTGGCTTGTATACTGTATTTTTATTGAACACCAGTACTTTACAAATAAAATGCAGAAAAACTCCTGAGAAATTAATTTAACATAACTATCAAAAAAAATTCTAACAATTCTAACATGAGTATTTTAACATACACTTACCACAAATTCTTTGACAAGTGTCTCAAGATCCTCATTAAGGTAGACACTCAGGCTCCTTAGGATGCAATCACGCTTGATGTTTATGTCTTCATTCTAAAACAAGTGTAAAAAGATCCCCCAAAAAAACATAACATTAGTAACTGATTTACAGTTTAAATAAGGCTGAATTTCAAGTATAAAGACACAACTATCTTAATCAAGTACCTTATTTTTAATAGGAATTTGTGGTTGTTTTTCTTATATTGTAAACTTATTTTTCTTGACAATGCTATGTATAATGATCTAACAATAGTATATTTAAACAATTAGGCCAATAAATTATTTTGAATATGTTTGATAGTGAGATTAGGATGTCCCCACTAATCAAATAAATGTTTTTAAGTGTGTAAAAATGTTTGTCTCTACATGTGTATGTCAGAGAAAGGTTTCTAAAACCCAGTCATGATGAGTAACTACTGGAATACATGTTGCAATACATTAAAAACTAACAAAAAACGCACTTACTTCAGCTGTCAGTGCCATTATCCTGCAGATTTTCTGTCCTGCAGTTCATCCTTTGTGACGGAAAACCTTCAGCAGGTCATCAGTGTATTTGTCCAGTTGACCAATGAATTTGGATGTCAGAGGAACAGTTGTTATATGCATGAACTCCAAGTTGATCTGAAAAAGATTAAAAGAACAGGATGTTCTTCACTTGAAACGAGACATGTAACAATCTGCATATGGACAGGTATACTGGCATTTGCGGCCATAGTTGAAATGTTTCAGCCTAAAATGTTTAAGCAACTCATACCTCGTAGATAGTGTAATGTCACACACTTTACATGGCCACATTCACATATCTGTGAACAAAGAGAAAAGAAAAATTATCAGTTGTGTGCAACAAGTTCTGGCTTTCAGGTGGATAGTTTACAGCACATTACCTGCAAAATAATAATAATATTATAATAATATAAATTATACAAAGGGTCACGTGACTCAGTTATTTACTTATTTCTTTTTTTGATAGGTCATGTTTTTGTGGAAAAATTAACTTAACTCATATGAAAGTAAAAAATGTCTAACTGCTCATTTGTGGTTATTTAAGGTTGTTATGGTGTTAAGGTAAGTGCCTGGGACACTACACAGAATTGTAGTGCCATTTCTTTACCAACTAAAGGACCCATTAAAGCCTATAGATCAAACACAGCAAATATGTTTTCAACTATGTATTAAAATTATATGTTTATTATGTTAAATCACCTAATATTCAAAATGGTTTCCACTGTTTGTAATCTGATATATTCATTTTTCTAAAACAAAAAACTATTATTTCAAGCATACATACAAAAAACAGAAACAGTTTAACACCATTTTGTGATTTGAATCTTTACAAAGTTAGCCACCCCTCACACCACTTTAAATCTGAATTTACGAATGCACGTGTCACCATAATTTTTTACGTCAGAAAATGCGGATATACAGAAAAAAAACATCTCTATATATTCTAATTACTAATATGTCTAATACTGGCCGATAATGAGTAGCTAAAGTTGGCTCATGTGTTAGCTGCATGTGCAAGTTAGCTAGCTAATGGACTTAACGAAAAATGTGATAATCAGTGCATTGATATTAGTGTAATATGATATTCTCAACGCTAATAATACATTTATATACGCAGAAACTAACAGATTATAAAGGATGACTGTAGATGTAATTTACCTTATAATCAGGCCACGATCCACGTTGTTCTAGTGCAAAATGTTAATGGGAGCTTTGCTTCTCCTGCTGCTGTTGCCGCCCTCTACCGAGTGGAGTACGGAATAACGTCATTTCCGCTTTTAAACAATTCTATTTCCCGAAATGTTTTATGTAAATCAGTCTCATAAAATTTAACTATTTGGATTTGGCTTGTTCCACATCTAGCAACATGTAAACTACATTCATACCTTTTAACTGATTAAATCTAATAGTTTAAAAAATTTGCAGGTTTAGATTAATTGTAAGTAATCTGACTACATAATTTTTGAAAAAACGATTATTTAAATAAAATCAAAAGGATGCAAATACTTAATAATAAACTATGGCATGATTTATTTTTTTGAGTGTGCTGGTGCCACCTTCTGTAGAACTTAATGGCACTGGTGTCCTTAAATGCTAGTCTGGAGCCCAACAATGGTTCTCGAAGTCAGAAAAGTCATAACAATTTTAGAAGAATGTTGTCTGTGGTATATTTTTTTATAGGGTTAAGGGGAGGGTTTGAGAAGCACTGCAGTAGAGCATCCCTTCATTCAGACACAGTGGAAGATCTGATAAGAATCAGGGGACAAGTCTGGAAGATGTTGATGCTAGAGAGAGTGTGGCCAGCTGGTTTAGCCAAAGCCAAATATCAAGAAGAACAAACTACAGGAGTTGTCCATCCGAGGGGCATGTGACTGCAATGGAGGATAGTCCATAAGACGTTGAGCCATGAGGTGTTCAATTTGATACCCTGAAAACACTTAATTTAGATGTTATTTTTATTTAATTTATCTTGAGATGTTTTTAAGTTTAAATATTAGCTCAGTGAAGCACTTTAAGCACCATCACTTTTTCAGTAAGTTACCTTTCTTGTAGAATTGTGCTTCAAATAAAGAACGTTATGTTGACCAGATTGTTAGTTAATCGTTTACTAGTCAATATTGCCTATATGAAAATTTGGGTGCACCTAACTTTTGTGCTGGTGCACCTAAGAAAAAAAGTTAGGCGCACCAGTGCACCCAGTGCAAAAAGTTAGTCTAGAGCCCTGCATTAACCGGTTTTATATTAACTCTGAGAACTTACTCACCATATCACACACACACTACTACATTGTATAGATTCATGTGATTTGTTTTGATACAGTACTGTTATGCTAATTATTTCTATTTTATTGTAGAACCACACACTTACACCCACACTCTCCAATACATCTTCAGTGTTCAATAAAACCCTTTTGATTAAAGTTGACAGCCTGCACACCAAGAGGAAGGCTAGATAAATCAGAAACACATTAGAATACAATCCTAGTTCAACTCCACTACAATTGGATTCGTGTTATTTCGTTCGGTAGCTATTACTGTATCGCTCCTCCTACGAGAGGCGGTGAAACATGCAAGACTTTCACTTGCCAGAGAAGTGTTAGTCTAAGAGATATGACGCAGTTTTGACGCTTATTCTGAGAGAATCTGACACACGTACCGACGGTAAAACGACTTTCTCAATTCTACCTGCACGATGTAGAACAGACAGCTCTTGCATTCATACTGTATACAATGTACTCGTGAGATTTCGAAGGCTTTTTAGACATGCGACATTGAATATAATTAATGTGTCTCTTCTGGGCATTTCTAACAGCATATGTTTATTGTAATCAACTTGCAGGGAAGTTCATTCGGAGACGATATTTAATGCAAATAGTGGTATTTATCGATCTGATTCGGTGTTTTACGACGCATGTGATTTAGTTGATGAAGTTCTCTTGTATTTATGTTGTACGTCAACCTGAGAGATGCACAAATCACTTCCGCTTTGAGACAGATGAACTTCACTCGCCTATTTGAACACAGAGGCGACATGTTGAACCTGATATTAACACAGGGTACAACATGTACCGACGGTAATACTTCCTCAATTAGACTCCACGTTGTGGAGATTAATATATAACGGTCTCTCGGAATTAATATTCAGTGTACTCGTGATATTTGGAAAGATTTTTCGGCTTGTGACATTGAGTGCATGTGTCAGTTTAATACTGAATAGTGGAAGGATGAAACTGATTTATGTGTCTGCGCAATAGAAATCCCCCAATAAACTCAAACAGGACATATGACGAACAAAGACGTTTATTATCAGAATCAGAATGAGTATACATTGGTTTGTATACATTGTGCTGAACTGCGGTCGAATTGAGCTGAATCATTAAAAATGATTTAAACATTGCATGATAGACTATGTAATCATATTACTAAAAACGACGAACGTGAGAAAATAATGAATCAAATTAACATTACCAATCCTCAAATTTGCACATGCTGTGTGAACGAATGGTTCAGTTTCTTTCAACTCAACGTAAACGCATTGTAGTCAGCACTTCAAGCTTCAGAAACTTGTCTGAGGAGAGCAAAGTTATTTAATGCAAATAGAAAGTAGTGTGGAGTTGGAAAGGCGGGGCTTAGTGCACCTGTCAATCATAACGCAGCAGAATGAAGCGAGCGAGACACTTGTCCCGGGAGTTAACACAATGTGTTATTGTGTGCGTCTGTGACTAATTGTGAGTACCCGCTCTGTTCTATAGACTTTTCTTGTTAATCCTAATAATCAGATCTGTGACATTTTGGTATTTGTCTGCTGTTCGCGACTGACCGCGTGAAATTAATGTAAAGCTATGCCAACTCATTCAGCGCACGCACGAGCTGTGTTTACAAATATGATTTCACTATTCGTATTATGGTCCATGTTTATTCATATCATCATGCTGCTATATTGGGAATTACTACTGTGAAGTTTATATAATAGTACTTGTTTTGATTTGTGATATTCATTGCAAGCATTCGGGCACTTTCGGTTTAACGTGCCCACTATGTTTACATAAAAGAGCACAGCGCGAGATTGTGTTTTATATTACCACAGAAAGTGGATACTGTATATACACACACTACTACATTGTATAGATTCATGTGATTTGTTTTGATACAGTACTGTTATGCTAATTATTTCTATTTTATTGTAGAACCACACACTTACACCCACACTCTCCAATACATCTTCAGTGTTCAATAAAACCCTTTTGATTAAAGTTGACAGCCTGCACACCAAGAGGAAGGCTAGATAAATCAGAAACACATTAGAATACAATCCTAGTTCAACTCCACTACAATTGGATTCGTGTCCTTTCGTTCGGTAGCTATTACTGTATCGCTCCTCCTACGAGAGGCGGTGAAACATGCAAGACTTTCACTTGCCAGAGAAGTGTTAGTCTAAGAGATATGACGCAGTTTTGACGCTTATTCTGAGAGAATCTGACACTCGTACCGACGGTAAAACGACTTTCTCAATTCTACCTGCACGATGTAGAACAGACAGCTCTTGCATTCATACTGTATACAATGTACTCGTGAGATTTCGAAGGCTTTTTAGACATGCGACATTGAATACATTTAATGTGTCTCTTCTGGGCATTTCTAACAGAATATGTTTATTGTAATCAACTTGCAGGGAAGTTCATTCGGAGACGATATTTAATGCAAATAGTGGTATTTATCGATCTGATTCGGTGTTTTACGACGCATGTGATTTAGTTGATGAAGTTCTCTTGTATTTATGTTGTACGTCAAACTGAGAGCAGTGTTGCCAGATCGGGTTGACGATTTCCAGCCCAAAAGCTCACCAAAACCCGCCCACTTCAACAAAAACCAGCCCAAAATTTCAACTGCCAAAATAATGTGATATGATTTTATTACCATGTCAATCAAGATTAATAAGGACCATTTTTATCTCCTCAAAATAAAATAATGATGAAAAAAGGTAATAAATATAAATAAATTTCACAGGAACATGGATCAAAACAGGGCAAATGCGTTAAAGACAGTCAGAAAATATGCTTAAAATGACCAGGAACCTTTTTAAAATGGCAATCAAGAAATTAACTGATAACCCGCGGGGGAACACATGCATCATTTTCAATGTCCACAGTAAGAAAAAGCTCATTTTTGTGCAAAAAAAGTGCAGAATAAAGTGATCAGAAAGCAATGTTAATTCACACCCACAACAGCCAAACATGTGTTATTCATGTATGATAATCTGACAGCAAAAAAATATATATAATAACAATTAACAACAATGCGCTTACCTTTCTCTTGTGCTTTATCTTCAGACAGCACGTATTTCATGAAGTAAACATTTTAGAACATAATGCAGAACTTAGCACAGTCCAAACTGTTCAAGTCCAGCAGCTGTCAATGCCAAGTATACAAGAGTTTGGACGGTTTAAAAGATGTTCTGATGCAGGACAGCATTGTATAGTCCCATGTTCAGTTTTGATTTTTATTAAATCATCCAACTGTTCTCTTATTTCAGTTACAATTACATTTAGAAGTCTTCTATTCATTTAATCCACGTTGTGAGATTTGAGTTACTCTTAGATTCTTTATCGTGTAACTTATATTTAAGCCACTTTGCATGAATCACTTAACTTAAATAAAATGAAAGAGTAAATATATAGCTGCACATTTAAATTTAGCCGTTTACAGCGCCAAACCCAATCACTCACGAGTCATCACATCTCACCAACATAAAAGATGGTAAATTGATTGACAAGTCTCTGTTAAAATAAACCAAAAAGGGTTGCGTTAAGGAAAAATGAGTTGATAACTGCACTACACATTATTTTGCTGTGATACTTTGAGCTCGAGCATATTAAGATAACGTGACTAAGATAAAGTGAAGAAAAAAGCAGCTGATTGGGCGGTTTTTAGTTTTTTAAAAGCAGCCCAAATTTGGTCTACCCGCCCAACGCGTTATTCTCCGGTCCAAGCCGATCAAAAGAAGCCCAATTGGGCGGCAACCTGTCCAATCTGGCGACACTGCCTGAGAGATGCACAAATCACTTCCGCTTTGAGACAGATGAACTGCACGCGTGCTTCACTCGCTCATTTGAACCTGACTAACACAGAGGCTACATGTTGAACCTGATATTAACACAGGTTACAACATGTACCGACGGTAATACTTCCTCAATTAGACTCCACGGTGGAGATTAATATATAACGGTCTCTCGGAATTAATATTCAGTGTACTCGTGATATTTGGAAGGATTTTTCGGCTTGTGACATTGAGTGCACGTGTTAACTTACTACTGAATAGTGGAAGGATGAAACTGATTTATGTGTCTGCGCAATAGAAATCCCCCAATAAACTCAAACAGGACATATAACGAGCAAAAACGTTTATTATCAGAATCAGAATGAGCTTTATTGCCTGTATGATTGCACATAAGAGGATTTTGTTTTGGTGACAGAAGCACAGTGCAGCAGTACGAGTGCGTTTTAGTGCCACGTTAAAAAATAAAGACATCTAAAACAACGAGAATAAGTCGAAATTACGTCTAAATATTACGAGAATAAAGTCGAAATATTACGAGAAAATAAAGTCTAAATATTTCGAGAATAAAGATTATAGTTATAATATTTTGAGATAGACTGTTCTAGCCTTTTGCGCATGCAAATGGTCCGGATTGGTAGCACCGAAATCAAAATATGACAGTTTTATAGCGAAATACAAACCTTGTAGGCTATATTGCAATAGTGTCAAGCAGCATGTGAGTCAATCATCTTTCCGATTACAATAACGAACGAGACATTATTTTCATTATAAATTAGGCTATACTGGATTTTTTTTCATGCCTTATGATGTTCCTTCACTTTTATATATAGCTATAAACTTGAAATAAAGAGCAAAAACACATTTATAATTTACTTTTTAGTCATTTAGCAGACGCTTTTATCCAAAGCGACTTACAAATAAGAAAAAGTAACTATAAGTTAAAAGTCTATAAATACTATATATACACATTAAAGAAAATTGAGAAATTAAATAAAATGACAAAAACATACAACATTTCAAAACTAAACATTTAAATGAAAACAAATTAAGCTAAAAACATTTCAAAATAATAAAACAACAAAAGGTATAAAAATGATTCTAACATGACACTAAGCCAAACACCAATATATATATATATATACACATACATGTTATTTCATTTCTATGTAGTATGTTGAAGTAACGTTACTAAAATAAATACAATTTATTAAAACTAAAGAAAATACCTATAAAGACAATAAATTAATACATAATTTATCTAAAATTAAAATAGATAAATCAAATGGCAGTAGTTTATCAGTAATCCTAAAAAAAATAACACTATCAAAAACACATGCTAACAAACAACAACTTACACAGTAAGAATTGGTTATAAGAACTAAAACAGAGATAAAACAAGCAGCAAGAAAGAAGATAAATAAAAAGCGATACTTATATCCTTTGACAGTGTCCCTGTCCGGTAGAGTCGATGGTCTTTACACAATCTTCGGTCTTCTCACGAGAAGGGCTTCACACAACGGCTGCCGCTGTAAACTATGCTTTTTATACCCATCCAACAAAACACTACTCCAATTCAGCTGAACACACTTTCCTGTTAATAACACAACAAATGGCCAAGCAAGCGCTCGACACTTTGTATTCCATTATAAACTGACAGAATTTGTGTTAAAAGCACAACCTTATTGGGATTACTGGGTGGCTGGTGCGCTGCAAATAATGAAGGGAAGACGTTAAATATCATGTCCAATCATTTACTGTATTATACAATGAATAAAACGGTTTGTGAAAAGTAGTTCTCCGATTACTTGATTGCTCGATGGGATTTTCGGTAGAATACTCGATTACTAAAATATTTGATAGCTACAGCCCTAGTTACTATAATAATATTATATCACGTTTACAAATCTAAATTAACATCTTTAAAATCATATTTTTGATGAGATGTCCAATCATTTTTTTAAAGAAATGTTTAGAAAACAAGAGATGGCCAGTCCATTTGAGTAGCCTAATTGTGTATTCTATGCAATGACACAGTTTTGTGTTGTAGTTATGTAATGGCACAATGTTAGAAGCTTTTAGCAAAAAACTGACCTGCCTTTAGAAATGTATCTTGAAAATTAGTTACAACACGTGATGGATTTGAAAATGAGTAAGCTTCACATTTGCTGTATGCTGACAGGATAGTAAGAGTTTATTATTTATTTTAATATTTATATTTTTTCTTGGTTTACAGATGCTGTTTCATTTATGTGTTCGTACTGTTAACAGGTTCAGGTAAGAAAAGAGCAAAGACTGTTCGAAGGTTTGAGACCATTTTTTTTTACATTGTAATTTATGCTTTATTACATTTTTTCATTGCAAACTATCAGCAAAAAAATATTTGTTCAAATTTTTGTAGAAACATGAAACAGAGCATCTTTAATGATTGTCTGACTCTAAACCAAGAGTCACATAATCAACAGCACTCCGTTTCTTAGATTTACATTTTCTTAATTTCAATGCTGTCTCAATTTTGTACCGACTGTAATAGTCAATAATTAAAGTGATGTAATTCTAAGAAAAGTCATGTTTTCTAGCCTCTCAGGTAGTTGAAAGCACTGAAGGAGACTCGGTCATCTTGAAGTGCAGTCACAGAAGTATTGAACTTGAAGAAAAACATCTGACAGTACACTGGAGACACAACGACATCAGGAACGTATTGGATGTCATCCATGGAAAAGTTTCTGTAAAGGAACAAGACTCAGCATACAAGAACAGAGCAGAAGTTTTACCTGAGGAGCTTAAGAAGGGCCGTGTCTTTCTCAAACTGACCAATCTTCAGCTCTCTGATGGAGGAACGTACCTCTGTTTTGTCCCAACTTTGGGAATTGATCACAGTATACAACTGGTGGTCAAAGGTGTGTAATAACTCTTTTGGTCATCGGTTTTAGATTGTGCTAAGTTGCATTTACTTTGGTCAAAGTATATATTTGTTTTTATAAGTTTACAATTTGATTTCTCTCCTAATCGTTGGTGGGTTTGCCTTAACAGAAAGATCCTTCATAACACGCACAACTGCTGAAATAAGAAGCCATGGTACAAAAGCAAGGCTGGGAAGGACTCTGCATCTACTAATTCTTTCATCTGGATTCATTGTACTTTATTTGATTGGAAGCATTGAGTGAAGATTGATCTGAAGATTCATACAGTGGAGATCTAAATAAAAGAACAATATTTACTTGATTTTTTTTCTGAAATATTGTTAATCTTCATTGCTCAAAATTTGAAGGAATATTAGCTGCAAGTATACGACTGCTTATTACATGCTTGACAAAATAACCAAGGCATTTAAAAAAAAAAAATTTGGAAAACAAAACTAATTAGAGAATAGTAACCACTGTAGCACAAAAGATTACGACTAAAATTTGAGGGTTACAGCGGTCATAAATGAGTAGGAAGTGTAGAAGCCCCTGCTTTGAATGACTTCAGCACATCTGCGGCCACAGGACATCCGTTTCTCAGACCCAAATAAATTAAACTTGCTCTCATCAGTAAAGTGAACTTTGTACCAGTTCTCCTCTCTCAAGACAAGACGCTCCTCAGCAAAGGTGCGGCTAGCCTTTTGATTCTCTCTGCTGATGAGGTTTGATCAATGTAGAGTGCGCTTTTAGTCAGACTTTTCTTAAACATGCTGAGATAGATCCTTACCCTGTTCAGCGCTGAACCGGCAAGCAATCCCAGCTGCAGTGCTGAACCCATTCCCCACTGAGACTCTGCATTATCCTTTCTTGTGCATTTCTCTTATGTTGACAACCAGCCTTTTTGGGGGATTTGAATGAATTAGTGTTATTGTAAACCTGCAATATTGTAATAATAACAGATCTGGAACAACCAACTTCTATTGCAGTGGCTAAAAGGGTCGACCCTTTGGCCTTCATCTGGACAACCTCCTGTCGCAGGGTTTCAGTCACCTTAAAGCGACTCCCAATCTTGCAATCTCAGTGAAAATTGTAGGAATGCTGCCCGTTAAATAGGGTTAATCATATAATTACTGAAATTAGTAGCAGGTGCCAGATTAACACCAATAAAAATGTATCTGTAAGTGTTCTCTAATTTTGATCAGAGTTCTTTTTCAAATATCTAATTTAAGTTATTTACACTGTGCTTCAGAATATAATTCATTTATGAAATATGCTTAAACAACAGCCCTTCTACTCCTGTTAGGATCACTTCAAATAGGACGAAGCAGTGACCTTGAAATTTAGGAAATTGCAGGTTGTTCATTAATTTTGATCTCCAATGTACATACATTTACACAAATGTCTATATGCATACATACACATGAATCAAATTTTTTAACAATAATAAATAGATGTTATTTTCTCCTGTGACATATTCATTGCCATTTCCTTAAGCCAACTTCCTATACTTTGTGCCTCCAACTTTTTCCAGTGAAGTGCTATGAGATGTTTAGCTTGTTAAATACACATATCTAACAATACTATAATATAGATGTAACATAAAAAAAAAGTTGGTTAAAGAGGGATAGTGTAATTTATTATTATATCTATCATACTCTGCACTCCTTTGAGATACTGCTCTGGGTGCGTGTTCACGGTGTGTGTGTGTGTGCACTTTGTCACGGCACTTTCACTCTCGAGACTTTCAGGATCTCTTCACACTCACATACACAATGAAAGAAAGTATCTTAGCATGATTTACATTTAGGACCGAGATACAACTAGATGAAAATCTGGAATCTGAGGATGAGGACGCTGAGAAAATCACCTTTAAAGTTGTCCACATTAAGGTTTTAACAATGCATATTACTAATTAAAAATTAGTTTTAGATATATTTACAGAAGCAGATTTACAAAAAAAACTTAATAGAATTTTTCTTAATATCCTAATGGTTTTTGGCATAAAAGAAAATTTATTTTGACCCACAAAACATACACTATATTGCCAAAAGTATTGGGTCACCCCCTTCTAATGAAAGGTTTGACTACTTTAGTAATTTCCATGAGTACAAATCTTAATGTTTAAGTATATAATGATATTCTAGGGAATCTAATTGTATAGCAACAGTTTGGACAGAACTCTTTTCTATTCTAACATGACAGTGTCTCTGTCTATAAGACAAGAATCAAAGAGAAATGATGATTCAGTCAGTGTGGAAGAACTTGACTGGTCTAATCCCAGCTGAACATCTCTGGTGTGACTTTAAATGAGCCACAAACTCATCACCAAACACCAATGACTTGTATACAGTGTATGGACTAAAGTATTGGGACACCCCCTTCTTTAGAAGAGAAAAAGGCACTTCCAAACTGTGGCAACAAATAAAATCATATACTTAAAAATTGTATTTCCACCTCTGTTGCAACAGTTTTGAAGTGTATGAAATGACTGTACCCACATGCACAAGTCATTGGTGTTTGGTGATGAGTTTTTGGCTCAAGGTCATTATTCTAAAATAATGTTCTGTCATGATTTAACAGGAGGGGCAATTCATTTTTCACATAGGGCCATGTAGCTTTGGACAGCTCTTTTACTTCATAAATGAAACCATCCTTTGAAAACTACATTTTGTATTTACTTGCACTTTGTGTAATATTAAAATTTGTTTGATGATCTGAATCTTTTAAAGGTGACAAATATGCAAATAAAATAAAAAAACATGAAGGAGGCACTGTGTAATATATATATGTATATATAAATAAATAAAACACCCGTCAGCAGAGTTTTGCCTGACATCTGGACATTATTTCATACTGTGTTTGTATCATAAAATCATGTAGGCTAAAATAACTGTTGCAATGCTGCAAAACTATTACATTTTACCACAACGAGAATAGCAATGTAAAGTGGAAGAATTGCAAGATTTAATCATTAGCAACTAATTAGCCTACTATTACAAATAATTGCACCCGCATTTTAAAAATAATTTGACATGAAATTCAAAGATTTCTCTATCTATTAGTGAACATCTGTTTTGAGAAAGTATATGTTTTCTCCCATTCTAAAATGAATCGCGCATTCATGAGGAACTTATGTCCCTCCAGAAGCTTTGCTGCTTGAATGGTAAGGTTAACAGCACGAAGAACAAAACGTATTCACATTCTGAACGGATAAGATTAGCCTAGAAATGACTAAAAATGTGTCACTTACGTCAGTCCATTTATAATCACGGATATTTAGATTTCGCAAGCATGCGGGAAATCTGGTGTTTAGATGTGAGTGAAGGAAGGCACTGGCCAATCACAGGTGCTTAAGAAATCAACAGATCCGTCTGTGATTGGCTACATTGCTCAGCGCTATGAATACATAAATGTGCTCGGCTCAGGAGCCGTTACTAAATCTGTTTCACCGATATAACTGCTTTTACATCGGGTTCACATTTAGGATGTGAACCTAACGTTTAGGTTGTTGACTCCATTATGATATTTTTGATGGGTTTCATATGTAATCGCATAGATTTTGTATGGGAAAGAGTTCAACACAATTATACAATGAAAACATTCCTAAACCATGTTTGCCATGTGAAAAGTACGGGTTTCACATGTGATTTTAACATGTAAATTTCCCATGAGCAAAATTAAACATATCAACGCCGCTACTGCTCTCACGTGGACATAAGGGGGAATTGCAGTAAAGTTGATAAAGAAACACCTATTGTCTTTTGCTATTTTCATAACTTTAAAATAAAGACATACACACACACATATACATATTCTTCTAAATCAATTTCTTGTGTTCCTGAAAAAAAGCAATTTTTCCATGTATGTCAGGCCACACCATGGTCACATTCTGATTGGGAGGCTTTAACATTTGTTTGAAATGTTGTAATTTTATACATAATCATGAAATCTATGGTATAGGCATTTTCTGCACTTAGTTTTCCAAATCAACAGCTAATTTCACACTCACACGCTA
Organism: Oxygymnocypris stewartii; assembly: GCA_003573665.1. NCBI lineage: Eukaryota > Metazoa > Chordata > Actinopteri > Cypriniformes > Cyprinidae > Oxygymnocypris > Oxygymnocypris stewartii. The sequence continues at coordinate 49,324 of QVTF01024648.1, read as the reverse complement.
ACATTCTCAGATAGATATTATTTTACTTACTTTGATGTCTTTATAGGCCTACTTTACTTTATTATTAATTCAATATGAATGAATGTCATGAAAACAGGTTTTTAGTAGGCCTACAGCCACCTTTTAAATGTTTGTGTGTCAACAATGAATTGGAGAAGAAACATAGCCTAGTTATATCATTAAAAGTTGATGTAGAACAGTTGATATCTTCTTATTTGCCATTTAAATAGGCAACTTTTTTATTGAGTGTTGATTTATTAAATTAGATTCATTACTGTTTTTGGTTTCTGGTTTCTTAATGAAATGTTCAGTTTCTGTGTTTCAGTAAAGAAAGAAAGTATTTCGCTGCATCACTACGTTTGTACCACTGTTGTTCTGTGAGAGGGATCATTAAACCTCTTTCTTCAGATATTACCACATTCTTCACGATGACTTCTCCTGATATTTTCTGAAAATAGCAAAACATTGTTTAAGCACCTCAGGCTGGTGGTTTATGATATGCATTATCTGGAGACCCTCATGACAAAAGTTGCCAGAAGAATTGAGTTTTCTAAAACATAAGCTAGTGATTGTGATGAATATCTTCAAAGACCAAACTATAACTGCAGTCTCAGCGACTGTGAATTTAGTAGGAATGAAGAAATGAAGATGAAACTCCTTGTGAAGAGTTTGCTGGACAAGATCTCACACACAAGTTTGATCCCAGAAACATTTTCTGTTTGAAAGACGAAATTAAGTCAGTGTTAGTGACGGAAGGATAATCTCTGTCTCGTTACTAAAATACAGGGAAACGAGCCGATATGGAAGCTTGCCAATTCTAAAGAACCCAATTACGCTATGGATAAATGTGATAAAACCAATGATAAAGATTCAAAGACAGTTTAAACCTGCACCACAATACTGGATCTCTGACCATCAGAAACATCACACCTGAACACTATGGATATTATAAACAGATCATCAGTGAAGGACAGAAGATATCAAAGACATTCAGGGTTGTTGCTCCGGTCTTTTAGAATCATAAAGACTGTAACTGGTAAACTATTAAAAGCAAGTTAATATGATGGATCATCAGAAGCAGTCATCTTGTTTAAATCAAGAGTCACATGATAATGAATTATTATATTACTGGGAAAATCAATTCAAACATTTTTCCTCTTTTTACCTTCTGTGCTTCATTGTTTTCTAACAGGTTCAAATTAATAGATTTGAAATAACCCAACTCCATAGGAGACAAACTTGACAAGGCCATAAACACTGGAATATAGCCACATAAAAAAACTAAACAAGAAACGTATTTATCTTTTTTCAATAGATATAGGCTATTTTACAACCATCTAAAATGCTAAATGACCAAATAATAAGTTGTGTATGCAGCACAAGCGGACTTAAAACAGTGTTTTGTCACACTACCCTCTGTATGTCAGGATATGTGCCTCCTTGAATCGTGTCCTGTTTGTTCTCCACTTCAAACTCAAGGTGCTCGTTTAGCTTTTCACTAACAGCAGGTTATCCCAAAGAAAAGGTGAATCTGAGGTAATACATTACCAGCTGGTTATATCCTGCTGCCAGTGGCGGCTGGTGCAAGAAAATTTGGGGGGGGGGGGCGCAAACAAACTGAAAGTATGGACGATCTGGTCCAAGCTCCTTGATCCTTTTTTTTTCTTCATCCGAACGTCTTGTGAACCGGTATTTTTGTAAAGATAAAACCGAATTTTCTTTCATCTGGAGATATTGCGCTTGCTTCCACATTAATTAGTACCTGTCTGTCAACTGACGAGCTGCTGCTGAGTGGAACGAGAGTCGTTGAGAACGGTCCAATCACATGAGGCCAAACATATAAAAACAATATTGATTCGCTCTAACAACAAACGTGGGAGGAGCCTGCGCCCCAAGGACAATTTGAAATAAGCCTATTAGAGCTTAGCCTCAAATCACATGCTTTTGAAAAGTTTGTGTACTTACATACACACTCATTAGTCCGGCGCCCCGCACACAAATATGAAAGAAATATAGTTTACATTTTTTGATTTTCAATAAATTATAATATAATTAACAGTAGAGAACTATGACTGAATGATTTTATTTAGTTAATATTTGCCATATATCTTTTAACTTATTGTTAACATGTTAAAGGGGGCTAACTTGAAGGGGGAGCTGCACCCCAGCGCCCCCTATGGACCAGCCGCCAGTGCTTGCTGCTGAAAATCTAATCAACTCTAATCGTTTAATATTGTGATGAACGCTGAGGATTTATTTTCTGGTGTTTGGCTTTAGCCCCGCCTAATGACAGCACGTTCTCTTCCCACTGACTTAAGGTATGATAATTGAACTCACCTGGAGGACATTTAAGAGAGAACAGGTGAGAAGAGACGCTTCATGTAGTTATCACTGCAGCCCGGAGACCTCCAAGTGGGAGGAGCTTTAGCCGCAAGTGGGCTGGACTTCACAAATGGGCGGAGCTTAAGCGGAAATCCATTGATGCAAATGGAAAACACAGATTTAATGTTTTTCTTAAGTCGTTTAAATTTGATTTATTACCAAGAGGTTATAATATAATTTTGTGGCAACAGTAAACACTTAAGTATATTACTAGATATTACATTTGCTGTAATGTAAAAATAAATGTAATCACCCCCCACCTTAATTATATATTTGTTTCGCCTTTGCATAGTCTTTTAAGGAAGGTGAATGACAGAATAAACATTCTTCCTTATATGTTACATAAATGAATGTAAGTTTGAAATCCGAGAGTGGATTATTTTATGTTTAGAGTTAGATTATTTTATGTTCAACCACTAGGTGAAGTAACAGGACATGGAAGTACATTTAACAAAGAAACATTAAATCAGAAATAAACCAAAACAGTAATACAAGCATAAAAAAATCAGAATGAGCTTTATTGGCCAGGTATGTTACCGGGCTGAATTAATGGTAAAAGAGAACTGATAGGAATTTGCCAACAGTGCTGGCTTGCAAGTACAGTAATGAATTGAACAGTTAGGTCTAAACAGTTTGAATGAACAGAACAAAGAAAAATGTATGGCCTTAAACAGAACTACCATACATTTTGATGTAAACATGAAATCCAAATTTCCGCAGTTCTACTCTTCTTCTTAAGCGATTGATTAGTGCATATAAAAACAAAAAAATCATTTAGTTTCTAACTCACATCGCAAAAGCAAAACTTAGGTTTCATGTTCACCTTCATCATTACTGCTTAAGGAGTAAGACAATAACACTATTGTTACAACAATAACAAAAATCAGTATGGTTTCAAACAGAACCAATATACAACTGATGAATATTTGAACTGTTGAAAGACCATATATATATATATATAAGTGCATGTAATCATCACAACAGAAGAAATCAAGAAAGAACAGCTGTCTTTGCTTTGGCTTCATAATCTGAAAAATATCCCAAAATACCTTTACCTACAAATTATTGCTTAAACTTTACAATAAAGCAAAATCAAATAATTCAAAAGTGCATAAAAACTGTTGACAAAAAACATGTCTTTAAATTTAGTTATTTGAATGAACTTACAGCAATCATCAAGAAGGAAAATGACATCATTGTTGTAAATATCCACCTTTAAAGTATGAACATAATTTATCCACACACTTTAGTCATCAATCTCAGACACAAAGTATAAATCTTTCTTGATGCATAGAGAAAAAAGCATACAGGAAAGTGATCCTTTGGTTTTGCAGAGAGAGGTGATAACCAGGTCACTGAAAAGTGAAACTTCTGGTCACCCAAACTCGAACGATCTGTTACAAAGTTCACACAATGTTTTTCCCACAAAGACAGTTTAGTAATAGCTTCATCTTTGTGCAGATGAGCTGCAAATTCAGACTTTACAATGTTAAGATTCTATCTTAAGAATGACCTGAAATAAAATAAAATAAAATAAATAAAACATAGTACACTTGTTCAAGCACAAAAAATAGTATGTTTCAAACAGTGTGTTACCAATGACTAGCTAATTACATTATTTGGATTACACATAAAAAAATAAAAATGGATAAAACATGTTAAATATAAGAGCAGGTTTAGAAACAATAAGCAGCTTTGTTACAGTCAAGCAAAATCAGTTAGGTGTTTTAAGGTGTCATTCTTGGGGAAAACTACCAAATATATTAACAAAAAGTTTAATGTTTAAATATCCGTGCAGTCATAATACATACATGTTTTACATAGTCACAATACTTGCTTATTCGGTGTCCATAATCTGCAGCGTAGATTCTAGAAATCGATTGCAGAAATATTTAGCAGAAAAAGGGTAATGTAAGTCACAGTAAAGATGTAATGTGTCTGTGCTGCTAATATTGCCTTCAGTGCTCTCAGAATGTAAATACAAGTTTCCTAGGTAAACATGGCACATGAACGCCTGTAATGTATTGAGCTCGTAATCATGACTTCAGAAGTATGAATTATCATATTCCCGACAGCACACGAAGGCAGCACAACACGCTAACTTAACTTTCTAAAGGAACTGTTTGGATACATTTGTCTCATTCCTTTCTAACTACGACTAAAGCATAAACCGCCACGATAATGTACTTTATCACAACTTGTTATACGGTGTAACTTACAAGATTAAAACAACTGTAAGTTTAACAAACGTCCCCCTTCAACTCATCGTTCACGGTGCTGAAAAGCTTACGGAAGTAGTCTTCTTCTTCGGGTTAGCAGTTATCAGCGTGCATTACTGCCATGACATGAAATAAACCAATCAAAAGCCTCTGAAGGTTTGAACAGCCCACTGGTTTATACCAATCTCGACCAGAAAGAGAAACAACACTGAACTGGCTCGCAATTTGAATTTCTTGAGATAAGCAGCAGGAGCACGCGTTTGACGGCGTAACCCTTACATACAACATGTACCGACGGTAAGCCCTCTTTCAAACCCTTTAAACCGCGCTCTGTAGAGTTTAATACAGACAATAACAGTCTAGCATTATTCAGTTTTAGTGTACAATGTACTCGTGAGATTTGGAAACGATGACACGTGTGATATTGAATTTATATGTAAATATAGAACAACGTATGTTTAATACGCATTGTGGGATAGAATGACTCATTTAGTTTATTTATGCAATAGAACATTTTCCATTTAACTCCGGTCATTGGAAGTTAATAATCACATTTTAAAATGAAATAATTCAGCATTCATTGACAGGTGTGATTCAAATATTTTATTTTATTTATATATATTTTTTTTACTTCCCCATTGTTTTTTTTTTTTTTTTTTTTGCTCAGACATATAAAAGTAACAATATATGCCTAGGAAAAGAGCCAGGGGTTCAAACATAGCCAAACAATATATAGCTATTACAAATTCAAATACAAATTATATAAAAATACCAAAAAGTGAGCATACATTTAAAGTTTTGATTGCCTTTTTGTTACAGGAGGTAGATAAAGATTTTAAATACATTTTAATATCTTCTTGAAAGAAAGAAAAGTTCGGGGTAACTTTCATAACTTTGCATTTGTGGATAAAATATTTTGCAAGCAAAATAATTAAATTGCAGAGAAAATAAATATTTCCATATTGCTTCTCAGAAGTGAAAATTCCAAACAAAACATCCTTAAAGAAGAGCTCAAAGTCATTATGTATGAATTTTACAATGAACTGGCAAATGTCTTGCCAAAGTTTTCTTGTATGAACACAATGCCAAAAAAGATGTAGGACAGTCTCTGGTTGCATGTCACAAAAAGTAAAGTTCACATCTATGCTTAAATTGAATTTTGAAACAATAAAGGTTTTAACAGGATAGTACTGATGAATAAGCTTAAAAGAAATCTCTTTAACCTTATTTACCAATAAATACTTGTTAAGAAGCGTCCAAACCTTTTTCCACAGAAGGTGCGATTCAAATAACAACACTAACGAACCCTGTGCATGACGTTTCATGTCTGGACCAATCAGAGCCGTTTACTGTAATAAAAACAACAGCCAATAAAAAGTGTAGGAGAAAGTTACTTCCGTCTACTGTGTCTACTGACGGAATAGCGTTGAGGTTTTATTTTATTTATTTGATGATGGCAAAACATTTGGTAACACTTTAGCATAGGGAACATTTATTCACTATTAACTATGACTTTTCTCTCAATAAATTCCTAACTTGCTGCTTATTAATAGCTAGTAAGGTAGTTGTTAAGATTAGGTATTGGTTTAAGGATGTCGAATAAGGCATTAATATGTGCTTAATTACTACTAATAAATGGCTAATATTCTAGTAGTATGCATGCTAATAAGCAACTAGTTCAGAGACCTTACACCTACATATTTTTTTCTTTTTTTAATGTTCCTTCATGGTTTTCAGGTTCCGTTTCATCTATCTGTTGGCACTGTTAATAGATAAAGGTGAGAACATAGCAAACATGATTTCATATTATAATACCATTTTTTATTATCAGTAAAACATTTCCTGCATGATCATCTTTCAATTCAGTGGATGGAAATCTGACTGTTCTAAGTCACACGATCAGTGTCACACTTAACTTTTGATTACAGACCTAGACATTTAAAAAGTATTCAGGAGGGAAAACATTTTAGGTTTTCAGTGTGTTTCAAGCTTTTGGACACCACTGTATAATATTAGTGAACAAATTAAGTTATGTGAAACTAAAGAAGTTGTGTTTTCCAGCCTCTCTGCATCCGGTAGTTGAAAGTACTGAAGGAGACTCGGTCATCTTGAAGTGCACTCACAGACATTTTGTGCTTGAAGAAAAACGTCTGACAGTACACTGGAGACACAACGACATCAGGAACGTATTGGATGTCATCCATGGAAAAGTTTCTGTAAAGGAACAAGACTCAGCATACAAGAACAGAGCAAAAGTTTTACCTGAGGAGCTTAAGAAGGGCCGTGTCTTTCTCAAACTTACCAATCTTCAGCTCTCTGATGGAGGAACGTACCTCTGTTTTGTCCCAGCTTTGGGAATTGATCACAGTATACAGCTGGTGGTCAAAGGTGCGTTGTAAAATCTCCTAATGTTGTGCATTTTAAGTTTCTGTGTGCTTGTAATCTAATCCGAGTAGTTCTAAATAGTCAAACATGTTCTACGGTGTTATATTTTTGCGTACTAGACAGTGCACATATTTTCGTCAATGCATATTAACTAGTAGTTTTATGAACATTTCTTTCTTAACAGAACCACCATTACCCAAGTATGAAGCAGCTCAAATAAGAAGCCATGGTACGGGAATAAGGCTGGGAAGGACTCTGCACCTCCTAATACCTTTATCTGGATTGATTCTGAACTTTATTTGAACTGGTCTTTCTGGACACTCTTATTGTCAGTAAAGCACTGAGCAAACTAGACCACTGACTCCCAGATCGGGATATATATCTGTCAACATTCAGACTAGAGGCGGCACTCATTTTTGTATTGCTTGTTTGTAAATAAATTAAATGAATTAAACTACTGATCTTTTTCACAGTACCCACTACAACTGAATTTTTGTATTAAAATGAAAACTAAAAACACTTATTTCATAATAAACGCGATTTTATAAGAAATCTATAATGAATGAATTATTTTTGTGTTCATAAATTGATGTTCTCTCCTCATTCATTTAAAGATGATTTTGAGATTATGTATAAGAAAAGATGGTCAATGGTACCTCTGGAGCAAAAAAGGAAGCTAGAAAAAATGGGTAAGAAACAGGAAAACGGGTTTGTGGCCAGTACAAACTGTATTGTAGGAAAATAATTAGTCATGTCTTCATTAAATGCAAAAAGGTCACTGAGGAATCAAAAACAGCGATACTAGAAGGCACATACAGTCCTCATGATGCAAAATGTAATTTACATCATAGACATCCAGCCAGCATTCGTTCCACACTTTTCATTCAACAACACTCGTAACTCTTGACTTTAGTATTGAGCACAATGGCCACTAAACTGTATTTAGTCATACACAAAGCTATTCTGAATATACATCCACACAGATCCAAAGTGGCATCGCTTCTCGAAATGAAAAAAGAAAAAGTTATTCTGGAAAATTGTATTTGGTTATGGCACTCTGATCCAAGAGAAAGGGGTCTAGTGCTGCATCCTTCCCCTTCTAGTCAAGACTTGTCCATTGAGTTCTTGTGCAGGAATTAAAGGAGGATCTACAGCTTAAAAGTCTATTTAAAATGAATGAAGCCTTGGTTGCACAAATAAATCAGTCCACAAAAGATCATCAAGGTATCACTCCTGACTCCTCTTGGTTGAATTGGTCTTTTCCTGTTCATTAAAGACACAAAAGGTGCAAGATTGTTTTCTTGATGCTAAAACAGTAAAAACTAAAATCAAGCATTGACGCATGCCAATGCTATATGCAGCACAAATCAGAGTCTTAAAAAGTCTCTTTAAAAATCCAATATATTATTAGCATGGAAAAGTGCTAGGTGAGACAATAGTAGTATCAGTTATCAGTCACTACGACCGGGGGCAAGCAGTCAGCGCCAATGACGACAACCAATCAAATTGTTCTTTCGAAAGCAGGCAGCTTTGCAACTCAAGCCTCATCCTTTACGAAAGCAATGTCTGGGTCCGAGAAACGTCGGGAGGAGGTCTGGAGCTCCTGTGCGCTGGAGGTGTCTGAGGTTGTAGGTGAGGGTGGGAAGAGGAGCTCTGTTCCAGCTGTGATGTAGAGGGACTGGATGCTGTCTTTGCGGCGGCCAGGTTGCTCCCGCCGCTGAAAGAGGGGGAGGGACTGGGCTTTACGGGGAGGGAGGGACTGTACAGCTGGGTGGCACAGGACTCCTGGGGGCAGCTTGACCGTTTTGGGGATGATAGGATGGCGACGCTGAAGCTGAAGCCTGGGAGAAGACAGTGAAGGAAGAGAGGGGCCGTCAGCCCATGTGCTGTCTCCTTGGGCCAGGGTAACAGACTTAGGAAGGCAAGCTGGTTTAGATAATCTTGGAAGTATGATTCTTCGTCCTACAATAGGGAGACACAACGAATCAACCCCCAAAGCAGAAGAAAGCCCAAGACATGCCACCAACAGTCATCAAAAGAAAGACAACATGCATTGTCTTATTCCACCACCGCAAACTTGCACATAAACACTTGGGTTAGATGAGATCAAAACCTACTACAGAGCGGATGGCACCGCCACCCTCTTTAAATGCGCCAGGAGCATCCCGTCCAGACCTGCGCCACACACACAAGGACAGGACCCACACATGGGTGACTACTGCAGAGGAAAGGCAAAGGACTGGTCCGAAACAAAGGGAGTCTGTACCTTAATACTGACCTTCCGTGTCCGAACAGACCGCTCGCTCATCCAACAGGCTCTCAGAGCTGACTGACGCCTCCGAGTCAAGGTTCTCCTGATCAGAACCAGGCTGTTCTAGTTCTGGGAGCCTGCAGGCAAGGTCCTCTCTGAAAAAAAAACAGAAAAAGGCATTTAAGAATCATGCAGTGTGGTCACTTGTGAGATTTCTTCTACATCTACATACTTCTCCTCCTTGATAGACTTGATCCGTTCCATCAGGTTTCGCTCAGCTTCAGTGTCTGAATCCAAGGGCTCGTTCTCAGGTACAACACAAAGGTCAGAAGCTGGCTTCTCCCGAACCTAGTGTCCAAACAGATACCAACTTCAACTCAAGATAATGAGATCAACAGATTCAAGCTTTTTTCTTTTTGGAAGCAGGAGGTTCTTCAGCGAAGGCACTACAGCATGGGTCAGGGGGTCACTAGACTCAGTCCTGGAGGGCTGGTGTCTTACAGAGTTTAGCGCCAACTTGCCTCAACACACCTGCCTGTAAGTTTCAAGTATACCTATCAAGACCTTGATTAGCTAGTTCAGGTGTGTTTGATTAGGGTTGGAGATATTGGACCAAATTTGGTGAACCCTGTCATAGGTTTTCAAACCTGCTCCTGGGGACCCACTGTCCTGCAAAGTTTATTTCCAACCTATTTCAGCACACCTGCCCTGTGACTCTAGAAGTGATCCTGAAGACCGTGATTAGCGGGTTCGAGTGTGTTTGATAAGGTTTGGAGCTGAACTCTGCAGGACAGTGGGTCCCCTAGGAGCAAGGTTGAAGACGTGCTACGATATTAACATTTTCATTTGACTCAAGTCTGCCCCCATGTGGTTAGTCTATGAAGTACAAAGGGGAAGTTGTAATTCTTCAAGTGTGGCACAACAATCCCTTGTGGAGTGAAAATGAGTGCTAGAGATGTTTCAAAGGTGAGTCAAGTCTGGACGAAGAGAAAAGGTCTACTTGGAAAGAACTTCAACCAATTGGATAGATGTAACATTTCATTGTGGAACTAGTACTTGAAGTGTGTACGTTTCCAAGGCATGAGTTTCAAATATTTGTAGCAATGAAAAAAACAGATTAACAGTCAAACCTGACTGATTTATCTTTCTGCATGTTTATACAAGCAAAAAAACATTTAATATTCAGCAAATTACTTTACGTAGCTTTGAAATTCATGCCATTCACTGCAATGATCACCCAAAACCAGAACACATCTACCACAACATCCACCCAACACCCTCTTGTCTACAGGTCTAAATGTCTACAGGCCAAAAATGACACTAACACATGCAATTAATTGAGTTAGTATTAGTGAGGCATGACACTGCATGCACACTGGATGCATGAACATGCCAAACTACAGGGGTTCACAACACCACAAGGACATACGTACCGCCACTTCTTTGTAAGGAGTGATAAATCTGAGAGGTAAATGCCAGCACTATAGAGACATAAAAACGAGAAGCAAAAAAAAGTGTTGCGAAAATTACTCTCTGTAGGTGCCTTTGGGAAGGTTGGGGACTGTTGGGAAAAGTGATTGTTCAGAGGGAAAAATATGGACATTTTTCACAAGCATCTGGAAACAAACCACTTTCAAATTATACAGAATTGCGTTCTGCTAAAGGACAGGTCAGTCAAGGTAGGTCAAATGTACCGTGTTTTGTCTTTTTAGCTTGAGCTGATTGACAGCCAGTGCCTCAGCATATTCCAACTGCTCGATCTCCTCCATTTTCTCATTGTACCTCCGGATTTGTTCGTTAAGTAGCATCTCCACACAACTGAAGAAAGGAAATATTCAGTTTTGAGACTCAATTTAGTTTAAAACACATTAGTCTTAATAACACTCTCTAACTTGCAATGTGGATATGAAGTCCTTACACGGTGGTTTTGGCGACGTCCTTCATGCTCATGAGCGGGTCGGCGCTGTCCGGACAGCGGAGAATGCAAGGAGCAAAAACGATGGCCAGAGAGTTTGGCGTCATTCGATTGCTTTTCTCCTCCTTCGCAACCCTGTAATGTAACCAGATCGTTAACTTGACAGCTACATGGTTTTGCACCAACAGAATGTGTTATGGACTGTATGAACTCATCTGTACCTGACAAGATGGAAAACGAGCCTCTCCAAGGTGTTGAAGTTGGCTGTTGGAAGCTGTTCCAAAACTTTGTAACAGGCTTGCAATTGCTCTTGTTTCTCAGGCAGTTCTGTGAAAGACAAAATAGTTATAGCATGTCTAAAATCTACCCAAAGGACAACAGAAAATATTGGTCCAACCTATGGCACGGAGGAAGTCGTTGTAGTGTGTAAAGGTCATGAGAGGTTCAGGCAACTCCCTTAGCCACTGTTTGACCAGGCCAGTGACAGCATGGATGGGATAATCTTCAAGACAAACATTCTCTGGCCCTACACAAACATGCAGTCATTAAACAAAGTTATTTAACAAAATGATCAGAGTGGGCAGGATAAGCTACAAAAAAAGTCAAAACTACGACTATGAAACTACAGAGAGGTCGTCTTCCCAATGTGATATTGAGTTCTGGAAATATCTATGATGGCTCACCTGCTTCCAACAGCTGGTGTAGCGCCTTCATGCGATTGGCTGAGCCCGACTTCCTGTAAATGCCCTCTGTGTACAGTCCGTTCATTTCCACGTGTTCCAGCATTATCTCCAGCACAATTGGCACAGGGGTCTTGTTGTTGACCAGGTTGCAAACGCGCACACCAAAGTGATGTGACCCAGGCTCATCATCACACTAGACCCAAAGCACGCAAATATCGGTCAATTGTACAAGATTTTGAAATGCCTGCTTCTCCATAATGCTTAGAAGATTGGAATCTTACCTTCTTGGAGCAGAAAGCAGAGCAGTCTATGACGATTTTACTAATGCACTTCTTATGGCAAACCATTTTGCAATCTGAAACAAAAATGAATCATCATACAATGTTCTCAGCCTAAATGAAGGCAACAAATTACAACAAATTAAGCTCAGATGAGCTTTATTTGTCACATACACAATTATACAGAGTATAATGCGGAGTGAAATGTGTTCTCTGCATTTAACCCATCCAAGTGTACACACTTGGAGCAGTGGGCAGCCGACTGTGCAGCGCCCGGGGAGCAGTCGTGGACTTCCTGCCAGAGCCGGGATTCGAACCCACAACCTTGGGTTACCTCAGGTTTCAAGTCCAACGCTCTATCCATTAGGCCAACGACTGCCCGAAATCCATAGGGGACGTATAAGAGATACTCACAACTGCACATGTAGGCCTTCTCCATTCCCCAGATGTAGGAAGTGCACTGATCACAAGACTGCATGATGTTGACTTGGTAGTGTGTAAACACATGATCTAATGGATTCTCCAACTAAATCCAGACAAAACATTTAAATTTCTTCAGAATTCACAAAGCAGAGTCAATATGAATTGGTAGATTGTTGGATAGAGTTACTTACGCTCTTATCCTTCTTCCTTCTCATCTTACGACCTTTGGGGGGCTGAAATGAATTTTATCCAAGGTAAGTCAAAAGGATTACATGCATTCAAAATGATCAATAACAACTGCCATTTAAATCACATAATGAAAGTCTAGAGCAGGGCTTCTCAAAGTCCGGACTCCGGTCCGGATCCGGACCGGGAGGGAATTCAATCCGGACCCGCCTCCACTTGATATTTCAAGTGCACTCATATCACTCAGACCTCCGTGCGGTGTGCGTTGCGCGCGCACACACACACACACACACACACACGGGCGCATGAACCAGTGTTGCTGTGTTAACAGACTCTTTTGTAAGACAAAACAAATAGCAACATTTTGGATAAACCTTAGATTTCATTCAGTAGAACAATGTCACCAGTTTTGCCCCGCAAGCGCGAGGTTTCGCCTTCCTGACGCAGTCTTTCTCCACCGGCAGAGTGAGCAGCGTATTCAAAGAACCGAACCGCAGCAGACTTCTGAATGAACAAGTACAAAACAGCCTTTCCAAAAACATATCACTGTTGACCGTCTGACATATGATCATGTAGTTCTACTGTAAACGGTTGAAATATGAACAGAGTGCACGTTTGTGCTCCATGAAATATATATTAAAAAATATATATAATTAAAGATTTTTGCAATTCAGTTGAAGTGACTGCAGGTTACATTGAAGTACTATTTCAGAAACATAAAATATGTAGACCTAAATGAGAACTGCTTTATTGAGCATTTAGTTGTATAAAAATCCAGTACTATTGAGTAACTTATGAAAAATAACCATGGTTTTATTATAATAAAAGTGTAGTAATAATTTTCTTTTTTCTTTTGCATATTGATTAAAATTTATGTAACCAGTTTTACTACAAATACCATGGTTAAACTATGGTTAGTGTAGCAAGGCCATGGTTAATTTGTGATTATCATGGTTTAATAGAAACCAAATGTTTTTTTTATTTGTATAAAACTATGGTTCATTTTCGTAAACGCAAGTACAACTGATGACGTCATAAATATGATAATTAAGCATATATCAAGTTGAATTGTTATATAAAGTAATGAGCATGTTTATAAAAACAAGTTTTGTAATAACAATTATTTCGGACCTTTTGACGTTGATGATAATTCCCATTCGGACCTTTGAATGTAAACTTTGAGAAGCCCTAGTCTAGAGGGTAAAGGGCATGCATTAACTTTTACCTTGGTTGGTTCAGCCTCTTCTTTTTTGATCTCCGCTCTGATGAAGCCATCCAGAACTGACTGGAAGAGATTAACCACCAGCGGTACTTCACCTTTCTGCTTTTCTCCTGCTAGACTGATCACTTTGTTGTGGTAGCTATTCATCAAAGCCTTATAACCAATGTGAGGTTTCTGTAGGTGAGTGAAGATAAAATTATTAATATGAACAAGTTTCCTTTAATGCCCATAATACAACTTGACCCAGCAAACCAACAAATTCATGTCATGGCATTACAACTGGACAGTACACAGCATATTCGGTCTATACTCTAGTGTTTGTGTAATTTTAAGGAGTGTTGAATTAGCTCTACTCACAGAGAATGAGTACATCCCCTTGATGTTTTCTCTGAACTGCATAGTGGCAGTAATAAAGATGTGCTCTGTTCCTGAAAGCTGCTTTCCTCGTGAGCGCAAATCGTTCACCTACACCGCATAAGAGATAGAATAAGCCTGAGAGAATGCAAAGCTTGACAAAAATTGTTTTAACACATCTAACACTCTTCTATCACCCATCAATTGATATCACAATTATGCATAACCACACAATCAAATAAAAAAAGCTGAACATCTTGCAGTCCAATCCATTCTTCAGACCTGATTGCCCAGGAACTCATCAAGGTGGCGTAGCTCATTCGCATTGGTGATCACGCGGTTCAGCGAGGGGTTACACGGATCAGAGGCCCGAGTTGTTGAGTGACTGATCATGATGCTGGGAGTCCGACCGGGTCGACTCGCATTAGGCTTTGAATTGTGCAAGCGTGATGGAGAAGTGGCTATCAAACAAACAAACAAACCAATAAATAGACAAAAATACAATGATCTAAAATAATCACATGCTGTCTTTGCAGGATGTACCTTCTTTTTGATCCAAAAATGAAGCTAGGCTCAGGTCTCCATCTTCCGGGGTATGAGCTTCTTTATTTGGACGCTTCTTTAGGATCTTTCTGAAAAACCCTGTTGTCCTATTAAACGATATACACCATTGCATAAAGTTAGTTGTAGCAAGTTTTCTATTTTATTATTAATATCCTAGCAAAGCAGAAGCACAGCATGCTGTTTATTAGGCAAGGGATTTTACTATCATTGAGTAAAATGATAGTAGATTTTCAATTTTACATATTGTTGCATTGAGAAATCTGTCAAAAAGCAAGTAGTAACCAATGCATTTTACATAACATTCTCTAGGGATGCTGTAGTGTAGCGGATGTTGGAATAAACTGATCTCTTCTATGATTTGTTCTGTCTAGGCTAAGCAACAATTTGACAACACCAGAATTTAGTTAAACCGGTAATACTGGTTGGTAGGACAGTACCTCTCTGGGGTAGATGGCTGGACAGGTGATGGATCTTGCAGGCTGTGGGTGTCATGAACTTTTTCCTTCAATGTGCTGGCCTTTACTCTATCAGGACCAACCTCAGTGCTGGACTGGGTCTACACCAAAATGTATGAACAAAGCAAATGTCTTAGTTTTATGCAGCATAGTTTATTGTAAAGTAGCATAACCATTTTTTGCTGATTAGATAACAATGGCATAATGAGTAGCATGTCTCTGTCAATGAGAAAGTTCCTTCTTCCTGTGTAGATAACACCTTAAAAGAAGCTGAAGTGGGTCAATGCCTCCCTTTATTTATCCCAAAATGAGTAAATTAAAAAGTACAATGATTATTTACTTGGAAAAAAAAGAATCAAGTTTGGTTGGAAATAAAGAAACAAACCAGAGTCTGCAATTGTGTGCCATTGCAGTTTAAGATTTCAGTTTGTCATCCCGTATGTCCAGCTTTAAAGGCAATTGAGCTTTCAGAATTCACAGTGAATTAAGTTTTAGCCAATCAGAACAAGCTCTACGGTGTTGGCAGGACAATAGCAAAAGTGAGAAAAACTGTACAGATTGGATAACAAACAGACTAAAGGCCATCACTCTGCACCAGTATCATTTATTTTTCCTTAGCACAAGTTAAAGATATCTGCAATCCCTCACAGGATTCCAAGCGGTTAATCCACCAGCAGCCCCCACACCACAGATCCCAGGACAGCATCAAATTTTAGGCTGCAATACACCACCTCCAATGGACTCATAGGGGACAAAGGAAAAGTCCAGTACTCCGCATCCTCCATTTCAACACTTTTAATGGGCAAACATATATGTGCAAGGGCGAGCCGTGGCCAGCGTCTTGGACGATTTTTGCCCTGAATCAGCCAGAGAAGCATTATCACAAAAACTCAAGCGATTGTTTCAATTATAACCCTAAAGTGCCAAATGTAATGAGAACACCAGATTGTCTGGTTGCATACCAATAGGAAGCATGCAGTGGAACTTAACCAGTCAAACAAACTTCAAGGCACAAAAAAATATATGTTTTCCTTCATGTTTGCCATTGTGTTAACTAGTTAAATCAAGGCAATGTTACCTGTGATGAACCGCCCAAACCTATTTTGGACACATCGTCTAGTGACATAGAGATCCCACGGTTCCTGGTAAAGTAGGGAAAACAAGACAGAAGATATCGTCAGAATCATATAAGGCGATAAATAAAGATACACAAGAAGGAGAACATAAACCATACTGGAGAGTTTTGATATTCCTGTTCTCCAGACTGCGGGGTTCCGCTATGAGGTTTTCTGGCTGGGTGTTGCTTCTTGATGGTTCTTTTTTTCTGTTGGCCTCTTCTTTGGCAAGAGCAGGTTGAGCGGTGATGGATGGGTCAGTGTAGCCATTTCTTCCAGGCCCAGAAGTAGGGATATTTAAGGGTAAGGTGGAAGGTCGAACAAGTTCAGGTGGGACTTCTTTGGCATCCCTCTTTGTCTTGTCTACTTTCCAAGCTACAAAGGTGTACTGATCCAACTCTTTGCTGTCGGAGCGTTCCTTCAGCTTGCCGTCTGCTTTTCCTGGACTCTCCAGAGTTTTGCTCTTGATGGAAGTATCGTCTTTTCCAGCCGAAGCTGCTCGCTCACTTTCTCTCTGGTTGTGCTCTAGGCCACGTTGTCTCCTGAGCTCCCGTTTCTCCTGACTTCTGGATGCTGGAAGTTTGGAGAGCGAAGGAGCTCTGTTTTGGCTTTGTCCGGTTGGCATTTCAGGAGACGTGGGTTTAGCATGTGTGCCTTCCTCTCTGGGATGCGCAGAAGATCCATTTTCCTTTTGCTTCTGGTGTTTCTTAACCTCAGGGTGAGGACCAGCCTCCACTTGAGGAACCTTCTCGGAATGATTTTGGTCTTTTGAGACGTCAACTTGGGCCCTGCCCTTACTTTCAATCTCAACATCCACAGGAGCCTTGGGGTGCTCCAGCACTAATGTTTCCACATCGTCAGATTGCTTGCCTGGTGCCGTTGGTTGTTGTAGTGGCGTCTTCTCCTGATGCTCTGCAGCCTTCCGCTCACCCTCTAAAGCAAGCCGAGCTTCCTCTTCTTCTTGCTCTTTCTTTCTTCTAGCTGCTTTCTCTTCCTCTCTGGCATGCCTGTCGGCCTCTTCTTCCTCTCTGATTCGCCTGGCTGCCTCCTCAGCCTCTTTAGCTCGCCTAGCGGCCTCTTCTGCCTCCTTGGCTCGTCGAGCTGCTTCCTCCTCCTCCTCCTCTTTTCTTCTCTGAGCTTCCTCTTCCTCTCTTTTTCTCCTCTCTTCCTTTAGGGAATAGTACCTAACAAGACCAAATCCAAATCGTGCTTAAGCCTACAATGTGCATTATGAAAGAAAATATATTTTTTGTTAATTTGTGTGATTTCTATACCGTTTGCGAGCCGAATGCCCTCTTGCAAGTGCCTGTATCTTTGTGACAGATGCTCGTTTTATTCGATATTCAGCTCTCTGTTTGGAACATCGCCATGCTGACTGGATCAGAACCACTGCTTGGTAGAACTTCTCTTTGCGGTAGCTGCGCCAAGAGCGCTGCAAAGTCGATCAAATCAATTAGACAAAACGGCAAGAATACTGCCCAAACACAAAACCAATTTTGATATACCTGGATTAAGATGGCTGCCTCTCTCATTCTAATAAACTCCCTCCTCTGTATTTGAGCTCTAAACCAGCGCTGCAAGAAAATGATTTTGAGCATGACATCCTTGTGGAGGATGTCCTGAAGCTTTTGCCTTTCGAGCTCTTTGAGATACACCTGTAGAAAAGGAACAATACCAGAGATAACTGTTAAAAAGACCAGAACTAGAAAAATTGTCGATTAAACCATTTTGGGGTACTAGGAAAAATGCTGACCTTGGTTTTCCCAATCTGGTAAGTAGTGTGTTCAAAGCCAAGCCTGTGCAATAGAGATGATATGTCCTCCAGGGACGTAGCCTTCTTTGGCAGCAACACACGAAACTGCTCAGTAAACTCCTGTAATTCAGAAATGAGCCGTTTTTTCAGACAGCCAAATTACACACTTAGATCGAATTTTAGGGTTAGCGGTTCATTAGATCATTACCTGAAAGGTGTATTTGGCTCCATAACCTGACCGTCTGATGCGCACTGTTTCCAACATGCCTGTGTAACGCAGCTGCTGCACAATGAGTGCTTCATCAAAACACATTTCCTTCTGAACATCAGGAAAAATATATATATATTAGATCTCATATCAAAGATTTTGTGCTCAGATGAACTGTTCAAAACAAGATCAGCAATCTATATGAAAAAGAAATAGATTAATGGACTTAAAATGAAGATCAACTTGAATAGGATGAACAATGATTTCATTTGCACCTTCTCAGCATTAGAACGGAGGCATCGGATGAAAAATGGTTCTGCCTTCCCCAGCGTTTCCAGAAGCTTACTAAGAGATGTCTACAAGATAGAGAAAGAGCATAATATTGAGTGGAAGACAAGTAGAAAACCACAAATGATGCCTTTGGCTTATTAGACCACTGGAGTTTAATATTCATAACATTCCCTGACGCTAACGTTTGACATATTAGTGCTTAAAATAAAAAATTTTAACGGTTCCAAAACCAAGTGAGATTTCTGTTATTCCTTTAAGTCTACAATTTTTTTGTAATTTGATGCAAAGGTAATATAATACAAAGAATAATTTTATAAATGTATGCACATACATTTAAAACAAAATACAAATATCAAAAACATTTGAGGATTTACGATGCTGATGTCTGTTAAACGCATCATCACAGGCTAGTGAAAAGGGTCCATAAAGGCAGCTACACAACCAGCTCTCCTCATGCAGAGCACGTGGCACAATAGTTTGATTTTAGCATGTCGCCAAGCTAACAGCAAGTAACTCTAAATGTAAAAATGCACTGCAAAAAAATATTGGCTAAAACAATATTTTTCTATTATACTATTGTATCAATTTTAAGCACTAAATGAAATATACTTGAAGAAACATTAAATTAGTGATTATGATACCTTACAATGTATCCACTAGGTTCTGGAACATTGCATTTGTCTTTAATCAGAATCACCAAATTTACATAAACTGTTAATCTAATAGGTTGTTGTTGTTTTTTACTTGAAACTGGGCACTGATGCTGGGAGGACGTTTCTTCTTGTGCAGATGAAGCAAAGACTTGGTGGAGCGGTCATGGAGGCCCACTATAAACTTCAGCGAACGAGAGTCCAACAGGTTCTGCCCAAACACACAAAAACAGAAAGTCAATCTCTCACACAAAGAGCCTTTATTTTGCCACATGAATGCCATGGATACATGACGACATGGAAAATCTCATTCCAGCCTGAGCTGCAGCGGTAGAATTTCAAAACATTTACCTAGCACCACACATGTAACGGAAAGTCATAAACAATCGTAGCTAAACTTTACACTTTCACCAATGGCGATGGAAATGTACCAGCTGTGCTGCAAATGCAAAAAGGTGCTGTAAGTGATTCTTTTGTATTGATCAGATTAATACTGGTTACATGCTTTTGTGGTGGCAATTACAAACCAAGCTGAAAAGTTGGCCTGAAACATTAAACAGCCTCAAAGTGTCTAAGACAAACACATTGCACAGTGTCTAAGCAGTACACAAGAATGATTAATTACTATTAACTATCTTTGAGCTTTTATAAAGTTTGCAGGCTATGGCTTTCTATTTGCATGGCAATTTTTTGCAATGGCAGGGTTGATTTGGATCTTCTAGCCCAACAATCTTGACTATGCTGACGTTAAAGGGGGGTCTAATGCTATTTTATGCATTCGGAGTTATTTACACTGTTAAAGAGTTATCATGCTAAACACTGCCAAAGTTTCAAAAAACGATTTGGATGTATGACGGAGTATTTCTATGCCAAATACACTCCTTTCAGGTTTGTACAAATTTCGGGAAGTTTTTTCGAACATGGATCTTCATAACGTCACGAAAGGCTGAATTCCTTGTATGGGCAGTTCTCCTGGGAGAGCATGTGCATACACACATCAACAGTTTGTTTTTCAGGGGTAGCAGCACAGTTTCCAAGTATGGTTGTTGGTTCCCGAATGTTTTATAAACAAGGCCCAGTTCGACGCTGGATTTGCACATCATTTGATACTGAAAGATGGAGCAGTCCCAGCGATAAAAGATCCCAGTCAAGATTAAAAGATCCCAGTCAAGATTCAGAAATGCTGGCATTAATTAAAACTGCATCAAATTTATTTGTTGGCAATCGGCCCACAAATGCATGTGACTCTTTAGCTCCGCCCACGGCGCGCCTCCAGGAGTTCGGCTGTTTTTGGAGAGAATCGCTTTCTTTTATAAATCTGATAAAACTAAAGACTCTTCAGATATGTGAAGGACGCAATACTACTCTATACACACTCAAGATTAAAATAAGACTGCGCGAAACTGTGTGTGGTATATCCCCTTTAACATTTTAAGCTGACACTACCAATACCAGAGGAAGTTACAAAAAACCAGCAGAAACCACTTGCAGCATCTTGAAAGTCAAACACCTAGACAGAACTCATTTAAATATGCAGTTAGATAATTTCAGCAAGTGAGAGCTTTACCTTGGGAATGAGGTGCTTAGTCTTGGGGTTCTTGTTTTTCCTGTAGGGAAGGAGGAAGAGGAGTGTTGATGGTTTGTTGAGATAAGAAGTGAAGGGAGATTACGTGTTAGTAGAGCGAGTCATGCGTTGGCTTGTATGACGTGAGCAAACCTAAGCACTTAAGCATTTTACGGAGTAGAACGCACAAGATTTGTTTATGCAATGGTGTAGAAAAAGCCAGGTCCACATTTGTTTAACATTCCTATTGAAATCCATGGATTCGAAGTGTTCTCTGGGGTTAAATCTAGCATGTATACACCATGAGATGATGGTTTTGAGGATATCAGAACATCGTGGGAGGGAGGAACGATGGACATTTTTATTGATACACAACTAATCTACGGCATTCCTACTTTAAAGTACAAGTTTATAATTTAAGTGTATTCGGTGTCTGTGGTCTACATAAGCAATGATTCTGAAGCTTTCCACAGCTCATAAAACTTTACAGACTCAATGGGTGGGTCTCACAAGTTCATGCAGCATGTTGATACCATTCCGAGCTCGAGCGCTAATGAAGATCACACTGCATTCGGCTCATAAACTCTGCATTCCTCCAACATACACCACTAGGGAGCCATCTAAAAATAATTGGCATACTTGTTAGATGGATATTATTAGTGCAGGGTTAGGGGCGGTTGGGGTTAAACAGTAAATCACAAGCTGAGCCGGTAAGTAACGGTGCATATTTGGGAAAGTTTGGGAGTAGGGAACGTTTCATAACTGAGCTTAACAAAGAGCCTCAAGCATTGGCTTCGATGCCAACTGAAGATGTCAAGGCATGAAGGGTCACAGCAAGGTGGACCCATCCATTCCGAGCCAGAGGGGGCGTCAGCGGTCAAACTCACTGGAGGACGTGGCGCGGGAACCGCAGGCGACCCCAGGACTGCAGCAGCTTACGTGGATCTTCCCCATCCAACTGCAAGTCCTTAATGGAGTTGATGATTTGGGCATGCATGTCCCTGATTCAGCCCGGTGAAAAGGTAGGGGGAGGAGACAGAGGGGAGTTGAACGGGGAAGGGAAAGTACAGGAACCCAACACCAATGTTGTTAGCCGACTTTTGGGAAAGAATACACCCTCTCCACCACAAAAAAGTAATCACATATAATGAATAAATGCAGGCATGTGTGTTAAATTCGAAAAGGCCCTTAATTTGGTGAACTATTCCTTTAAGCTTCAGTGGTGAATCCATGCTGTTGTTACTCTGGTTTTGACCTGACAGGGTGTTAAAACAGAGGTAGGCACCCCACTCAGCAAAGGCCTGGACTCATGCACTGGTTCACTTACCACTCGGATCAGAACAACAGGAGGTCAAACAGGTAGGATTGGCGCTGGGGGCTGGGGATGAACTGCTATTAGCGCATCAACCAACCTGGAAGTGAACTCGCTTCCCTAATAAAGGACGCTTTATGGTTTCCTTCCCACTTGGGAGTGCTTAGAGGTAATAAACCTCAAGGCCTCGACTGGGATTTATGAGTGCATGTTGTGGATTGCGAATTTCTTTGAACAAGCCAGGTTAAATACAAACTCTGGCTTGCCCTTTGATCACATAAAGAGAGAATAGCACTAGCTTCTGGATTCTGCGAACATCTGAATGTGGCATTTGAGTTTGCTCAGAATACCAGAAACCCAGCCATCCCAAGCTGCCAAGCTCTCCCTGTCTGACCTCAATGTTCTGCTCAAGTCCACTTACTTCTTACTCTCATAACTAGCAAAGATGTCCTCAAAAGCCTCTAGAGGGCGCTCCTCTGAATGATCAAAGGAGAAATCAAGCATAGGAGCGTGGCTGCAGAAAATAAACACCACACACACACAGTCACTCGAGGGCGAACACCACCAGCAGGTGCTGATCTATGACCAGCTTTATTGACCGTTCGGGTTAAACTTTAGTGAAACTGATCAGAGGTCAGTAACTGAGAGCAAACCCAGACAAACACAAAGGGACATTGCAGGAACAAGTACATTTATTAACTTGATAATTCCCACATGATATCTGTCAGGAACATGTCCTGGGACATATTTCAGCACAAAATGAAACGAAAAAGTAAGAAATTACATTTTGCATAAAATTATACAGCCCATAAGACGTTGGCATTATGATACTTTAGTGACAACTAAGCACATCCCACCCAGTTTTCATTGCTGAAATGCGAGAAAAATAATATAATTTAAATTGCATTTGTTCTTTCTCTTTAATTGATTGTGATTCGCATACATTTATTAATATAGCAGTATTGAAATAAATAAAACTTGTGCATTTGTATGCTTTTCCAGAAATAGCTTTAAAGCTTTGTTTCATTTTCACAATTCAAAATATATTTTCCTATTTTCGTCTTTGGATTTTGGGATGAAATATGACCTGGACATGTTTTCATAGATTTGGAATTCACATAAATGGGACTTGG
The DNA here is from genome assembly GCA_003573665.1 of Oxygymnocypris stewartii. Lineage (NCBI taxonomy): Eukaryota > Metazoa > Chordata > Actinopteri > Cypriniformes > Cyprinidae > Oxygymnocypris > Oxygymnocypris stewartii. Next base: position 25,981 of record QVTF01024648.1, on the reverse strand, counting down.
CGCATGAGATTACTGTGAGAATCGGCCTGCAATGTGCCTTTGTGGAGAGCGCATGGTCACATGATCACCTGCCACACAAAGGCAACGAAAGGACAGGAAGAGATCAAGTTCCTCACAATACTTCCTCTCTATCTCTCTCTCTCTTTACTAGTCACAGCAGCCTGAGTCCAAAGCTTACCGGTACATCCTCTCAATGGGCACGTTGGCTCTCTGCAGCTCTCCTAGAGGAACTCTGGAGTTTGGTCTGGCCACACCTGTATGTCCAAACACACAAACACAAATAGCATTGACGGCGTGATTTCAACATCCCGGGCGACAAGATGTCTCACAAACAATCTTACTCGCTTATTTTTATCCCCCCTTCTTAGCCTAATCATTCTGAAATCCTTCTAAATATGACTGTTTGCGTCACTGGGCAGCTTTCTCACATGCAGGCTATAAATAACACCTTCTTAGACCATGAAAATCTAAAGTTTTGGGCTAATCTGGAAACTAACGCATAATGCTGCATGGGTTACCTGCAGTCTTGGCTGCCCAGCGGTGGCCGGCCTCGTTGAATGCGGCCAAAGCGCGGACGGCGGCGCGGAGGATTCCCCACCGGAACATCGCCACCGGGTCCATCCCGATCAGCTGCCGGACGTAAGCTCTGTCGCTGCTCCGTAAGAGAGCCACGATATCCGAACGCATGTGATCTGTGTTCTTCTCACGGAAATCCTGTTAATATGCAGAAAGTGGAGTCATTGTACAAAACTTTTATTTTAAATACATTTAAATAATAAATAGTAATATATTATATAATGATAACGTATATTATTCTTTATTTATATATTTCTAAAGAATAATTTATTTTAGCAACCTTTAATAATTTTTAATGTGCATCATTAAAGGCATTTTATAAACAACATGTTTATTTTCATTATTTGGTCTCACAAAATAAAATAAATAAAAATATATGAAATATTTATATTTATAAATACATCATTTTATTATAACTTTAACTATAAATAATTGTACTTTGTATAATTAAAGGCATACTGACAACATTTTATTTTCATTATTTGGTCTCACAAAATAAAATAAATAAAAATATATGAAATATTTATATTTATAAATACATCATTTTATTATAACTTTAACTATAAATAATTGTACTTTGTATAATTAAAGGCATACTGACAACATTTTATTTTCATTATTTGGCCAGACCAAAATAAATAAACCAATAAATATTAATGTATAAAATAGTAACATATATAATAATTATTTTTTGGTAATTCTTTATAGTAATTCTCGTTTTTCATTTAAGATGCCAATTTACTTAGTGTAATTAACAAATTTGTAAACATCAAAAAAATATATAAATGTAATTTTCATTATTTGGCCTGACCTAAATAACTAACAATACAATAAGTATTTTGTATTATAACTTTAACAATCAATATCATTCTATGTGCCATTACAGTCGTTTTGTAAACTAAATTTATTTGTATTATTTTGCCTAGCCAATTTTTTTTTATTCAAAATCAATATCAAAATTTTAATTATTCTAAATTAAAAAATAATGATTTTAACAACTAATCTTCCTGTTTCAGACATGTTTTATTAAAATAAAATAGCAAATTGCATTTTTTGTTTAAATATCTATTTCAGCATAAAAATAACTCCATATTTAATTATTTTAAGGCTTTTACCTTAATCTGGTATTTGACCTTCCCAGCAAAATGGAGGATGACGAAGGCTGGCTCCAACACTGGCGTCGCCACAAAGTAATTATTCTGTTGGTGCTGCTGCTTGAACTTGGCCAGCAAGGTTTTATCAGTGGCATGAGGAAAGCTACAAATAAAGAAATGCATATCATCACAAAAAGTGATGCTAATCATTTAAAAAATTAAGTTCTGAGAGCAATGAACCGATGCAGATGAACGGTCTTACTTGCTCTCCTCATCAAGTAAATAGAGGAGTCCAGTGGGCTTCTTGCTGATGAGTTGAATACAGCCGACGTTATCGGTGTAGTCGATGTTGTGCCAGGTGATGCCCTCGGCCTGATACTCCTCCTGCAAGCGGACGAAACACACATTGTGATTAAATCGGCACTAAACATAAGAGTTTAGGAAGACTTTTGGCGGTTGCGCCCATGCAAACCAGCCCACTAACCTGTTCAAGTTTAAAGATGTGCTGGTTGAAGTAATACTGAAGCTGCTCGTTGGCGTAGTTGATGCAGAATTGTTCAAAGCTGTTGGTCTCAAAGTCTTCGAAGCCGAAGATATCAAGCACACCAATAGATAAACACTGAAATAATGGAGAAACGACATGATTATGGGACCTTGAACATCTTTAACGCAGATTCTGATCGTTGCGGTTTCATTCGTCGTACCGAAACGGACTCCTCCATGTCTTTCTTATTCAGCAGCGCGTGATTGATCCGCAGGACGATCCAGTCGAACAGGGCGCTGTACAGTGACTTGGCCATGGAGTCTCGAGCGGTGATCGCCTGCACAAACGACACTCCTTTAGCTACAAAACACCTGGACCCGTATTCATGAAACATCTTAGTGCTAAGAGGTGCTCCTAGTAACACAATTCTAAGAAATGTGGGTGTTTCCTCTTAAATTTAAAGAAAAGATCCTAGTAAAGAAAAAAGTAATTCAGAAAGCATCTTAAACCTTAAAAGAGGTCTTAAGGTCCGAAATTGTTAGGAGTACGGACGAGGACTTTTAAGAGGCTTAAGAGTTTCTTTAGCAGCGGAGAACATGGATGAAACATGAAGAGGGAGAAGAAATGTGTTGCACACAATGCTTGACAGTGAGTTAATAAGACGCTGCACATTAGATCGTGCAGGGATCATGTTTGTGACAGATCTTATTAAAGACATGTATCCCTGTGACCGATCTGATTAGAGACACGCTAACATCCCTGACACTGCGCAGAAATGCCATAGCACCAGAAATGGACGTAATCACTACATTAACATATTTGGCAACTGGAAAAATGCAACTATGCAGAAGCGATGATTTGGGTCTGTTTCAGAACCTTATTGTGTCGCTGTTCATTTCTTATAAAATACGTTAAGTATGACAGCATGGTAAATAAAAAATAAAGAATATAATGTGTGTGTGTGTGCGCACGAGAGAGAGAGAGAGAGAGAGAGAGACAGAGAGAGAGAGAGAGAGAGAGAGAGAGAGAGAGAGCGAGCGAGCGAGAGAGAAAGAGAGAGAGACAGAGACAGAGAGAGAGAGCGAGAGAGAGAGCGAGAGAGAGAGAAAGAGAGACAGAGAGAGAGAGAGAGCGAGAGAGAGCGAGAGAGAGAGAGAGAGAGAGAGCGAGAGAGAGAGCAAGAGAGAGAGAGCGAGAGAGCGAGAGAGAGCGAGAGAGAGAGAGAGGGGGAGAGAGAGAGAGAGTGAGAGAGAGAGAGCGAGAGAGAGAGAGAGAGCGAGAGAGCGAGAGAGAGAGAGCGAGAGCGAGAGAGAGAGAAAGAGAGAGAGACAGAGAGAGCGAGAGACAGAGAGAGTACGGTAAAACAGGAAAAATTATGCTTGTAATTTCAAAGTGAAGGCTTATAATAAACCCTACTCTTAAAAGCGCTCTTACTTCCTTCTTGGACAACCAACCAATCACAGTCTTCAAAAGACTGTGTCATAGCTAGCAATGGGGTCAGCCTCGCCTCCTCACTAAGATACAAGTTTTTGTCTTTTCCTCGCTCAGAGTTGCTCTCAGATTGGTCCTGAATCACTTTTAAGCTAAGACTCCAAGCTAGAAATGTTTAAGCTAAATTAGGAGCTCTCTGAGAGGATTATTTACGAATACGGGCCCTGGACGCTCTGCTAAAAGCAGCGTGTGAAAGCGGACGGCTCTAGCGCACCTCGCTGTGGCTGTAGGGCAGAATCAGCTTGTCGTTTACGGTCACCGTTTTCCTCTTGGTAAGAGCCTCCACCAACAGCTCCTCCTTAACCTGGACGAAAACAGCACAGCGCTTGTGAAATTACATCCTAAATACCCAACAAACTAGAGCCTGAAATCATGTGATCAACTAAAGACAAAAACGAAGGAAAGTCTGTTTTCCCCATTCAACAGGTCAACACATTAATAACAACAATATAGTATAAACACTACTACTAAAGGCAATATTTGTATTTTAATAATCCTAAAAATGTTAATATTGAACACTTTGAATCATACAATTTTAATCAATACATAAATATATATCAATATAGTAGCAATAATATTGTTGTACTTTAAAATAAAGAGAATAGTAAAAACAACAACAGCAGCAATATATATAAAAAAGTGTTATTATTATAATAATATATTATTATAAATTATAAATATATATTTATTTTATTAATACTTGATTTTTTTATATTGTACACGTTAAATCATACAATTTAAATCAATACATAAATATATATATAAGTATAATAGCAATAATACTGTTGTACTATAAAATAAAGAGAGAATAGTAAAAACAACAACAGCAGCAACAATATAAAATAAAACAATAATTATTATAATTTTTTATACAATATATTAAAAATAAAACAATAGATATATAAATGAAATTTATGAAAAGATAATAATAATTATTAAAAATATTACTAAAAATTATTACAAATATATAGTATACATACATTTTATATTTTATTAATATTATTAAATATAATCAATAAAGCAATATTACTTCTGGAGTAACTATTAATTATTTTAAAAGAATAAAGCATTTAATAATTATAGAAATTACAATAATAATGATAGTAATTACACCACCACCTACATTTTTTTATATATATATAAATTAAGAGGAACAGTAAAATTACAAATATTAAGCTTTCATTTTGGCAGATTTCATCATTACAAATTTGGGAAGGTTTCCAAGAATTAAATACGTATATTTTAAATGCATTTCTATAGAGATTTGGGTCAATCTTCAGATCAGAAAACACATGAATCTGCATAAATATGTAAAAAATAGCATCCCTAGTGGTAAGTTTGGGAAGTGCATTTACCTTAAGCAGGTCTGAGAGTGTGGAAAGCACCTCCGGTGGCCCCACGTCCAGACCTTCCTCTCTGCCGGACGACTTCTGACTGTACGTCACGTTACCCAGATACAAGATGGCCGACAGGACGGAGAATATCCTACAAGGAACAGCACAAACGTCTCAGAAACTTCATTTCCTTCTTTAACTAGTCTGAAGACCTCTGTCGTAACGGTTTGACTCACTGTCTCTTGGTGGTCGGCAGGAAGCCAACCATCTCCATCGCCTGCTGCAGTCGCTCGAAGTCGTGCCGAAGATCGTCCGCATCTTCTATCGTAAAGTTTTGCTGCAAACGAAAATCAAAAGCCGTTGCAATTTCTATGCCGTTTTCGGTGCATAAGCTATTTTAGTATCAGTAAACACTAGGGATTACAGCAGCACGATTCTGGATAAATTGAGTATCACAAACAAAGATCACGATTCTGACCTTAACAAAATAATGTGTGACAGACTATTATTGCTGCAGTCCATTTAAAAGTGTTAAGCCTAATTAATTTGAATGAATTCTTAAACGTTTTAATATATAGGTATTTAAAATATAAAATTTAATACGGCAATTATTTTAAATAAAATTATGAAAAAGTGGTTTGAATGAATGATTCAATGACTCCCTGTATGAATCGTGTGTTTTTGAATGAATCTCTTGAATGAATGATTCACTGACTCACTGTATGAATCGTGTGTTTTTGAATGAATCTCTTGAATGAATGATTCAATGACTCACTGTATGAATCGTGTGTTTTTGAATGAATCTCTTGAATGAATGATTCACTGACTCACTGTATGAATCGTGTGTTTTTGAATGAATCTCTTGAATAAATGATTCAATGACTCACTGTATGAATCATGTGTTTTTGAACGAATCTCTTGAATTAATGATTCAATGACTCACTGTATGAATCTGTGTTTTTGAACGAATCTCTTAAATGAATGATTCACTGACTCACTGTATGAATCGTGTGTTTTTGAATGAATCTCTTGAATGAATGATTCAATGACTCACTGTATGAATCGTGTGTTTTTGAATGAATCTCTTGAATGAATGATTCACTGACTCACTGTATGAATCGTGTGTTTTTGAATGAATCTCTTGAATGAATGATTCACTGACTCACTGTATGAATCGTGTGTTTTTGAATGAATCTCGAATGAATGATTCAATGACTCACTGTATGAATCGTGTGTTTTTGAACGAATCTCTTGAATGAATGATTCACTGACTCACTGTATGAATCGTGTTTTTGAATGAATCTCTTGAATGAATGATTTACTGACTCACTGTATGAATCGTGTGTTTTTGAATGAATCTCTTGAATGAATGATTCACTGACTCACTGTATGAATCGTGTGTTTTTGAATGAATCTCTTGAATGAATGATTCAATGACTCACTGTATGAATCGTGTGTTTTTGAACGAATCTCTTGAATGAATGATTCACTGACTCACTGTATGAATCGTGTGTTTTTGAATGAATCTCTTGAATGAATGATTCACTGACAAATACATTTTTAACAGTCCCCTGTCGCCACCTAGTGGTGAAACAACGCAATCGACAAACGTAATTTGAAGCGCCAGTTACTTTCAAAAGGGGATTTGCTCCATTTTGTTCGCTACCATTGACATCAATGTTTATATCTGAACTATAAACTTTCATCCCAGTTTGTTTGCGATAGTATGAATGAATGTGATACAGAAATAATACTGCGTAGTTGAAAAGACTGTTTTTTCCCTAAACATGGTAACTGTCTGCTCTCTGTGTCGGCGACAGCAAAAACAGACTTGAATCTTCCGGTATGATTTTTTTCAAAGACAAAATCGTTTTAATAGACACGGGCGAATCGGCAAATTGTTGTAATTTAAAAATGGGATCGGAAGGGTATTTGAATCGAGATCACGATCTTTTAACAATTATTAATCGTGCAGCTCTACTAGGCATGCACCGAAATATACAATTCTGGGCCGAAACCGAACCGAAAGCTCTGGATGCACTTGGCCGAAAACCGAAACAGCGGCAAAAATGTCAGTGCATCCCTATAAACACTGTTGATGAGGGATAAGAAGGCTGTTTCATTTGTACAGTGATCATTTGTATGTATATCATGTGTATACCTGTTTGAGGTAGAAGTATTCTTCTGGCTGCAGGAGTCTGAATTCGCGTCGCTCGTCCTCCGACGCACCAACCAGCAGATAGTAAAACACGTGGTAGTTCCTGTGTGAGGAGGACAAAACGATTATGTGTTGATGGTAGTTCGACAAGCTACACGTTACTCATGATTTAAAGTAAACAACAGTCAAGCTACCGCTTTAAGAAACTAGCCAACTACACTTCACGCTGCTAATAAAACACAGCTATTAAAGGAGACGATATCTTGTTTTTGGACTAATTAATTTACATGAATCATTTGAACGAATCAGTTCTTTCAAAAAGCTTGGTACAATTTAATTATTGATTTAAATAAAAATAAAAATATCCCTCAAAAATTTATTTATTTATATAGTACATTTTGATATTTATACATTAAATTTGAAGGTGATATCTTGTTTTTGAACCAAATCATTTACATTTACATCTGAATGAATCAATTCACTCTGAATCACAGCAGTACTTATGTTCATTTACATTAAAATATTCATTGAAATACATTTTTACCTGAACTTTTAAACTTTATTTTTATACTTATTTAAATGTGTTTATTTATGTGTTCAGTTTAAAAGATGTGATATCTTGTTTGTCAGTGAACCATTCAAATGAATCAATTATGTTATACATTTTGGTCCCATTTATTTATTTACTTATGGTGATTTAAATTAAAATATGAATTGTAATGCAGTTGTTTTATTGTATTTACATTAATAGGAGGTACTGTCTTGTTTTTGGACCATGTCATTTACATGAACCATTCAAATGATTCAATCCGCTCATAAATCAAATTAAAACATTCATTTTAATGCATTTATTTCTAACTTATTTATAAAAAAAAAAATTTATATATTAAAAGTATTTATGTATTAAAAATATGTATTCAAAGTATATTGTCTCTGGACCAGTTAATTTACATTTAGATTTAAACTAAAATAGCCCCCTTATATATGCGTGTGTGTGTGTGTGTGTGTGTGTGTGTGTGTGTGTGTGTATATATATATATATATATATATATATAAACAATTATTTAAACAAATACATTTGAAAATGCCATTTTTGGATCAATTCGTTTACATAATGATTCATTTATGAATGTTACTACTTAATTATACTGATTTAAATTAAAATACTCAATGTATTTTTTTTGTCCAACTAAATATTAATTTATTAATTTAAACATTTATATATTCCATTTATTTATTCCTATATTAGCCTACATTTGAACAAGGTGTTATCTTATTTCTGGACCAAATCATTTGCATGAATCATTTGAATGAATCACTTCATTCATAAATGATTCTGCTCATTTAAATGAAAATACGCTTTTTTTTTATACTTTAACAAAATACTTTTTTTATTTAAAATGACGTAGATTTACTTGTATGTTAAATTTGAAGGTCATATCTTGTTTTTGAACCAATTAATTTACATGAACCATTGAATGAATCAATTCACTCATAGTACTATTAGGATTTTCTCTATTCGAATCGTTTGAATGAATCAATTCACTCATAACACTATTAGGATTTCCTCTATTCGAATCGTTTGAATGAATCAATTCACTCATAGTACTATTAGGATTTCCTCTATTCGAATCGTTTGAATGAATCAATTCACTCATAACACTATTAGGATTTCCTCTATTCGAATCGTTTGAATGAATCAATTCACTCATAGTACTATTAGGATTTCCTCTATTCGAATCGTTTGAATGAATCAATTCACTCATAGTACTATTAGGATTTCCTCTATTCGAATCGTTTGAATGAATCAATTCACTCATAACACTATTAGGATTTCCTCTATTCGAATCGTTTGAATGAATCAATTCACTCATAACACTATTAGGATTTCCTCTATTCGAATCGTTTGAATGAATCAGTTCACTCATAGTACTATTAGGATTTCCTCTATTCGAATCGTTTGAATGAATCAATTCACTCATAACACTATTAGGATTTCCTCTATTCGAATCGATTGAATGAATCAGTTCACTCATAGTACTATTAGGATTTCCTCTATTCGAATCGTTTGAATGAATCAGTTCACTCATAACACTATTAGGATTTCCTCTATTCGAATCGTTTGAATGAATCAATTCACTCATAGTACTATTAGGATTTCCTCTATTCGAATCGTTTGAATGAATCAATTCACTCATAGTACTATTAGGATTTCCTCTATTCGAATCGTTTGAATGAATCAGTTCACTCATAGTACTATTAGGATTTCCTCTATTCGAATCGTTTGAATGAATCAATTCACTCATAACACTATTAGGATTTCCTCTATTCGAATCGTTTGAATGAATCAATTCACTCATAACACTATTAGGATTTCCTCTATTCGAATCGTTTGAATGAATCAATTCACTCATAGTACTATTAGGATTTCCTCTATTCGAATCGTTTGAATGAATCAATTCACTCATAGTACTGTTAGGATTTCCTCTATTCGAATCGTTTGAATGAATCAGTTCACTCATAGTACTATTAGGATTTCCTCTATTCTAATCGTTTGAATGAATCAATTCACTCATAACACTATTAGGATTTCCTCTATTCGAATCGTTTGAATGAATCAATTCACTCATAACACTATTAGGATTTCCTCTATTCGAATCGTTTGAATGAATCAGTTCACTCAGTACTATTAGGATTTCCTCTATTCGAATCGTTTGAATGAATCAGTTCACTCAGTACTATTAGGATTTCCTCTATTCGAATCGTTTGAATGAATCAATTCACTCATAGTACTATTAGGATTTCCTCTATTCGAATCGTTTGAATGAATCAATTCACTCATAGTACTATTAGGATTTCCTCTATTCGAATCGTTTGAATGAATCAGTTCACTCATAACACTATTAGGATTTCCTCTATTCGAATCGTTTAAATGAATCAGTTCACTCATAACACTATTAGGATTTCCTCTATTTGAATCGTTTGAATGAATCAGTTCACTCATAGTACTATTAGGATTTCCTCTATTCGAATCGTTTGAATGAATCAATTCACTCATAACACTATTAGGATTTCCTCTATTCGAATCGTTTGAATGAATCAGTTCACTCATAGTACTATTAGGATTTCCTCTATTCGAATCGTTTGAATGAATCAATTCACTCATAACACTATTAGGATTTCCTCTATTCGAATCGTTTGAATGAATCAATTCACTCATAACACTATTAGGATTTCCTCTATTCGAATCGTTTGAATGAATCAGTTCACTCATAACACTATTAGGATTTCCTCTATTTGAATCGTTTGAATGAATCAGTTCACTCATAGTACTATTAGGATTTCCTCTATTCGAATCGTTTGAATGAATCAGTTCACTCATAGTACTATTAGGATTTCCTCTATTCGAATCGTTTGAATGAATCAATTCACTCATAGTACTATTAGGATTTCCTCTATTCGAATCGATTGAATGAATCAGTTCACTCATAGTACTATTAGGATTTCCTCTATTCGAATCGTTTGAATGAATCAGTTCACTCATAACACTATTAGGATTTCCTCTATTCGAATCGTTTAAATGAATCAGTTCACTCATAACACTATTAGGATTTCCTCTATTTGGATCGTTTGAATGAATCAGTTCACTCATAGTACTATTAGGATTTCCTCTATTCGAATCGTTTGAATGAATCAATTCACTCATAACACTATTAGGATTTCCTCTACTCGAATCGTTTGAATGAATCAGTTCACTCATAGTACTATTAGGATTTCCTCTATTCGAATCGTTTGAATGAATCAATTCACTCATAACACTATTAGGATTTCCTCTATTCGAATCGTTTGAATGAATCAATTCACTCATAACACTATTAGGATTTCCTCTATTCGAATCGTTTGAATGAATCAATTCACTCATAGTACTATTAGGATTTCCTCTATTCGAATCGTTTGAATGAATCAATTCACTCATAGTACTATTAGGATTTCCTCTATTCGAATCGTTTGAATGAATCAATTCACTCATAGTACTATTAGGATTTCCTCTATTCGAATCGTTTGAATGAATCAGTTCACTCATAACACTATTAGGATTTCCTCTATTCGAATCGTTTAAATGAATCAGTTCACTCATAACACTATTAGGATTTCCTCTATTTGAATCGTTTGAATGAATCAGTTCACTCATAGTACTATTAGGATTTCCTCTATTCGAATCGTTTGAATGAATCAATTCACTCATAACACTATTAGGATTTCCTCTATTCGAATCGTTTGAATGAATCAGTTCACTCATAGTACTATTAGGATTTCCTCTATTCGAATCGTTTGAATGAATCAATTCACTCATAACACTATTAGGATTTCCTCTATTCGAATCGTTTGAATGAATCAATTCACTCATAACACTATTAGGATTTCCTCTATTCGAATCGTTTGAATGAATCAATTCACTCATAACACTATTAGGATTTCCTCTATTCGAATCGTTTGAATGAATCAATTCACTCATAACACTATTAGGATTTCCTCTATTCGAATCGTTTGAATGAATCAGTTCACTCATAGTACTATTAGGATTTCCTCTATTCTAATCGTTTGAATGAATCAATTCACTCATAACACTATTAGGATTTCCTCTATTCGAATCGTTTGAATGAATCAGTTCACTCAGTACTATTAGGATTTCCTCTATTCGAATCGTTTGAATGAATCAGTTCACTCAGTACTATTAGGATTTCCTCTATTCGAATCGTTTGAATGAATCAATTCACTCATAGTACTATTAGGATTTCCTCTATTCGAATCGTTTGAATGAATCAATTCACTCATAGTACTATTAGGATTTCCTCTATTCGAATCGTTTGAATGAATCAGTTCACTCATAACACTATTAGGATTTCCTCTATTCGAATCGTTTAAATGAATCAGTTCACTCATAACACTATTAGGATTTCCTCTATTCGAATCGTTTGAATGAATCAGTTCACTCATAGTACTATTAGGATTTCCTCTATTCTAATCGTTTGAATGAATCAATTCACTCATAACACTATTAGGATTTCCTCTATTCGAATCGTTTAAATGAATCAGTTCACTCATAGTACTATTAGGATTTCCTCTATTTGAATCGTTTGAATGAATCAGTTCACTCATAGTACTATTAGGATTTCCTCTATTCGAATCGTTTGAATGAATCAATTCACTCATAACACTATTAGGATTTCCTCTATTCGAATCGTTTGAATGAATCAGTTCACTCATAGTACTATTAGGATTTCCTCTATTCGAATCGTTTGAATGAATCAATTCACTCATAACACTATTAGGATTTCCTCTATTCGAATCGTTTGAATGAATCAATTCACTCATAACACTATTAGGATTTCCTCTATTCGAATCGTTTGAATGAATCAATTCACTCATAACACTATTAGGATTTCCTCTATTCGAATCGTTTGAATGAATCAATTCACTCATAACACTATTAGGATTTCCTCTATTCGAATCGTTTGAATGAATCAATTCACTCATAACACTGTTAGGATTTCCTCTATTCGAATCGATTGAATGAATCAGTTCACTCATAACACTATTAGGATTTCCTCTATTCGAATCGATTGAATGAATCAGTTCACTCATAACACTATTAGGATTTCCTCTATTCGAATCGTTTGAATGAATCAATTCACTCATAACACTATTAGGATTTCCTCTATTCGAATCGTTTGAATGAATCAATTCACTCATAACACTGTTAGGATTTCCTCTATTCGAATCGATTGAATGAATCAGTTCACTCATAGTACTATTAGGATTTCCTCTATTCGAATCGATTGAATGAATCAGTTCACTCATAACACTATTAGGATTTCCTCTATTCGAATCGTTTGAATGAATCAGTTCACTCATAACACTATTAGGATTTCCTCTATTCGAATCGTTTGAATGAATCAGTTCACTAGGGTAAACCCCAAAAGCACACGCTACTTAATTAATCAAAGCTATGTTACAGTATTTTGAACTCAGGCGTGCAGTCACGGCATTGAAAAGCTTCGCTCGGTTTGCAGCGGCTCTGTTTTTCAGGTCTTGCAGGCTGATGATCTGCAGCAGTCGTGATGAGCTGATAATAATGAGGTTAGCGCTGCAGAAGCCCCTGTGAGAGCGATGGGCCGATAGATAAGGTGGGAAACATCAAACCAGCCTGGTTTTCATCGCAAAGCAGCACCGTTTAGCCCTCGTACCTCTCGTTCTTCTCTCTGGACACCAGACGGGACTTCTCCAGCAGATATTTCTCAACCACGGCCCTGAAACACAACGACAAACAGTCTCTGACACCAAGCGGCGCTTCAAAGCACACAGATGTGCTGAACAAAACCCTCAGTAGAGCACAACGGCACCCATTCACTTTCTGTACAGGCATTTAAGAAAGAAACCAACCCGATCTGGGATGGATCACAGGATCACAAACTTTCTGATGTTTACATTTTGTAATCTAAACAATATTTATTCATTTGTTAGCTGGGAATATTTTCTTAAAACGTGCATTTTCATGACAATTAAACACATTTTCATCTTATACAGTCATTCCTGTGAAACTGTGATCAGCTGTTATGTTACGTTACACATGAGAAGTGTATAGTAATGCATTTTTAAAATAATACATTTATTATTACTATTTCTTGTACTATTCATTTTATGTTGATATAAACTAAAATATGTATTGTCATATTTCAAAACACCACAAAATATTATTTGTAGTATTTGTAATGTTTTTTTTCTCCTAAAAATTGTATACTACATTTATTTACATATTAAAAGTATGCATGTGTTTATTAACATCCACATTTATTTATATATTATATTATGGATTTAATAAATATTTACACATCATGGTAGTATTAATGCTGATTTAAATTATTCATTGCAATATAGGTTTTATCCCCAAAAAATATTAATTATATGAAGTTTATTTATTTAGTAATATTTACATATATTTTTCGAATGTTTTTTTAAATAACATTTATTTTCAGATATCACATTTATTTATATTTTAAATGAATTTATACTTCATGGTAGCATTTATGTTGATTTAAAATACTTACTTTAATACAGATCCCCTCCAAAAATATATTTATACATGTATTTATTAATTAAGGTATTACATCTAAAGAGTTCAGATTTATTAAAATCTGTTTATCATATGTAATTTATATAATAATGCTATTTATTAACATTTACTCGTATGTTGAATGTATCCATTTATTAATTAATGTTTATGTTTATTTACACATTAAATCACTAAATTTGTTTTCAAAATATTTTATTTAATAAATTGTTTAATTTGTGTATTTATATAATAATGCTATTTATTTATTTATTTATTTACATTTACCCATATATTAAAAGTATGTTTTTATTAATTAACATTTACATTTATTTACTCATATTTATTTTTGTAAGCGTATTTGATTTATTAAACTTTTTATTTTATGCATTTATATAATAAAGCTATTAGTTCATTTATTGACATTTACTTGTATATTAATGCACGTATTTATTAACATTGATCGTGTTTACATTTATTTACACATTAAATAATTTACTACTTTTAGATGCATTTATTAAAATGTATTCAGATATTAGATTTAAAATGTATTTATACATTGTAGTATTTATGCTAATTAATTTTTTTGCAAATAAAGACTTCTTCCACTTTATTTAACATGCATTCATCTTTACATTTTTCCTTATTCTTCGTTATTTACTTTAAGCATTTATTTATGAAGTTATTTATTATAAGTCAGTGTAGTGTAGAGTTGCTGAGCGTCATCCAGTGAACGGAGCTGAACTCGAGCGGGCCGGGGGACAATAGAGCGACTGAGCGCGTCCGGACCGCTTTATTGACTCTCGGCTCGATCACACTCTCATGGCCTTTGTTTAGAGGAACACAAGCACAGCGCCAGCACAAAGCATTGTGGGTAAATGTCACACCAGTGTTTGCTCAAGAAACGTCCAGGTAACATTATCCCACACATTAAGGAATTTTGCTTCTTTTTAGTACCATTATATGCGTCTCATATATATATATATATATTTTTTTTATTCAATTGATTTATGTATAAATTAAATTTATTCACATTTACATGTTTTTTACATTTTATCCAAAGCGACTTATTCAGGTTATACATTTTTTTTATCAGTATGTGTGTTCCTGGGAATTGAACCCACAAGCTTTTGCACTGCTAATGCAATGCTCTACCACTGAGCCACAGGAACACATATTAACACTTCTTTATTCATTACATTTATTTTCAAATAACATTTATGAACTGGCATTGTCATTTATTATGAAGACACATATATATATATATATATATATATATATATATATTTAACCTCTCATGTAAACATTAAAGCTCTCATGTGAAGGGAAAGAAGCATGAGAACAGAAAACCGGACAGATGGCGGTTCAGATGACATGAAGTTCTCACAGAATGAACAATAAACCACAGAAAACGATCTCAGATAAGAGGCGGCAGCACTAATCTTATAAGAGGAAGCGTGTCGATGTGGAGGAGGAAGCTGCTCGTGTGACGTCAGAAAGCAGGGTGTGTGTGTGTGTGTGCATGTGTGTGTCTGTCTGTGCGCATGTGTGTCTGTGTGCGTGTCCGTGTGTGTGTGTCTGTGTCTGTGTGTGTGTGCATGTGTGTGCGTGTCTGTGTGTGTGTGCATGTGTGTGCGTGTCCGTGTGTGTGTGTGTGTGTGTCTGTGTCTGTGTGTGCGTGTGTGTGCATGTGTGCGCGTGTCCGTGTCCGTGTCCGTGTGTGTGTGTGTGTCTGTGTCTGTGTCTGTGTGTGTGTGCGTGTCCGTGTGTGTGTGTGTCTGTGTCTGTGTGTGCGTGTGTGTGCATGTGTGTGCGTGTCCGTGTCCGTGTGTGTGTGTGTCTGTGCGCGTGTGTGTCTGTGTGCATGTCCGTGTGTGTGTGTGTCTGTGTGTGTGTGTGTGTCTGTGCGCCTGTGTGTCTGTCTGTCTGTGTGTGTGTCTGTCTGTGTGTGTCTGTCTGTGTGTGTCTGTCTGTGTGTGTCTGTCTGTGTGTGTCTGTCTGTGTGTGTCTGCGTGTGTGCATCCGTGTGTGTGTGTGCATCCGTGTTTGTCTGTGTGTGTGTTTGTCTGTGTGTGTGTTTGTCTGTGTGTGTGTTTGTCTGTGTGTGTGTGTGTCTGTGCGTGTGTGTGTCTGTGCGCGTGTGTCTGTGCGCGTGTGTCTGTGCGCGTGTGTCTGTGCGCGTGTGTCTGTGCGCGTGTGTCTGTGCGCGTGTGTCTGTGCGCGTGTGTCTGTGCGCGTGTGTCTGTGCGCGTGTGTCTGTGCGCGTGTGTGTGTGTCTGTGTGCATCCGTGTGTGTGCATCCGTGTGTGTCTGTGTGTGTGTGTGTGTGTCTGTGCGTGTGTGTCTGTGCACGTTTGTGTGTGTCTGTGTCTGTGTGCATCCGTGTGTGTCTGTGCGCGTGTGTGCATCCGTGTGTGTCTGTGCGCGTGTGTGCATCCGTGTGTGTCTGTGTCTGTGCGCGTGTGTGTGTGTGTGTGTGTGTGTGTGTCCGTGCGTGCGTGTGTGTGTAAGAGAGACAGCAGACACTCACCCGCGCACCACGCCGCTCTCCAGATAATTGACCTGGATGAACTTCCCGAATCGGCTGGAGTTGTTGTTGTGGGCTGTCTTTGCGTTGCCAAACGCCTGCGGGAGAAAAACAAAAAAACAGGATGTTTGACTTTGTAAAATGAGATTGTACAAATATTTGTTTTTTTTTAAGCAAGATATGCAGTTATGCATTGTTTTTATTAATAATAATATTATTATTATTATTATTATAATATTACCATGATGCATAATAATTAAATGTAATAATACATTGTTATTGTATTACTATTATTATTTTAACCATAATTGAATTACCACCATTTATTCATAATATTATTGCAACAACCATGACAAAATAACAATAATATTTTTTTATTTTTTATTATCATAATGAATTAGTACAATCAATATTAATAATAATACATTGTTTTATTATTATTTTAATCACTTAATTATCATCAATTATTAATATTATTGTAAATAACGTGGTATAATAATAATAAATGGTTATTGTATAATGATATTAATCACTTAATTATCATAAATTATTCATATTATTGTAATTAACATGGCATAACAACAACAATAATAATAATTATTACTATTTTAATAATCTTCATAATCATCATAGTAATTGTTTATTACAATCGTTTTATTAGTAATAATAAATATAAACAAAAAATAGCTTAACAGAAACAAAAATATAATCATAGCTAAACAATAATAAACTAATTAATTAAAAATGTAAATGTAACATTCGTTTTAATTAATCAGCATTATTGTTCTGTACATAATAATTAATCTTTATTACTAATTATTAGCAATAAAAACAAAATTAAATTAAAAACAAATCGCAAGAAAATAATAGAGTACTTAATTAAAAATCTGATAAATATATGTTTTATTATTCTTTCTGTAAATATCTAATTATTATTAATAAAAATAGAATAAATAGAATATAAATAGAATAAAAACAACAGTAACAGATAACATTAAACTAATTCAAAACATAATACAAATATTTTTATTAAAACATTATGATTATTATAACCATTTTTTATAATAATAATAAACTCCATTTCGCATAATTAATCAAATTAAATATATATGATAATTAAACAATAAACATAAAAATGCTAATAATAATTATATTACTAATTAATAAAACTTAACTTTTGTAATTTTAAATTATTTGTATTAATAAATGTTTTATATATATTTATTATTTCATTTTCAATGTTTTAATAAATGGATAAATAAACTTAAAACACAAAAAGCTCATATTGAAATACTTTATAAAGCTGACTGAAGAGACGAACACAATCCTTCGATCATAAATCAGATGAAACCACATTCAAGCAGTTTGAGACACAAATAACAGCAGACGCTCCTCGTCGAGTGCAATAAAACAAACACTGCTCGGTGTTTGAGTGAATCTGCCTGAACGTGTGGGACGATAGTTTTACGCTGTGACTTGTGAAGCTTGTGTGCAAAACCACACGATCCTCTCCTCCTCCATCGGTTCACACCTCCAGCGTGGGGCGGCCCATCTGCGCTGGAACTGGTGTGTTTTAGCGCCGCGGGCGAATGCCAGCCTCTGGCCCCGGCCCTCAATGCGCCGCAGTGTTCGCCAGACTCGGCCCCAAAGGCCCTGCCGCGGCGGGGAAAGTGGCTCTGCATGCTAAAGAGGAGGCTTTGTGCCAGACAGCAGTGGAAAACGGCCCGCTCCAGACGGCCGGGGGGAAGGGCACTAACCTAATTAAGATTCCCCGCGCTCGACCTTTGACTCGCTTCCAAAGCACACGGCTAAACATTGGGGAAAGTTGGAGCGGATACTGTAACCAATCAAGAGACGGTTCACCCAAATGCAACGCTTTGGTCTCTTTTGACCTTATGATGTTACAGACCACATTGTGTGTTCACGGAGTAAATGAAAATGATAGAAAAATGTTTTTAAGAAATGAAAAAATAAACAAACATACAAATAAGTTGTCTATAGAAAAAAAGGCATTATTTCTGTTCCCATAATGTTCCAAGTAAAAGTAACTAATTAACTAAAAAATAAAAATACATTCTTTTAAATTAAGTAATAATAATAAACAGAGGAAAAAAATTATTAATTATAAACAATTTTATTCAAAAAGTCATAAATATTTATTATTCAAACATTATTATCATCAATAATATTACTCTTATAAAGAAGTAATAACAATTATTATTATTATATAAATAAAGAATAGATGGTATTTATTTTATAGTGGTTCAAATTATTGAAAATATTAAGGTTAAAGATGTATACAAAAATAAGTAAAAAAAATTAATAAACAACAAATAAGTAAATTAAAATAAAACCATAAATAGAAAGACAAAATAATATACAAAAAATAATGACGAAATGTGTTTAAAAAAAATCAGTAACTAAATAAAAATATGTAAACAAACTAAATATTTTAATTAAATAAGCAATTATAAAATAAAAAAAAATACGTAATAATAGTAAAAGTAAATAATGACGAAATATTAGAACTAAAAATAAATTAAACAAAAAATAAATTATGACTAAATAAAGAAATAAAGAAACAATAATAATAAATATAGTTATAGTAAATTAAAACTAGTATATAAAAAGTCAAATATAAAATATGCAAGCAAGTACTAATAAATAGTCAAATAAATAGCAGAAACAATACATTTTTTGGAACAAGCTATACATAAATGTTTTTTTATGGGTTAATTATTTATTTCCCAAGGCAAACAAAATGAAGCATTTCACTAAAATGTACCTTTTTTTGAGTTTAAAATAGATTCTGGGACTGAAGCATTCAGTAAAAATCACGAGATTCATTAAAAATAAGCAGTCGGTCAGAAACGCTGTTTTGCTTTGACACGAGCGGTTGACGATCGCAGCACAGTTCTCACGCAGTCAGATTCAAACCCGAGACACTCGTGCTGATTGGTCGCGGGACTCACTCACGTGACCCCAGCAGGACTATTCCTCCAGTGTTGCCGCCCAATTGGGCTTCTTTTGATCGGCTTGGACCGGAGAATAACGCGTTGGGCGGGTAGACCAAATTTGGGCTGCTTTTAAAAAACTAAAAACCGCCCAATCAGCTGCTTTTTTCTTCACTTTTATCTTAGTCACGTTATCTTAATATGCTCGAGCTCAAAGTATCACAGCAAAATAATGTGTAGTGCAGTCTAGGGTTGCACGATATACCGGTACTACGATAGTATCGCGATACTAAAGCTTAAAAATACCCGCGGTGCCATTGCATTTTTTAAACGGTTGTATAGTTCATACCGTAATATATGTTGTATGCACGGCTGGCACACTATTTAAAATGCTGGCATGCATGTTCAAATGAACAGAAACATTGTTTGCCAAATGCCTTTTTGCTGTGCTCTGTGTAGTATGGTGTGTGTATACGCTTTATATCGTAATGTCTGAACGATCTGCCGCTGCTAGGATTTGCGGCTGCGCTCTCTCTCTCTCTGTGTGTGTGTGTGTGTGTGTGTGTACCGTATGCGGATGCGCGCTTAACTCGCTCGTCTCTCTCTTCCGGGTCCGGATCCATTAACACTATCGTTGCCGGAGCAAAACAAATAACAGCAATTTCCCATTGATTATCAAGTCTGTGCGCTACAATATGGTGTTTCCTTTGTGTTCGAATCCGAATCCGAATCGTTGGCTTGGGTGAATCACCGATTCACTAAACCATTCATAAAAACAGTCATTTGATTCGCTCCGGCAGTATTCAGCCGCTTTGAAAGAATCGTTTGAATGACTCAGTGATTCAATAACAAACTGCTGCCACCTGCTGGCCGTTTTTACCAGTTTCTTTTCTAAAAGTAGGCATATACATTGTTTTCCAACATATTTCTACATTCAGAATTTTGTATTTAAAATACATTAATCCCATAAAATATTTTATTCAATTATAAATAATAAATACAGTCTAAATGTACAAATGCCACATCTAAATGTCACTTCATGCTGCTTCTGTGCAGTGCTAAGATGAGTTTTGTTTACATAATTTCAGGGAAAACAATATCCAGTCATTCATTCACATTAATTAAGTATTCAGAGAAAAATATTGTCTGTTTTTATTTATTTATGAATTTTGATTCATTTTGTAGAATTTAATTTTAGACTGACAACACTGCATGGATGGTATCGTGATACTTCAGCTGGTATAGTATCGTACGACATTTTTATGGTATCGTGACAAGCCTAATGCAGTCATCAACTCATTTTTCCTTAACGCAACCCTTTTGGTTCATTTTAACAGAGACTTGTCAATCAATTTACCATCTTTTATGTTGGTGAGATGTGATGACTCGTGAGTGATTGGGTTTTGGCGATTTATTTGCAGCTATATATTTACTGAATCATTTGATTTAAGTTAAGTGATTCATGGCAAAGTGGCTTACATATAAATTACACGATAAAGAATCTAAGAGTAACTCAAATCTCACAACGTGGATTAAATTAATAGAAAACTTCACCCTTATGTGGGTGTGCATTTACATAGCTTTCTGATCACTTTATTGTGCACAAAAATGAGCTTTTTCTTACGGTGGACATTGAAAATGATGCATGTGTTTTTCCAGTTAATTTCTTGATTGCCATTTTGAAAAGGTTCCTGGACATTTTAAAGCATATTTTCTGCCCTGTTTTGATCCATGTTCCTGTGAAATGTATTTATTTTTTCATCATTATTTTATTTTTAAGGAGATAAAAATGGTCCTTATCAATCTTGATTGACATGACAATAAAATCATATCACATTATTTTGGCAGTTAAAATTTTGGGCTGGTTTTTGTTGAAGTGGGCGGGTTTTGGTGAGCTTTTGGGCTGAAAATCTGGCAACGCTGGATTCCTGTGTCAGCCGCACAAACGCTGAAGCCTCTTCTGCAGAGCTGCGAGAGGAAATACGACGAGGCAGGGGAGAAGAGCGAAACCTGCAGACCTGTCTGGACTAGTTCTCATTCTGCGCCGTTATTTGGGAGTCAGCTTTCCACAGATTTCCACAACAAGGCTCTGCTTCCGTATCGAAACTAGAACTGCGACAACAATAAACCCCATTAAGCTGAACTGGCCGCTCGCCATTCAGCAAACGAGCGGCATCAAAACACCTCCGGTTTGAGCAGAAGCAGCGACGGACCCCATGAGTCCCTCTGAAAACTGAAACGAGGAGCATCAAAACACCTCCGGTTTGAGCAGAAGCAGCGACGGACCCCATGAGTCCCTCTGAAAACTGAAACGAGGAGCATCAAAACACCTCCGGTTTGAGCAGAAGCAGCGACGGACCCCATGAGTCCCTCTGAAAACTGAAACGAGGAGCATCAAAACACCTCCGGTTTGAGCAGAAGCAGCGACGGACCCCATGAGTCCCTCTGAAAACTGAAACGAGGAGCATCAAAACACCTCCGGTTTGAGCAGAAGCAGCGACGGACCCCATGAGTCCCTCTGAAAACTGAAACGAGGAGCATCAAAAACACCTCAGGTTTGAGCAGAAGCAGCGACGGACCCATGAGTCCCTCTGAAAACTGAAACGAGGAGCATCAAAACACCTCCGGTTTGAGCAGAAGCAGCGACGGACCCCATGAGTCCCTCTGAAAACTGAAACGAGCAGCATCAAAACACCTCAGGTTTGAGCAGAAGCAGCGACGGACCCCATGAGTCCCTCTGAAAACTGAAACGAGGAGCATCAAAACACCTCCGGTTCGAGCAGAAGCAGCGACGGACCCCATGAGTCCCTCTGAAAACTGAAACGAGCAGCAATCAAAACACCTCCGGTTTGAGCAGAAGCAGCGACGGACCCCATGAGTCCCTCTGAAAACTGAAACGAGGAGCATCAAAACACCTCCGGTTTGAGCAGAAGCAGCGACGGACCCCATGAGTCCCTCTGAAAACTGAAACGAGGAGCATCAAAACACCTCCGGTTTGAGCAGAAGCAGCGACGGACCCATGAGTCCCTCTGAAAACTGAAACGAGCAGCATCAAAACACCTCCGGTTTGAGCAGAAGCAGCGACGGACCCCATGAGTCCCTCTGAAAACTGAAACGAGCAGCATCAAAACACCTCCGGTTTGAGCAGAAGCAGCGACGGACCCCATGAGTCCCTCTGATAACTGAAACGAGCAGCATCAAAACACCTCCGGTTTGAGCAGAAGCAGCGACGGACCCCATGAGTCCCTCTGAAAACTGAAACGAGGAGCATCAAAACACCTCAGGTTTGAGCAGAAGCAGCGACGGACCCCATGAGTCCCTCTGAAAACTGAAACGAGCAGCATCAAAAACACCTCCGGTTTGAGCAGAAGCAGCGACGGGACCCCATGAGTCCCTCTGAAACTGAAACGAGGAGCATCAAAAACACTCAGGTTTGAGCAGAAGCAGCGACGGACCCCATGAGTCCCTCTGAAAACTGAAACGAGCAGCATCAAAACACCTCCGGTTTGAGCAGAAGCAGCGACGGACCCATGAGTCCCTCTGAAAACTGAAACGAGGAGCATCAAAACACCTCCGGTTTGAGCAGAAGCAGCGACGGACCCCATGAGTCCCTCTGAAAACTGAAACGAGGAGCATCAAACAACCTCCGGTTTGAGCAGAAGCAGCGACGGACCCCATGAGTCCCTCTGAAAACTGAAACGAGCAGCATCAAAACACCTCCGGTTTGAGCAGAAGCAGCGACGGACCCCATGAGTCCCTCTGAAAACTGAAACGAGGAGCATCAAAACACCTCCGGTTTGAGCAGAAGCAGCGACGGACCCCATGAGTCCCTCTGAAAACTGAAACGAGCAGCATCAAAACACCTCCGGTTCGAGCAGAAGCAGCGACGGACCCCATGAGTCCCTCTGAAAACTGAAACGAGGAGCATCAAAACACCTCCGGTTTGAGCAGAAGCAGCGACGGACCCCATGAGTCCCTCTGAAAACTGAAACGAGCAGCATCAAAACACCTCCGGTTTGAGCAGAAGCAGCGACGGACCCCATGAGTCCCTCTGAAAACTGAAACGAGCAGCATCAAAACACCTCCGGTTTGAGCAGAAGCAGCGACGGACCCCATGAGTCCCTCTGAAAACTGAAACGAGGAGCATCAAAACACCTCCGGTTTGAGCAGAAGCAGCGACGGACCCCATGAGTCCCTCTGAAACTGAAACGAGCAGCATCAAAACACCTCCGGTTTGAGCAGAAGCAGCGACGGACCCCATGAGTCCCTCTGAAAACTGAAACGAGCAGCATCAAAACACCTCCGGTTTGAGCAGAAGCAGCGACGGACCCCATGAGTCCCTCTGAAAACTGAAACGAGCAGCATCAAAACACCTCCGGTTTGAGCAGAAGCAGCGACGGACCCCATGAGTCCCTCTGAAAACTGAAACGAGCAGCATCAAAACACCTCCGGTTTGAGCAGAAGCAGCGACGGACCCCATGAGTCCCTCTGAAAACTGAAACGAGGAGCATCAAAACACCTCAGGTTTGAGCAGAAGCAGCGACGGACCCCATGAGTCCCTCTGAAACTGAAACGAGGAGCATCAAAACACCTCCGGTTTGAGCAGAAGCAGCGACGGACCCCATGAGTCCCTCTGAAAACTGAAACGAGGAGCATCAAAACACCTCCGGTTTGAGCAGAAGCAGCGACGGACCCCATGAGTCCCTCTGAAAACTGAAACGAGGAGCATCAAAACACCTCCGGTTTGAGCAGAAGCAGCGACGGACCCCATGAGTCCCTCTGAAAACTGAAACGAGGAGCATCAAAACACCTCCGGTTTGAGCAGAAGCAGCGACGGACCCCATGAGTCCCTCTGAAAACTGAAACGAGGAGCATCAAAACACCTCCGGTTTGAGCAGAAGCAGCGACGGACCCCATGAGTCCCTCTGAAAACTGAAACGAGCAGCATCAAAACACCTCCGGTTTGAGCAGAAGCAGCGACGGACCCCATGAGTCCCTCTGATAACTGAAACGAGCAGCATCAAAACACCTCCGGTTTGAGCAGAAGCAGCGACGGACCCCATGAGTCCCTCTGAAAACTGAAACGAGCAGCATCAAAACACCTCCGGTTTGAGCAGAAGCAGCGACGGACCCCATGAGTCCCTCTGAAAACTGAAACGAGCAGCATCAAAACACCTCCGGTTTGAGCAGAAGCAGCGACGGACCCCATGAGTCCCTCTGAAAACTGAAACGAGGAGCATCAAAACACCTCCGGTTTTAGCAGAAGCAGCGACGGACCCCATGAGTCCCTCTGAAAACTGAAACGAGCAGCATCAAAACACCTCAGGTTTGAGCAGAAGCAGCGACGGACCCCATGAGTCCCTCTGAAAACTGAAACGAGCAGCATCAAAACACCTCCGGTTTGAGCAGAAGCAGCGACGGACCCCATGAGTCCCTCTGATAACTGAAACGAGCAGCATCAGAGAAAGACTATTTCAAAGAAAGAAATACTTCATTATATGAATATTGATATAATAACAATTTTAATATTATTTTATTAAGATTATAAATTCATTTATAATTGATCATTTACATAATCTTATACATTTTATATTTGTATTATTTATTTCAAAGGATTCAATAATTACATATTTTAAATATTAATATATAAATATTAATTTAATAATTGAAGTTATAACGGATCATATCCATCATATTATAAATAATGTATTTAGATAAACAGTAGTATATTTTTTTCAAAAGGATGAAATTACATTAATATTTTAAACATTCAAATATAAATATTAATTTAATAATTGAAGTTATAACGGATCATATCCATCATATTATAAATAATATATTTAGATAAACAGTAGTATATTTTTTTCAAAAGGATGAAATTACATAAATATTTTAAACATTAATATATAAATATTAATTTAATAATTGAAGTTATAACGGATCATATCCATCATATTATAAATAATGAATTTAGATAAACAGTAGTATATTTTTTTCAAAAGGATGAAATAATTACATACATGTATATATATATTAGTGTATACATTTTAATATAATCAAATTAATTTATAATTGATAATATATAAACGTTTAGTAACTTTTTGAACAAATTAATTATATTACATATATACACAAAGTACGTTTTATTACATAAGTTTTTAAATGCTAATAAATATTATTAGTATCATTGATTCATTCATAAATTATTATTATAATAATAAAATTAGAAATTACATTATATAATAAACACAC